>CM033738.1:3390833-3747255 GCA_019671005.1 Hibiscus mutabilis
TATCTATGTACATTGGCTTATTACAATCAGTTTTCGTAACTAACTAATAAATCAATCAACAAACAATTCCCCCCAATTCCAATAAATTACAACAGCTGGGTTCACTCACTTCACTTAGAAAATACATTTATACATAACAAATGGCAAGTAAGATTTTCAATGGAAAAAACTCAAAAAGAAACGATTTTGAAGGGAACCCATGAAGAAGGAAGGCTTTTTGGTGTAAAAGAAAGAGAAGAATTCCAAGTAGAAGTCTAAAGCAATAACATATTGGGTATTTATACGGAGTAGTATCTATTTGCTTGCTTGAACCAGACAAAAATTAAAAGGAAAATACTTTGAAAAATAGTAAAGAAAATTGCAGTTTCAGAAGATTATTAGAAGCGAAAAGGTAAGGATAGTGTCGTGCTTACTTGTTTGTGGAAGGAGAGTGACTGAACTGAGAAAGTCTGGAGCTTTGAGACTTAACAGCCTTCCAACAGTCATCCAAACGAAACATAAAAAAAGACCGCGAATAGAAATAAGACAAATTTCCAAATTAAAATTAATATAGATAAATTATGAATTTCTGTTCGACAAAGTGGGCGTGCCGGAGTGGTTATCGGGCATGACTAGAAATCATGTGGGCTTTGCCCGCGCAGGTTCGAATCCTGCCGCTCACGAAATTTAGTTTTATTTTTTAGTTTTGGTTTGCTCACGAAATTTAGTTTTATTTTTTAGTTTTGGTTTGCTCACGAAATTTAGTTTTATTTTTTAGTTTTGGTTTGATTAGGTGGCTGTTTCTTGGAAGTATTATTGTTTTTTTGGGTTTAATACTAGTTTCTGACCCACTTGTCGACTAATTCATATTGAAATTTGCAGAAGTCCGTTACGAGGACGATCCTTCCAATTCTATTTTTTCCATTAACAACGTCAATATTCCAACCCTTATTCTTTTTTAAGTGATATAGTGCCTCAGCCATAAGGCTAAACCGGTTGTTGGTTAGTATTCTTATTTTTGAAGAAAATCATTGTTGGCTGATAGAATTGTTTAATGTGAAAACGTTCAATGCAAATTTATTATGAAGTTTTGTTTATGATTATAACTTCAAATCAATTATATTATTATATGTAAATAACACGTTTTCAGGTGTTTCTGTAGTTTTTTTTTTTCCTTATTGTTTTGGTTGGAACAAATCCATGGAAACATGCATGTCATTTGTATAAAAGATGGGAACAGCAGATTTGGAAGGTGGTGAACTTCACAAATTCTGCAACCAACTCCAGCAGCTGATCTCTTCCCTACAGCCCCTACAAACCCTAATTGATAGCACAATTAGAGAATCTCCTGACAATGTACGTTTAATTGTTCATCTACAAACAATCCCAAAATAGTATTCCTTCAAATCTAACTGTTTTTGCCATTGCTGTTAGACAAGTATACTTGAAGAGCTGCTGCTGGTGTGTCCCAGAAAGATGCGACAATTGCAATCCTGGTTCAAGAAATTGCATCATCACAAGTTGTAGGTTACAGAACTTGTACTCGGAGTCCGATAGATGGAGGATGGCAGTGCCTGCTCTGGTGCAAATACGTTGAGTAATCCATATTTTGTTAGTTGAAGACCCTGGAATGGTTGTCCCTGCGCTTTCGGTTGAGGTTGATTATCGTGTCGGAAACAATATGATCCCATGCTCATTTGTAATGTATCAAACAAAATAGAATTAGAAAGATCAATATTCATAAGAATAGTAGTAAGCTGTTTCTTCAAGTACAAGAAATTAACATTTCATGTAAGAAAAACAAGAAATGGTTGCAGACTGTCTAGGATTCTAACATGGGGCTGGGGCTGGGTCTGGGACGATCCAACAAGGTGGCGGCTGAATCTTGTCTACAGAAAACTCATAAATCGGTTTCATACTTCCATCTTTCAAGTTATATATCCCCATATCATGCCCTCCAAACAAGTAATCTTCCTCCATTTTCTCCCAACAATCATCGCTGAAGTAAATGCAATCCTTTTTGCAGTTCGGAAAACACCGAAACCGACTGGTTTCCACCGAAGAACAGAGTTCGATCACCTAAGGTATCCATCTCCACCCATTTCAGCTCATTGAAATCCATCTTGTAAACATGGAACAAGAACGTCCTGAAAGGACAAACCTTGGGGTGATTGCAGACTTCGGTTAAAAGATCATGTTCGCGAAGCAATGTCCCATCCCAATCCACATAATACCCAATGAACCTCACCACAAACAAAAGATCCCCACTCGTAAATCCCACACTTCAATTCTGTTTTTGTCGCTCAAAGCATACAGATAGTTTCCATGGCATGTGATATCTTGGTATGGTGCAGTCCAATAATTGTTTCCACTTGCATGATATGCAATCTCCTCACTATTATTACACAACAAAACCACACCATACTTTCCATTGTTGATGTTTTCTGGTTTTCTCGTTAGAATCGCTTTCTAAATAAAACATTCTCGTACTTGTTTCCCACACAACTAAAACAAAAACCTACTATATCCATTTTCAACATTGAAGTACTCGAGTTCGAAATCACCATCCACGTTCCTTACCATCTTCTTCAACCCCAGCAGACGATCGACCGAAGTGAGCTCGATCTTCAATTGCTTGAAAGGGTTAAACAGAAACGGGACTGCCTTTTCTTGCAAGAAAACCAACCATCCATGTGACGAACCAATGCAGCAGCATTCACTAAACTCCTTTGGCGGCGCCGTTTTCAAGCTGTAAAGACGATTTTCCCTGAGATTCAAAAACCCATGGTAGCCATTGTTGTTGGATTAAAATCCGCAATTGTGGGCACATATATAAAGTATATGTTGCTTTTATAAAGTACGACACAAAATCAAGTGACTAATTATGTTAGGCGTGTCATAGGTATTAAAGTGTCATAGAAATAAAAGTGTAGATACAGTAAGATATATTTATAATTCAATGAGTGACAAAATTATAAATATTTAACAGTTGATTTAATAATCAACTATATAAATATTTAATAGTTAACTTGTTTTTCTCTAGTTTTACATTAAAAGAAAACATATCTTATTGGAAGATCAATACCAAAGATTTGGGATTTCAACATCAAGATTCAAGGTTTTCAGTCTATCAATTAATTCTGGTACGTTTCCGCATTCAGTTTATTTAGTTTATTGTTCTTGATGATTTGACATGATAGATCTTGGGTATTAAATTTCATATCTATTATGGTTTGGTTTTAACAAGTGGCATCAGAGTCTCATCGTGTTGAATTATTGAGAATTAATTAATTGATTTGTTATCAAAATCTTTCAAATAAAATAACCTTGAAGTTTAGCCATTTTTAAACCATTCGGCATTACAGTATAAAATCCTTATATATGTGGTGTTAAGATTATAAAATTAGGTTCATTTTTTAGGGGGGCTTTGTGATTATTGCCGTATGGTTTGATGGGCATATCAGTTTTTGTGTTTTGGATTATACATTAGGCTTGGAATCCTATATTTTCTCTTATTAGTGTACTTTGTATCAAATAAAATAAATAAAAAGGTTTAAATAATCTAGGATTGCATCTGCTTTTATTTCTATTTGTCTTGGATTTCATGTTTCAGTTTCATTCAGATTAACCCCTTTATTTTTTTATTAATTATGTTTTGACTAAGTTAGTTTCTGGTTTCTACAATTCAGTTTCAAAGGTAATTAGTCGACTATTAAACTTCATTAATAATCAATTCAGTTTTTTTGGGGGTGCTGTTGTAAAAGTTTTGATTATTTGGTTCTGATCATATTTCATTAATAATCGCACCTATGTTTCAATCATAATTCATGAATTACTTAGGGGTTGGTCGATTGTTATTTAACAATCGAAAAGATTAAAGTTTCATGCGATGATATTGTTATATTTTGACTCAAATTCTAATTGGTAATTAAGTTGGGTTTTATTGTAATTAAGATTTACTTTAATGAGTAAATATCTATTTTAGGTAGAAGATCTTATTGAATAAGGGTTCTTGTGACCAATTATTTGGGTCTATAAATATAGACTAGGTGTAACCCTTTGAATTATGAGAGAACGAGAGAATGAGAGTTAGAGAGAATTATTCTCTGGAGAGATGTAACCACTTTTAGGTTCTCTACAACTATTGCGCCTACGTTGTAGAGACAGGTATTGTAGGGATGTTGGGAAGAGTGTTTTGGTTCTACCGGGTCATGGGATTTGTACACCGGGTTTTGGGATTACATAGTTTATCATGTATTTGTACTCTTCGGGTTCTCTACGCTATTAGTGGATTGTTCATTTTTCTCGTCCGTGGAAATAGGCTATGCTGAACCACGTTAAATCTTGTCTCTTGTGCATGTCTTGGTCTATGTCGTTATCGCTTTGGTTATTTTGCCGCTTAATAAATTCCTAACAATATGGACTATTCATTTATATGATATTTTGATTTCAGTTTTTTGGTTAAATATTGATTATCTTGAATTTAATCTTTGGGTGACATATGAAGTTAAGGATTGAAATATATTTAGTTTAAATTATATATTTTACCTTCAAGTTTATAGTGAAAATCTTGTAAATGCATGTTAAAGAAAATAGTTAAAGGCTTCAGTTTTTTCGATTTCTGATAGCCCCATATAGAAAACCTTATTTCGGGTTATTTCAGAAACTTAAGTATTATTAGAAATTTCAGTTTTGACTGTTACAAAATTTTAAATTTGAATATCGGTATATTTAAATTATATATTTTAAGATAAATTAATTGAAGCATTAAGTCACCAAAGTGACCTTTATTGTAGAAATTAATTTATTTTAGTATATAGAAGACTTTGTGCGTGTAAGTCAGATTATGTTAGTATTAATCGGCCCAAAGGAAGGTTAATAATTAACATTATTACATGTGCAACTGTGGTAATAAACATGTGATAATTATTCAGTTTTATATGTGAGCAATAAATCGGCCCAAAGGAAGATTTCTGTTTGACATGTTCTTCTTATCAATGTTTGATTATTGTACCAAGATATCACTTACAAGTTAATATTTTGTCCAAAGATGAAATATTAATGGAGTGTCCGATATCTTATATGATGTTTACCTTTATTCAAATTTATTATTATTTTGGTTATCTTTTAATTTGATTGAAAGATCAAATTAAGACAAATATTTTGAAATAATTAAATTCATATTTTGGCTTCGGATGTCTAATATTTTAATAGATTAATTGAAACATAATGTCACCAAAGTGACCACTTTTGTGTAGATTAGTTTATTTAAAATATTAAGATAATTATGGGTTTTTGTAATTCATGAGTTTATTAATTGGCCCAAAGAAAAGTTAATATTTGACAGAATTACAACGACAACTGTAGCGATAAATGTGTGACAATTATAAGGTATTTTATGTAAGCAATACGTTAGTCCAAAGATTAATCTATTGTTTGACATAGTTTATTGCCAATGTTTGATTGCTACAATAAGAGTACCGCTTACAGTTAATATTACTGTCCAAAGACTTGATATTAATGTTGTGCTTGGTATCTTGAGGGGAACTAGCCATTATTTTAAATTTATTTGTTTACTTATGAATAAGTATGTAAGCTTGTTTTTATTTTATTTACTTGTTTTTGTCTATATTTAGGTAATTTATCTTTGCTGTCACAATATCTGTTAAATACATTCTATACTTATGTTTAGTGAAACTAGTTTCAAGGAATAGAAAAGACACTTACATATAGTATTTGATTGTATGAATATAGACTTTGCACTAAGGGAAGAATAACTTGCACCTCACTGCGGTAAGCACCCATAAAAGGGATTTTGAGAGGTGAGATTGTTCAAATCACACGAGTCTAATGATTATAATGAATAACATTCTACAAGTCTTTGGGAGTAAAAAAATCTAAAGAGATTACTCATATTAAGGGTTTCCTTGACGAAATTAAGAAATGTTTTACCCAAAACATTAAGGTTAAGATGACATCACTTATGCCTTCTTTGATATCTATGAACTATAAAGATCAAGGAAATGTGAGGGAGTACATTATGAAAATGTTTAATATTGCTTCAAAATTTAAGGCACATAAGATCGAACTTTCTAACAATTGTTTGTTCTTATGGTTTTGGCACCGCTTCCTATACAGTTTAACCAATTCAAGTTACAATTGTCAAAGGGAGAAATAAACTTTATTTGGGCTCATTTCTCATTGTATTCAAGAGGAAGAAAGGTTGAAGCATTATAAGTGTAAAATAATCATTTGGTCAGTGCTTATTTAGTTAGTGTCTTTAAGAATAAGGGCAATAAAAAACATTAGAATAAAGTTGCTAAGGTCCAACTCAAAAGAAATAAAAATAAGTTACAAATGGTTGATTTTTTTGTAACAAGTTAGGACACATTTGAAGTAATTAAACTTCAGAAGTGAGCAACTACTTAGGTTATTTTGAGTGATCCATGGGCTGTAAATTTTATGATCCCACAATTAAGATTATTTTAAGGAGAGATTTATAATTTTTTTAGGATGTTGAGTTTGGAGGGAGAAATAAGGTTAGATGCATTACTATCGAGGAGGAATTGGATTATAATTTAATTCATACTATCACTTTTGACAATGTTTAGGTTTTCACACCTATCATTATCAAGAAGTGAATCAAGTACCTCAACAAAACAATGTTGAACAACTCTCATTCAAGATAAGATAATTGTTTCAAAAAAACAAACTCAACAACCTAAAAAAAACAAGTTTCATTAAAGAGGCCCATGAGAGGAATGAGAAATACTATTTGAGATTATTATATTGTATTTTCTCAAGAAAATAAGGATAACAATGGAATGATAGAAAGTGACTCAATTATTTTTTATCAGACCATAAAAGTTCTAACTCTCAAAAGTGGATTGATGTCATTCAAAAAAAGTATAATTTTATGCAAGACAATAAAGTATAAGAACTTGTCTCATTACCTTGAGGTGCAAACCAATTGGTTATAAATGGATATTTAAAACAAATAGGGATGGAAATGGTAATGTGGATAAGTATAAAGCACGTGATGTATCTAATGGATATACTCTAAAAGAGGATATTGATTTTGTAAAGACTTTCTCTCAAGTTTAATTGAAATACTCTTTCAAGATAAATATTACACTTGTTGCTCGTTTTAGTCTTAAGCTACATTAGATAGATGTTAATGTAGGTTGGCGTATAAATAGGAGTTGTAAATATATCCTAACTAGTAGGTTATGTTAATCCTAACTTGTGGTTTAAATTTTAAACTAACTCTATCTTGTACAGGATAAGTGATAAGAGATAAAGTCCTATCTTGTATAGGATAAGTGATAAAGTTATATCCTAGAAGTTAGCTACCTAGGTTAAACCTCTTTGTAAAGAGTCTATAAATAGACTCTTCCAGTGTATTTTGAAATTATATACAGAGCTGATAATTTTCCTCTATTTTCTACATGGTATTAGTAAGTCGATCCTATATCTCTTAAATATTTTTTCACTCCGTGATTGTTTTTTACAATCATCTATGGTTACCTCGGAGCCCTCAAATTCAGAAGTAAGCTCTCAAACCAGCCCTCGTTCATTTGATTTTCAGATGTCAGATGCATCTCTTCCTTGGTCCCAGTCTGCTGGTTTTCCAAATCCAACAGTTCACAGATCCAGATTTCAAAAGAAAGCTCACTTGGCCACAGTGAATTCATTAAATTGGATAGTGGATTCTGGTGCCTCTGACCACATGACAGGGAATCCAAGTCTCTTTCATACGTATAGCAGTCACAACTCCCATTTTTCTATCAAGATAGAAGATGATTCCCTCTCAAATGTGAAAGGAAGTGGTTTCATTCGATTGAGTTCAAAGCTAGTATTATCAAATGTGTTTTTTGTTCCTAAACTAGCATGCAATCTGTTGTCTGTCAGTAAATTGATTAAGGATATTGAATGTGGTGTTAATTTTGGAGTTGATGGTTGTGTTTTTCGAGCACAGTGCTCTCGAAGGTGGTGATTGGCAGTAATAGGCTGTGTAATGGCTTATACATTCTTGATGGTCTACCCTCTTCAAACCAGACAATTCCTAGCTGTCTTCAGACTTCTATTTTACCTTTCTATCTATCATCCAATAATGTTATGCTTTGGCACTATAGATTAGGACATCCAAGCTTTTCATATCTTGCTAAATTGTTTCCTACCCTCTTTATTAATAAAAATCTAGCATCTTTTACATGTGAAGTGTGTCAATTGGCCAAACATACAAGACAACCATATGTTTCTTCTACATTTAAACCTACATCACCCTTCTCTACTATTCACAGTGACATTTAGGACACTTCTAAAGTCAAAAGTATTTCTGGGTCTAGATGGTTTATATCATTTATTGATGATTACTCTAGGACAACCTGGACATTCTTGATGAGAGAAAAATCTGAAGTTGAAAATGTGTTTAAACGTTTTTATCATATGGTTGAAACTCAGTTTGAGAAACAAATTAAAGTTGTCATGAGTGATAATGGGAGTGAATACCTAAGCAAATCTCTTGGAAATTATTTTAGGGAAAAGGGAATTGTTCATCTAACTTCTTGTGTAAATACCTCTCAACAGAATAGAGTAGCTGAGAGGAAAAACAGACACTTACTTGATGTCACTAGATCTCTTTTGTTTTCTACTAATGCGCCTAAATACCTTTGGGGGAGGCTCTTCTTACAGCCACATACCTTATTAATAGGATGCCTAGTAAACCTCTTGGCTTCAAAGTTCCTACTGAGATTTTGTTGACTCTTTTTCCGCACTATAAACCATTGTCCTCTGGTCTCTCACTTCGGGTGTTTAGGTGTACAGCTTTTGTCTATATACACAGTAATTCTCATGGTAAACTTGATCCTAGATCAATGAGGTGTGTGTTTATAGGATATTCATCAAATCAGAAGGGTTACAAATGTTACTGCCCAACTACTAGAAAAACATATATTTCTTTTGATGTCACATTCTTTGAAAATAAACCCTACTTTGCAGGTTCTGAAATTTAGGGGGAGAAATACAAGGAATTTTAGTCCTTGTGTGACATGCAGCCCATTCCTTCCTTACCAATCCTTGATGAACATACTGCCACTCCAAAAATTGTGCTTTCTTTACCTGCTACTCCAGAAATTGTGCCTTCTTTACCCATTTCTAATGAAACTATGGATGATGTATCGAATGACCTAGAGGATATTCCTTCTCCTCAATCTTCCTCTTCTAAATCAAAGCTGAACAGCCCATTTCACAACACCTCATCTAACACTAAAAATTGTACCACATATGTCCCCAACTTCTAAAACTCCACAAAGACAACTCAGTGTTTATACAAGAAGAAAATGAGCCCCAACTGAAGCTATTAGATAGCCTAACACAGTTCAAGAACCAATTTTGAGTCCCGCTGCTGAGGAAACAAATGGTAACACTATCTCACAAGTTCCTGCTACTAGTGGTTTAGATGATTTTTCTATTGCTATTAGAAAGGGGGTAAGAAAGTGTATTGTTCACCCTATTAACAGATTTGTTGCCTATGTAAAATTGTTATCTGGCTTTAAAGCATTTATAGCTAGTGTTGACAGTGTGAGAATTCCTAAGACAGTGAAAGAGGCCTTGGAGCATTCTAAGTGGAAATGAGCTGTCGAGAAAGAGGTCAAAGCACTGGAAAAAAAATAAAACCTGGAGTCTGACTAATCTGCTAGAAGGAAAAAACAGTTGGAGAAAAAAACAGTTGGGTGCAAGTGGGTATTTACAGTTAAATACCACTCAGATGGAAGTATTGAGAGGTACAAGATGAGGCTAGTAGCTAAATGATTTACTCAGTCTTACGGGGTGGACTATCAAGAGACCTTTGCACCAGTGGCCAAGTTGAACACCATTATAGTGTTACTATCAATAGCTGTGAACAAAGTCTGGAAATTACATCAGTTGGATATAAAAAATGCTTTTTTGAATGAGAACCTCGAGGAAGAAGTATACATGCAAGTTCTACCCGGATTAGAAGGCAATGCAACAAAGAGGACCGTGTGTAAATTGAATAAATCCCTGTACGGATTAAAGCAATCTCCCAGGGCGTGGTTTGACAGGTTTTTAGGGCTATGGTTCAGAATGGTTTCAAACAAAGTCAAGCAGATCATACTCTGTTTAGAAAGGCTGCACCTAGTGGTAAAATAACTCTCTTAATTGTCTATGTTGACGATATAATTATCACTAAAAATGATGTTGAATGGATAGAAAGACTGAAAACATGCTTGGCAAAGGAATTTGAGACCAAGTATTTGGGAAACCTCAGGTACTTCTTGGGAATGGAGGTGGCGAGATCTAATGAAGGGCTGGTTATCAACCAAAGGAAGTACATTTTACACATTCTCACAGAAGCTGGAATGCTCGGGTATAGACCAGCTGACAATCCAATGGATCCTGGCTTGAGGTTCAGTAAAGATAGAATTGGGAATCCTATTAGCAAAGAGTCCTACCAAAGATTGGTTGGGAAACTAATCTATCTTTCACTCACTAGACCTGATATTGGATACTCAGTGAGCATAGTCAGTCAGCATATGAGTAACCCACGAGAAGAGTATTTGGAAGCAGTCAACAGAATCATGAGGTACTTAAAATTCACACCAGGATCAGGTCTGATTTTTAGGAAAACTCAAGATAGAACTGTGAAGATTTATACAGACTCGAGCTGGGCTAGTGAAATAACATATCGAAGGTCTGTAAGTGGCTATTGTACGTTTGTATGGGGTAATTTGGTAACCTGGAAAAGTAAAAAATAGGTTGTTATTTCCAGAAGCAATGCTGAGGCAGAATTTAGAGCAATGGCCCTTGGGATATGTGAAGGAATATGGATTAAGAAGCTTCTTGCAGAGCTGGAACTAGATGGAAAAACAAAATTTGAAATCCATAGTGACAATCAGTCTGCTATGAGTATTGCCAAGAATCCAGTACAACACGAAAGGACCAAGTATATCGAGATAGATAGACACTTCATCTATGAAAAGGTGAATAGTGGGGTTGTCAAGTACATTATATTCCTACCAGAAATCAGCTAGCTGACATCTTTACTAAAGCACTTCCAAGAGCAGCTTTTGATGAATTGTCATCCAAACTGGGTGTATACAACATATACACATCAGTTTGATGGGGGGTTTAGGTTGGCGTGTAAATAAGAGTTGTAAATATATCTTAACTAGTAGGTTATGTTAATCCTAACTTGTGGTTTAAATTTTAAACTAACTTTATCTTGTATAGGATAAGTGATAAGAGATAAAGTTCTATCCTAGAAGTTAGCTACCTAGGTTAAACCTCTTTGTAAAGAGTCTATAAATAGACTCATCCAGTGTATTTCGAAATTATATACAGAGTTGATAGTTTTCCTCTGTTTTCTACAGTTAAGCTTGTTTTTTCCAACGATAACATTGAAGAAACTATTTATATGGTACAATCATAGAGTTGCGTCTTATGATACAATATCAATGATATGTAAATTAAAGAAATTCATCTATGAGCTTAAGTAGGACTATCATTAATGAAATTATAAATTTTATATTGATGATCTCATTTGGTTTTGAGATAAATTTGGTTGACAATTGTATGTACTACAAGTTCAGTGGGAGTAAACCAAGTGATACTCATACTGCTAAAGAAGACAAATTTAGTCTTACTCAATGCCCTAAAAGTAACCTTAAAATTTAAAAAAATAAAATACAAAATATTCTATGTGCATAATCTATTGAGAATTTAATTTATGTTCAAGTATGTATACGTTCGGATATTGCGTACATTGTTGGAATGTTAGACAAATATTTAAACAATTCTAGTTTGAACCACTGGATATCAGCCAATAGGGTTATGAGATATGTTTAGAGAACAAAAAATTACATGCTCACATATCGGAGTTCTGGTAAGTTAGAGATCATCAAGTTTACAGACTTCGATTCTATTAGAATATTGATGCAAAAGAATTTTGTCACATGGGCTGCTAATTATAGATTGAATAGAAAGACCACTTCGGTTATTTTGTGACAATAAATAGGCATTCATTTATTCTATAAACAATAGGAACACTTCAAATTTGAAGCACATCAATATTAAGTTCCTAGTTTTTAAAGAGAATTCAGAGTGGTTGTGTGTCTATAGAGCATACTGGTACAAACTCCATAATTGCGTGCTTATTAAGAAATTATCACCCTAGGTCTTTCATGAGCACACTACTCATGTGGGTGTAATGTTATTTAAGGATATTCGGTTTTAGTGGGAGTTTGTAATTTTGAAAAATGCTCATTTGGTTTAGACACAATTTCAGTTACTTCAGTTTAAAGTTATTTTAAGATTATTTTCTACAGTAAAATAAAATTCTTTTGGTTTATGCACACTCTGAATTCAGTAAAGTTTGATCTCACTAAGGTTTAGGAGGACCAGTTGGAAATAGACATGTTCGGTTCACATTTCATGTAATTTTCCATGCTACGCATCCATGATTGATCTATGTCATTTGACTATATTTGTATACGTGACCATTGATGGGTCTAGTCATGATTGATATAGCAAAGGCTGCTTTGATCCTATATGGAATTCAATGAGGGGCAGAGTTATAAATATTTAATAATTGATTTAATAATCAACTATAAAGAGGTAGTGGTCCCCAATAAATAAGTTAACATGTTTTTCTCTCCTTCCCCGTTAGAGAGTTTTACGTCAAGAGAAAACCTATCTTCTTGGAAGATCAATACCAAAGATTTGGGATTTCAACATCAAGATTTAAGGTTTTCAGTCTATCGATTAATTCAGGTACATTCCGCATTCAGTTTATTTAGTTTATTGTTCTTGATTATTTGACATGATAGATCTTGGGTATTAGATTTCATATCTATTATGGTTTGGTTCTAACAATTGTTGCTAAAGTCGGTTCCATCGCCTTCTTCAACCTGTTTCTTGGAAGGAAGCATGAGCCATGGTATCTTTGAAACCAGCTCTTCTCCGAGTAAGTTCCATGAACAACAAACAGATTTGGCTTGAACCACTTCATTGAAGCTTAACCTGTTGAAGATTGAAGTCAAGATAGCCGTTTGAAATTCATCAAACCTTGATGTAAATGGCGATTTCTTTCTTCTTCTGTTCATGGTAGCTTGCAACGCCATTGAAGGGAAACAAGCCGTAGAAAAGAAGTTCAAATTGTGAACGAAATTTAGATGTAAACCAACTTGTGTTCCAAGAAACCTTTTTTTTTAATGGAAAATGAGCCTTAAGCCATGACATTATATGAGAGTACTAAGAAGGTCCTTCCGGAAAATATATTTAGATTTCTATTATCTGAACCCGCATGACTGATGTGGATGAGGATTGTGGATTCGGATATACGAATCCAACATCATATTACAAAAAATGAAGCATATGCTTGTGTCTAAGGAGATTTAAAACTTGGTCATCCAACTTTTAGCAAATTCTAATTTGGATTTGAGCGATCTGAATATTCGACGTATAATTTAATTTTTTATTTTTTTTGTGGATTCATATATCTTTTAGATAATAATATTTTATTTGGATTCGAATTTGGATAGTAATGTTCGAATACTTTATTCAATTTTTTTACACATATTTGTGTATTCAGATTTGAATAGTAAAAAAATGTAGATATTTGAGTTATTATTTTTTTACACATAAGAAAATAGAACATAAAAAGCAAACACGAATTATTGAGATGAAAGAGATATTTTGGTAATATTTTAGATGAATAAATATTGAAAAAATTAAATTGAGGGGAAAATAGAAATAATTATCTTTAAGGTAGTGAATCCTTCAACTTTGGTAGGTCTATTAATTTCAATGTGTAATTTTTTTATGTATATAAGGCCAACTCACATGATATTTTATTGTTTAGAATTATTGAATTAATTGAGTTTAATGGTTGAAATTAAACTTTTAAATTGAGGATAATTATTTTTTGTAAAAAAAAATTCATTTTAACCGTTAATCTCAGTAATTTAATTTTAATCATCCAACGATTCTAACAATATGTAAAGTTAAAAAGTTTTATATTGTGTAAGCGGATCTAGCTCATTTATTATATTATTTGAATGTTTGGTGAATAGCGGAATGGAGTGAAACCTCTAATTTAAAAAAAAACTGTTAATAGGAGCTCTTTGAAATTAGAGATTTTGACATAAGAGTTATAAAGACTCTTTTACCCTTAACAATTATAAAAAAATCTAAATAACTTAAATTTAACATTTTCTATTTTAATTTTTCACTCTCACGTATTTACATTGTGACATTTGTAAACTAATATTTTTTCTTTTTATTCTCACACATTTATATTTATATTTAAATTTAATAATTAATAAATTGTATTAAAAATAATTATATAAATAATAAATTAATATATAGATTCTTCAAATATGCTTAGTAATGTTATATTAAAAAATAATTTTCATAATCTAATTAATATACAAAATATTGATAACTAATAAACTATTCAAACAAGTATCAAATATAATAATGTCCTTATATGTCATTTTGCTTCTTTAAATAATCAAACAACTATCAACTATCAGTTAATTTTACCAAACACTTTTATACAATCAGCTAGTCAAATCAGCTAATACAATCAACTACCCGCTATCAGCTAATGTAATCCACTATCAAATATAAACTATCCGTTAATTACCGAACATGGCCAATCTATAAGAGCGATAAAATATTACATATAAAATTAAAAATGTATTGGGCTCGAGCCTTAAATGTTAGAGCTTGAGTCCGACTCGTATTTTAAACAAGTCTAGTTGTCCAAGCACATTTTCGGGCCTATATTTTTGTCCAAACCATCCCCAATATCGATTAGACCTTTAGGCTTGGACAGGTTGCCCAAACAAATCGAAAAGTGCAGGGAGTATTCTTAGAATTTTACCCATAAAATCAATCATTATCATAAGAGAAGACTTTCTAACATATCATTAATTATATGAAAAATATTTGATCAAATAAATAGAGTGGGCGTGCCGGAGTGGTTATCGGGCATGACTAGAAATCATGTGGGCTTCGCCCGCGCAGGTTCGAATCCTGCCGCTCACGTTGTTCAATGCTTTTTAAATCTTTTGATCCAAATTGGTTGAAATGATTTTCTTGAAACGTTTGAGGAGTAATAATGTCATTAGACCTATAAATATATTTTAAAAAGGGTTTTCTAAGATTTCCTTTAAAAGTTCCCGACCCAATGCCGGCTTTCCGCCATCGAGTTCCCGACAGATCAGAAAATTAAATAAGGTAATTTTCGAGTTTATGTAATATATTATTCACTTTGATCATTCAAATCAAAAAAATTTTATTACAGTCACTTAATTTTCAATTTATTTTTATAATGATCATTGTTTGTCATTAATCTAGTTAAGAAATGCTTATGTGTGCCATGTTAAAAATTTCTTTCTAAAAAGAACCATAATTTTTAAACTCTCAGTTATTGTCAAGACCAAAACTTTTAGATTAATGGAACGGTTGTCAATCAATACCAACGTGGGAGAAATTTATTTTGCTAAAAATTTAACATGGTTTAGTTATGATTAACATTGGTGAATTAGAACTAAAAATCTCAATTGAAGTTTAAAATTAACATTTCAATCATTCATTGTTAACCATCAGATCAGCTTGAAATCAAACTATATTAACCTTTTGGCAAAACGAATCCTTCCCACCGTTGGAATTTGGGATTGATCTGTGATGTTTTCATTTATCGAAATTTTAACCTTGATAGACGGTTGTAAATTTGAAAAAAGTATAGTTCTTTTTTGTATAAAATTTTTTACGTGTCATGTCAGTATTTTCTAACAACAATAGATATATTGTATCGGAACTGGTTAGTGTAAAGCTCCCCGTAAGTGCTTTAATGGGAGCATATTTTGGTAAACTATGAGAAAGTAAACACGAACACTATTGCTGTCGAAACTTGGAGTGAAATCCGTATGCTGATATTTTGCAGTTTATCCATTTTAATCCCGGACCTAGTGAAGTGGCTGTTGGCAATTTTTGCAGAATCACATTCAAAAGTAGTTGAAAACCACATTTTTTTTTCTTATACTAGTGCTTATAAATGCTGTGAAGACATCCTGTTTACATTGTTGATCTGTTCTTTTATGCTGTATAATTCAGTTAGTTGAACGAGATACGTCATGTTTCTGGAACAGGTTCATCGAATTTATCTCCCCATGCTATGACACTAGTGAGCGGGTTCGTTGCTGTAATCTCGGTCAACATAGTTATCGCTTTCTATATCTATATGGCAATGAGGGAACCTGTGGATAAGCATGAGCCGGATCCGAAGTTTCTCGCCGATGCTAAAGCTAGTGTAAGCAAGCCAACGGGGGAAGCTTCAACCTCTTCTGAATCCGTAAAGAAACAAGAATAGGATAGCTGAAGCTATGAGTAAATCACGATGGAGAGAATGGAAAAATGAGGTCTGCGTTCCATTCTTGTGTCTTATAGTTAAGAAATCAAGTTCTGGTGTTCTTGTTGTATAATTAGACTCATTGGTTTCAATCTTTTCGATATTATTATTGAGTTTTGATCGGTTACCTAGTGATTTTATTTATTGTTAACTTGTATTGACCTGCATTTCTGAAATTATACTAATCTTTCAAGTTGTCCGGAGTTACACCCAAGCTTTTTCATGTATGTGTTGCTTGAGTTTATAAGCCTGCACAGGGGATGTTGCAATCATATTTTAGGTGTTTTAGCTCTGAATTTCCCTTTGCCCTTTGCCTTATGCGTCTTACACATGCCTATGTTTGACACTTTAGTTGAACATATTCCTACACGGATACGAGATATGATCCTCTCAAATATTTAGAAGAATTCAAAAAAAATGTATACTCTAAGTCCATCTTGATTACAAATGCAAACATGGATAGTAAGATATAACCTTTTCCGAGGCTCTTCAAATACATAGCTGAAAACATAAAATCGCATGCCTTTATTCAAAATCTGAGTCCGAGTCCGAGTAACATAGAAATCGAATTCTTATCAGTAATTTTTCAATCTGTAATATCAAAGCAAAGCAAAGCTTAGCCTCATCCCAGGGGCCATTAATCTCAAACTTGTATTCTTGAATCCTTATAAGCCAGTAAGGGCAAACCACATTAACAAAGATCAAAATTCCCACTAATAACACAAAAAGCAGGCAATGAATGCAATACACAAATGTTAAAGTGACAGCCATTAACCCCAAAGAAAACAGAAGGTGCAACCGGAAAGAGTATTTCTTGATACAGTAGGTGACCAATGGTGCAAACAGGAAGATTTGTAACGAGAATAGCATGGTTGCGAAAACATGTACCCGAGAGGGTAATCGAGATGCTATGAAAACCGAAGCAGCGATGGAAGCGTTTAAGGAAATACAGCTGGTTAGGTTAGGATTCTTAAGAGCCCCCGAAGGTCTTATTGTGGAGCCGGAATAGTCGTGTAGGAAAAGATGGAGCAAGAGAAGTGAAATGGTTACTGCCCATATGGAATCCGAGCTGATTGACCTTGTTAACGTTTGGTATATCGGAGCCAACACGAACAATCCGGTTGTGAAGAAGGAAACGTTGAGGACATAGTTCAAAAGGCGTTTGAGGGAAAGCATCTCTTCGGTTAATACGAGGATTATGAAACAGGAACCGAGAAGGCTTACATCGAGAAGCAATAGGGAGTTTTCGTTGAGGGTCGAGCTAAGGGTGTAGATCCATACCAAGACTACAAGAGCAACAATGCATAGATATTGCGAGATGGAAACCGAATCTTGCATCACCTTAAACATATTGCGTTTGACGACATTAGCATTCATGACCATGTCTTCCAGGAAAGTCTCATCCGTGTGATTGTCGTCGTAACCGGGTTGCATCCCTCCGTATGCGACTTTTCTCCATCTGGATGAAGTCAGGTAAGAATCGGCACTGAAGTTCGTATCCATCTCAACAAGGCCACTACTGTGGGAGAAATATTGAAGTGTTCTACCAAAAAGGATCTTAATTTTTATTTCATTACAGCTATAACATTTTTATTATGGTTATTGTAGTTAACTCTAATTAAGAAATATTGACATAAAATGTTGAAGTGTTCTACCAAAAAGTATCTTAATTTTCTAAAATTTACAACTATGGTCAAGGTCAAATTTTAATGAACTGAACAATCATCGGTTAATTCAAAAGTGGGAAACATCCATTTTGTAAGAATACAAACATTGTTTGGTCTTCAGGTTGATATGACAGTTAATAGTGGTGAGTCAAAACTAAAATTTAAAACTTTTCGATTTGTTACGGTTAAACATTTGATATGATTGAAATCAAACTATATTAATCTTTCGATCAAACACATCTTTCCCACCGTTGAGATTGACCGATGAACGTTTGTCCATCGAACTTTTAATTTTGGTGACTGTTGTAAATTTGAAAAGTTATAACTCATTTTGAGAAGAAGACTTTAACATGTCATATCAGTATTTCTTAACGGAAATTAATTACGGTGACTGTAATAAAAGTTTAATTATTTTTTAGATAAGTTGTATTTGTATTATCCAAGAAAAGTGGGAAAACCACTGCGAGAAAAACAAAGGACACTTGTAAAATGTGTCCTAAGTAAGTCCCAAAGCTATACAAAGAGATGAATAAACATTTTTGTATCTATGTAAATCTGTATTTGTAATTTTAATTTGCACGATCTCTTTCACTGTACGGATAATTTCGTCAGCCGATCTAGTTTGGTTTGTGTATCTTCTTTTGTTTTTCATCCTAGATGAAGTAAATATCAGCGTTTCACGCGAGTTTGAGGATAAAAGCCAGTATTGTCTTACCCTCCATACACTGAATAGCCCAGGTCACTTTTAAATTCCATGTCCCAATATGTCTATTTAGGGAACACATAGATAGGAGAGAACCTCATATAGCTGCAGTAAAGGAACACTCAAAAAAGAGATAATTTCGGGTCTCCGTAGTGACAGAGCATAATTTACAGGTGCCTTCAAAAGTTATTCTCATCCTGATTAATCGGTCCATTGTAGGAAGCCTATCATAAAATTCGAACCAAGTTTTTTCGAGCGTTGCACTATAATTAGGTAAATTAGAAAAGAAGGCTGCAGCTTCAGGTCGAATTTTCAGAAATCTTTTAAGAGTCCAACTCATAGTATCTTTGCAACCCACTGACCAAAAATTCTCATCTCTAAATGCATAAACTCTGACCCAAGCTACCCAAAGAGATCCATCAATGACAAGTAGGCTTTTAATTAATTGGTAGCAACACACCTTACTCCAGCATTAAGACCCAGCCTCCTCAGATTTAGGGAAACAAACTGTGTGCTAATTTATTCGAGCCCCAGCAGCAGACGAGTCCCTTCCCTTCCAAAAGAATCTTGAACAAAGTTGGTCCACTTTCTTTAGAACGGTGTTAGAAAAAAAAGGACTTGTCTACACTAGAAGTTAGTGATACCATAGAATACTGAATTTATCAATTGAAGCCTACCTGCAGAGCTCAAGTGCTTTGAAGCCCAATGGCTCAGCTTGCTTTGTATCTTTTCTAATAGAGTTTGTCAGTCTTTGATAGTGAACTTCTTTGTAATTAGTGGTACACCAACATAACGAACATAAAGATGCCCTTTTTTGAACCCTGTAGCTATGTAGATGGCTTCAAGTTCAAAAAAAAGTTTAATTATTTTAAAGAAAAAAATTTAATTTTAGTGATTAAAATGACACCGTTCTAAAAGTTTAGTGATTATTTGTATATTTTTAAATAAAATTGAAATATAACATTAAATATTATTTTATAAAATATAATTAAATATTAAAATAGAAACACGAGAGCAAATAAGTTACCTTATAGGTAATTTACCTTCCTTCCATTCTTCTATGAAATTAGTTAGTCAAATTCAATTTCATTGGTTGGTGGCGTTTTTATCCTTGGAAAGATACAAAGGGCTTAAGTGGGATCCATTTCCAGAAGGGGTGGCAAGGTGTAGTTTGCTCGTCTTTCCATCTCTGCTTGCGCCGCTTCTATTTCTTTCGCTTTCTTTTCTTGCGAAACAAACAGAAATTCAACAACAATCTCCTTTTCTTACCCTGGTAAAGTAACTAAGAGCTGAATCTTATGGCGTCCTCGTTGGTTTCTCCCTCCCCAATTTCTTCCTTCATCAGCAACAAGGTCAGTGCTTTCAATTACCCATTTTTTAAGATTTTGATTGGTGTAGATTGTTTTGACTAATAAAAAACCCCCCTTTTATGGCCAGAAAGATTTGGGCTTTTCTGCTTTTCCTTCAACATCTCAAATTGCCATTCAGAAATGCAAGAATCAAGTTTCGAAGAAAATCGTCTCGGTCATGGCACCCCAGCAATCTGAGCGTAAACCAGCTACGACTGGCTCTGTTAGTTCCTCTTTTTTTTTAATTTTCAACTTCATTGATCGGTTAATGGATTTTTGTTGATTTATAAAAAAAAAGTTGATTTTTTTTCTCAGGTGAAGACTGGGATGACAATGACAGAGAAGATTCTTGCAAGAGCCTCGGAGAAACCACAGTTGACTCCAGGTGATAATGTTTGGGTTAATGTTGATATTTTGATGACACATGATGTTTGTGGCCCTGGTTCCATTGGTATCTTCAAAAAGGAATTTGGTGAAAATGCAAAGGTATTCAGTTCATCTGTTATCTTATCTTACTTGTTTTCTTTCTTTTTTGATTATTTTAACTCTCTTAGTTTCTCTTAGGTTACTTTTGTACATAACTGAGCTCTTGCTGACGCTTGTTAGAATATAATTAGCATTTTGAAATCGGAATTCGTGATTTCATGAACTAACAACAGCTATGTCACTGTTGTAAGCTTACAGATTGGAATCTGATTTTGGTGATTTCTCTTGTTTCATTTTCCAACTAAATACTTGAAATTTCCTTCAGCTTGGTAACCTAGTAACTACTACATTGGTAGAGTAGACTGTAGAGCCTTCAGCCATGTGTGTGTGTCTTTATTCGTTTTCGTAGCTGTCTATTTGCAGTGGTGGAATTCATTAACCGTGCACCATTATTTTGGTATTGAAGGTTTGGGATCGTGAAAAGGTTGTTATTATACCTGACCATTACATATTCACCAGTGATGAACGTGCGAATCGTAATGTGGATATTTTGAGGGATTTCTGCACGGAGCAAAATATCAAGTATTTTTATGATATAAAAGATCTTGGTAATTTTAAGGTATGGCACTCGTTATCTTGTCATTCATTTCTAGTCCAATATTCTGAGTAACTAGGGGTATATTATCTGTTCATTGACATAAAACTGAATCCTAATTCACAACACTGCAGGCAAATCCTGATTATAAAGGAGTATGCCATGTTGCACTTGCTCAAGAGGGTCACTGCAGGCCTGGAGAGGTATCAATTCCTTACCATAATCATTGAATTGTAAAACTTTAATCCACGCGTGAGGCTCTCAAGCTGGTATTATCTTTTATCTCTGCCTTCAGGTTTTGTTAGGGACAGATTCTCACACCTGTACTGCCGGAGCATTCGGTCAATTTGCTACAGGAATTGGAAATACAGATGCAGGCTTTGTATTAGGCACCGGGAAACTTCTGCTAAAGGTTTGTTAATTATTCTTTAATGTACTTGACTAAAAATGTATGTGCATGTGTGTGCGCATGTGTGTTTATGTTTTCAGTGCATTTTGAATTTTCGTTTGTTTTCCTAGTAGTATGTAGCTACCTTAGGTTGGTAGCATCATGCTTACCATAGAATTATAGGCTGGTACTTGCAAAATTACAATTAATTTGGTGGTATATTCTGTTGCATATTCAACTGCAGGTTCCACCAACTTTGAGATTTGTAATGGATGGTGAAATGCCTCCTTATCTGCTTGCAAAGGATTTGATTTTGCAGGTAAGATCACTTACTTTTAGGCAATTATTCCATTCTGATAAGCTTGAAGTCATAAATATGTTCCTGTGGCCATTCTTTAGTTATTCATTTGCTTTCGTATAAGTTTTTTCTAAAAATGGTTCCCGTTTGGCAGATCATTGGTGAAATATCTGTAGCCGGTGCAACATATAAATCCATGGAGTTTGTTGGAACAACGGTTGAAAATTTAAATGTAAGTGAACCCCAAATTTTACATATCTGTTAACATTAGGTCCTTAGAAAAATGTTTGAGCTAGTTTGATTTCTTGTGGTAAGAAATCATGGATTTAATGTTCTGATTACTTGTATTGGGTAGATGGAAGAACGGATGACGTTATGCAATATGGTTGTTGAAGCCGGGGGGAAGAATGGAGTTGTTCCTGCTGATAGTACAACATTTAAGTACCTTGAGGTGAGGGGAAATTTATTGAGTATGATTGTCCCAACTCGGTGCCTGGATCGATATAAACTTTTGAACAATGTTGATTTCATTTCACGTCTACTGCTCTGCTTTCACGCATAGCTTATGGGTTAGTACTTAGTATGTTTTGCTTTGCACAGGATAAAACATCTCTGCCATATGAACCAGTTTACAGCGATGCACAAGCAAGGTATATTTTTTGTGATTAAATGGTTAATGAAGAGCACATTTTCTTATATATATTATATACATATAATATGGTATTCAAGATGGAAATTGGATGTGGTTTTATGTTCTTTTATGGGTGATATTTACTGTAGCATTTCATGCTTGGACTTGTATTGAGATGAGTCCTAATACGATTTACATCTTCTGGGTCTGGCTTTCAGTTTTCTTTCCGAGTACAGATTTGATATCTCAAAGTTGGAGCCATTGGTGGCTAAGGTGGGTTATCTCTATCAAGTCAAGTGACGGGCTCTTCTTTTATCTACGACCCTGCCCGTGTCTCCCCATTGCAAATCTTTATTATAGATCATCTCACAAAAGTTGCTTTTATCGTTAACTTCGGCCTTTTTTTCCTCTCTTGTGTGTGTCTGTCTGTATAATGGACTGATTTCTTAAATGTATTTTGCAGCCACATTCTCCTGATAATCGTGCTTTGGCAAGAGAATGCAAAGATGTTAAAATCGACAGAGTATATATTGGATCTTGTACTGGTGGAAAAACCGAAGATTTTCTTGCTGCTGCTAAACTCTTTCTAGCTTCGGTAAGAGTCATACATTCCCGATCCTCATCCGGAGAGCTCATACATTATTGCATAGTTTATGGAGGATAACGAATATCAAACTGTGGCTGAAAAACTTTAATTTTCTTGACCTACAGGGAAAGAAGGTCAAAGTTCCCACATTTCTTGTCCCCGCTACACAAAAGGTGTTACTCGATATCATTAAAAGTTAACATAACAAATTGACATAACAAAAAAATCCCAATCTCTTTCATACATGAAAGTTAAAAACATTATCCTATTTGCAATTAGAGTCGAGGAAGAAAGTGGTGATAAAGGAATGTGCGTTTTAACTCATCAAAATTGGCAGGTTTGGTTGGACTTATATACTCTCCCTGTACCTGGTTCCGGTGGGAAGACAATGTCCCAGATTTTCGAAGAAGCTGGCTGTGATACACCTGCAAGCCCTAGCTGCGGCGCTTGTTTGGGTGGCCCTAAAGACACATATGCACGTATGAACGAACCTAAGGTAATTAGTTTTTTTCCCAGTAGTACTCCAAGATCATATGATTTGTTTTCCCATAGATTCCACTCCTATATTACCTGGACTTTTCATTTTCCCTATAATACACATATTCAAACATGAGTAACGACAATTTTATTGGGATCGCCATCACAGGTCTGTGTCTCGACAACAAACAGGAACTTCCCCGGTCGGATGGGGCACAAGGAAGGTCAGATATATCTTGCTTCTCCTTATACCGCGGCTGCATCGGCTTTGACCGGTTACGTCACTGATCCAAGAGAGTTTTTGCATTAAGTGTGTAAGTTTAATGTAAGAGTCATATGAATAAGTAGAAGCTGAGAAAATAAAACATACAATGAGGAGACAATGGTTGTATCTTGTTTCGTTTTCAGTGGATACATGCAAGAAATGCTATAACTGGATCATCTTTTTCAATGGATTTTTATGTTCGATTTGGTGTCCATACTTTCATTCCCTCAACTACTTAGATACTTCTTTTTACACTGTATTTCTGAATTCATATAGCTTTCTGTGTTCAGAGTTCGAAGTTCGAACTGTGGAAATTTCTTTTTCTTTCTTCTTTTCGCTTATATGGAATTTAAATGGACTGCGATGCCGGTGATGCTATATCGGTTGAATCTCGAAGCTACATGGAGCATTCAACAATATAATCGACAACAGTGACGATTTTTACTGCTTTCGCTGACATTTATAAATTATAAAAAATCGACGTTGTATCGAAACGTCACTAAAAGTAGTTGAGTGCTATGTATACCGCACCTGATAGCAATAGGAGAGCATCCGTCATCGGCGGCTCTTTTAATCCCAGAAACGGAGACTTACGGAGGAGTGTCGCCATTAACGGAAGTTTGATGTAGAACAACCACCGAAGGGAAGTCTTTGTCAGTCAAGATTTTACCGAGGGTAGCTCAAAGATGCAGCCAGGATCCATGATCGAATATTGGGAGGTGTCAAATTATTAAAAGTTTATTAAGTATTTATACTTCAAATGAAGTAATAATGTCTACTTTATCTAATATTTAAATTTATACAAACTTAAATTCATTACACCGAAAAATTGAAAGAAAAATTAAAATTTTTAGAGAATTTAATTAAAAATATTGTAAAAAATTAATATTTAATATGAATTTTTAAAATATTGAGGGACAAATTAAAATTTCAAAAAGATTAATAGATTTATTGTGAATTTTCAAATTGTTAAGGGACAAGTCTCCTATCAGTCACTGAAATAGCCTTCGCGTTTGGCATTGCTTTTAAAAAATAATTTTAAAAAGTTCTTTTAGAAAGTGATTTTGAGAAGTATTTTTAAAAAAATTAAATTTAAGATTTTAATATTTGACATTGCTGTTAAAAAGTCTTTTTGAAAAGATAAAATATAAATTTTAAACATGATATTATAGAGTGAAAATAAATTAATCTAAGTGATATTTAAATTTTTTAATAATATGAAATAAATAAATTTAAATTAGAATAAAATATTTAAAATATATGACAATATATTAATAATATTTTGATCTATAAAATATTAAAAAATTGATTCATCCATAAAAATAAATTGAAAACAAATATATATGATATAACAAAATGAATAATAATAATAATAATAATAATAATAATAATAATAATAATAATAATAATAATAATAATAATAATAAAGAAGGTAAAAGAACAAAACAAAACAAATATACTATAAAAAAAAGACGGCATTTTTAAGGGTAAAAATGTGAAATTTACCCAAACGCTTTTTCCTTGTTTTGCATCGAGTTCACTTACAAATGTGATTTTAAATTGTTAAATTCAACTAATTGGTTGTCTCTGAAACAACCTCAACTTTACGACACAATTGCCTTGTTTTTTTCATAAATTTTTTTTGGGTAAAGTTCACAAATAGTCACTAAACTTTGATTAATTATTTAATTTGGTAACTAAACTTTTAATTGCTTCAATATTACCATTAAACTTTTAGTTTTACTTCAATTTGGCACCCGTGCCTGCTAAAATATTTTATATAATAACACATTTAGTCCTCCGCGTTTGCGCAATCAAATAATTTAATCCTAATTTGAAAAAAAAAATTAACCATCAATATTTACACATTATTTTAATTTGACCATATTTTTTATTAAAAATAATTTAACCCTAAACCCTTAAATATAATAAATAATTAAATAAGTAATTGAAAATTAAAGCAAGAATTCATTTCTTTAATTTTTGGATATACTGGTCCCGAAATTTTTACCGGACTCTATCAAACGTTGATCCCTATTCGGAAATGAGTTTTAAAAATATTGGGAAACAGAAATACCTGATTAAAGAATGTCCAAGTTTCCATGTTTGGTCCCTGAGAGTTTCCAGATTGCTTACCTGGTAGATTTTTTTCATTTGGTCTCAACTCTCAAGAACTTTAGCCTCTGTTATAAAAGAAGACACAAACTTGGATGATCAAATAAGACCTTTGTTTGCATAACTGACTGAGATGTTGTGTATAAAAGCTCCCATTTTCCATTCAACAAGCTGGATTTGAGAGGCTCATTTATCTTATTCACTGCCTCGAGTTTGAGATTCGAAATAGAAATACCATTAATGAAGAAGAAAGAAAACAACAAAGGGCTAGCCATATTTAACCTGATTCACACGCTCTTGATCCTCTGGGGTAGCCTCAGCGCCACGACCAAGAGGGGCTATGGCATCGAAAAGCTGGCATTCTTCTCTTTTGTGAAAAAAACAGAAAAAAAAAATGAAACTTTAGTCCTCCATTTGAGGGACACTAAATTTTGTGCTGAAAAAAATATTGATATTTGGATTGAAATTCGTTGGTGGAAGGAGTTTTGATGATGAAGTGAAGAAAGAAGAACAGGTGATGGGTTCTTTTGGAGATTGAATATGATATTTTAGAAGAGTAGTAATGGTGGTGCTGAAAGTAGGAGAAGAATATGAAGTGAGAGCCATTCCTGAGAATGGAAGTTTTTTTTGGAAAGTAGGGTTTAGGGTTGAGTTTAGGGTTTAAGATTTTTTTAATAAAAAATATAGTCAAATTGAAATAATGTGTAAATATTGAGGGTTAAATTTATTATTTCTTTCAAAATAGAATTAAATTGTTTGAATGTGTAAAATTAAATGACTAAATGTGCTATTGTACAAAATATTTTAACAATCACATCATTCTTTTAACGACGGTTAACGAGTCAGTAGCCAAATTTAAACAAAATTAAAAATTTAATGATAACATTGAAACAATTGAAAATTTAATTACCAAATTAAATAATTAATTAAAATTTAATGACCATTTATAAACTTTACTTTTTTTACTATTTACAGTTAACTTCAATAGTCTATTTTATAATTTTTTAGTAAATAGGTTTTTTTTTAAATGGAGCCCATTCGTGTGTGTCTAAAAACAATTACCACAACTAATACTAATAAAAACAATAGAACTGGACAAAAATAAAAAAAAATGAATTTTATGACAAAATATTTATGAAATTCAACCAACAATAATCACAGTTTTTCTGTTCTGTTTTCCCCCTCTCCAAACTACTAAAATAAATGTAATACAATATATGTATATATATATATGAGAGGTGAGAAATAATGCTTGTATACATGCAAACTTTTTTAGTCCCCAATTTTTATATCTATGGCCACTCAAAGTTCAACTTCTTTTCAGTTAAGTCTGTGGTTATCTTTTATGTCTATTTCAAACATAACTCATGCCATCGTAAATAGAGCTAGACGGTGCTCGATGCAAGTTTCCGTTTCTTTTACCGGTGTCTTCCCCACCGCCGCCGCCGCAAGAGATGGTAAACTGGCACCCACAAATGTTACCAAAGCATTTAAACGATCCGCCATTGTCGGAGTGTCTTCTAGCATGTCTTGATCGTTTGGAGGACGAAGTCCCAGAAAAGGAATTAGATGTGTCGCTGCTCCAGTCGTAAACCGGCGGCTCTTCATTTCTCCACCGTTCTAGCTTTGATCGGAACCCTTCGAGGCTATCTTCGTCTAAACTCCACCCTAATATTGAACTCTCACAGTCGTCGAATTTGTTATGGTGCATATTTTTCGCCATCGTCGCCGCCACTTCCGACGGCGATGGACCCAGTTCTGAATCGCTCCACACTTTCGCCCCACCGTTAACAACCGAACCTGATTTTGATTTCCCCCTTTTTGATTTCGTTCCGGGATCCTCCAATCCATTAACGACTGAACCTGATTTTCCCTTTATGGGATTAAGTTTCGCAACCGTGTAATTTACCATGGAGCCCCCGTTAACAACCGATCCCGATTTTTCCTTTCTCGAATTTCTTCTCGCAACGACGAAGTTTACCATGGAATTTCCCACCGTTTCCATTCCATTAACAATCGAACTTGATTTCCCCTTAGCCGGATTAATTTTCCCAAGCGTGCAATTCACCATGGACCCGCCGCCGTTAACAATTGACCCACTGCCGTTGATAATCGATGAACCGATTACGGGTTTCTTAGGCTGTAAAGCTGAAGGGAAAATTGAACTCGAATCGCTCTTGGTTCGCCGGAGCTGCGGTTTACAAAATGCATCCGGCAAAGGACTAGGGTTTTCATTGTTATTGCTTTTGCCAGTAGAGGAAACCGGGTACTCTTCCTCTCCGATTAAATGTTTGTACCTGATCGCCGACGACCCCATTTGAAGATATAATGGCATGCTCCGTTTTGAACTATCAATCAGCGTCAGCCCGATGTTCAAAATCCCTTGGGGGCGGCCCGACGGCTTCCAAATCTGAAGCGCGACGAACGTCGTCCCTAGTTGAACTTCCTCACTGCGGCTGGATCTGAAAGTGATGTGAGGAATGAGGTTTCCGATGATGGCTCGGACGGTCCCCACATGGATGTGACGGAACCAATGGACGGCGTAGATCTCGATCGTGATGGCGGAGGTATCGCGGTAAAGGAAGTCTTTGTCGATCCGGAAAACAAACTTGTCGTTCCATGACGGGTTGGTGTGGCCTCGGGTGTCGATTCCGGTGGAGCGTTTTTTCTTCGAATAGATCCAAACCACCGCGTAGGTTTGCATTTTGCGACGGCGACATATGGGCTCCAAGTCTTGCGCCGATATCACGTGAAGTTCCAACAGATGAAATGGCGTTTTCAAATCACTCATAACTCAGTTTTTAAAAAAGAAAAAAAAAACAATAATTTCTTTATGAAAGGGGAAAATGGTTAATACAAAAGCTTTTTTTTTTCCTTTAAATTTTATGTGGTTAACAACAGAAACGAGTCATTTGTCGTCGTCGATGACATCTTCAACGACGACAAGAACAAAGAAAGAGGTCAAAATTATAAGAAAATAGAAGAAGAAGAAAAATTAAAACATTTGAAAAAGAAAAGTGTCTGATATGTGGTAATAAAAAAAATTAAAACCGTTATTTTCTAACGTTTAATAGTATTTTGACGGACATTCTAATACAATTTGTTTTAATTAATTAATAAACTTTCTTTCAAAAAAATTAATAATAATGAATTAATTTATATACTTGTTATAGTATTTTCTTCTCAGCAAATCACGGAAATTTCTACCACCATATATAGCATTTCCACAAATTTTTATTAATGATTTATTATTTTTAATATAAATATTTAAAAAAGAATTATCAAACCCGAAAATAAAAGTCTAACCGATTTAAATTTGGGTCTGAGTTTTTAAAACTTGACTGCATAATTAACAGACCTATGTGGTTTCTTTTTTCTTTCCTCTTCTTACTTGGTATAACATTTCATTCCACGTGACGGTATATTTGTTCAAATAATATTGTTGAAATGATATTTTTTAAACTGGAGTGTTTCAAAAATTATTTGTCATTTAGGAATAAAATTACAATAATTAATGAAGTTCCATTTAAGCATGCAACTAAATACGAGTTCTACACTAAAATTGTTGTGTAAGATGGACGATTTTTTCTCCAAAGTTATCATATAAGAAGGACGACTTCCAGCAAAATCGTCGTACAATGTTGACGACTTCCAAAACTTGTCCGAAAGAGAGCAAGATTTTAATCTAATACTGTTGCAATGTCTTTAATGCAGTGATATAATTTATGACGTGCTTCATTTCACCCAAAAAATTAACATCGTTAATTCACTAAAATCGTTGTATAAGACAGACGATTTTTTCTTTAAAGTTGTCGTATAGGAAGGATGGCTTCCCTCAAAATCATCGTACAATGTTGACGACTTTCCAAACTTATCCGAAAGAGAGAAAAAAAATTTAATCTAATATTGTTGCAATGTCTTTAATTCAGTAATATAATATATGACGTGCTTCATTTTACCAAAAAAATTAACATCGTTATCCAACCAAGAAGCCCATATCTACTTGTATTTAAAATTCTCTATCTATTTTTTTTAACTTGATTAATTTCTCACAAATTTTTTAGATGAATTTTACTTTTTGTATTCCAACAAATCAAAAAAATCAAGAATTTTTCTGTACAAGTAAGCAAAGGCTATGTGCAGCTCAAACAAAAATCTATACAATTAAACTCCAAGAAGAACAAATGCTATAATGCCTCAATTGCTGACTGTATTTAACTTGACCTCTAAGTTTCAACCGAACAATTTCTCTAACCTGTCTAATAACCCGACTATGTTTAATTTCTCACAAATTACTTTTATTCTCTCGTTATATTTATTCTCAGAATACGTGAATGCTTCCTCTCCACTTCGATCCAACCCTACCTACATTCTTTTTTGTCTCCTTTTGTTAAACTACTTATTTGCAACGATTAATCCAAATTAAATTTTATAGATATTTATTCGAGATAATTCTCACAATTTAATTTTTTTATCCTCTTTTTCTCTATTTGATATTTCATTAGCTTTCTCAAATTTCCATCAGTTTTACGATGCATAATTATCTTAGTATTCTCGTCATCCATCAAGACTGCTTGTCGTTCTCCTTTGCATCCACCGAACGTATATAATGTTCGAGACCCGATTCGATACCGGACTCCATTTTCAGCCACTTCAGCCACATCTCAGTCCTAATTATTAAATCAGTATTAAACAGTTCCTTTAAAATAAAAATCTATTGAACCGAATTGAATCGAATTTAATTCATTTTTTCAAATGCTCTTAAAATCTTACCTTTCACTGCACCATTCATTATTCACATGAACAAAATTATTAGTGCTCTGTAGTTATTATCGTATGTAGTTTTCAGGACACTATACAAACTATTTTTGCATAATAAAATCTAACTCCAACCATCCAAACAAGATTAAATATCCAGCTTTTATGTGTTTTATTGCATTCAAGGCTGCCATTTTCTCGAGAAACAAACAATAGAAAAGGGAAGAAAAGAACAATCTCAATTAATATATATATATATATATACTGACAGAATGAAACAGATTCAATATTAGCTAATTATGAATTTATTATTATTCAACTTAGAGGAATAGATCTTCAAGACAAGTTCTTAAGTGAGATATGGTATTGAATTTCCAGTCAAATTTCATGTCAGATTCCTTTACAATTCTCCCAAGAATGGAATAATTTTTCAACTTTTCTTTTGCTTCAAACAAACCCCAATTTTGTTCTCATTCTCTCGAAACTAAGAAATTAAAAAAACTTTCTTTAATCAAAGTTTCATCATTCCCATGATCATTGTCTCTCTCATCTCTGCACACTTATCAAAGTTCATAAAAAAATTCAAACTTCTTTATTCGTTTTGTGTTTAGCTAAAAACCCACTAATTTTTCCTACAAAACAATGAATTGATCCAAAAAAAACACCCCCCAAAAATGGGTTTTTGTTTCTCTTCAAGACCCTTCTTCTTCCTTTTCGTTTTGTTCCTTGTTCTGTTTCCAAATCTCAAGCTTTCTCCAATGGTGGAATCTGGTTCAGACATTACAACTCTGGTCTACAAAGGATGTGCAAAGCAAGCATTCACGGATCCTGCCGGGCTATATTCCCAGGCCATTTCTGCTTTGTTTCAGACATTGGTTTCACAATCCATGAAACTGAAGTTTTACAAGACAACGACAGGGACAGCTCAAACCACCATTAATGGTCTGTTCCAATGCAGGGGAGACCTAACCAACAACGACTGCTACAACTGTGTGAGTCAGCTCCCAACTTTATCCGACAAACTGTGTGGCAGCAAAACCATTGCTTCCAGGATCCAACTTCATGGCTGCTACATGTTGTACGAGGTTGCTGGATTTGCACAGATTTCAGGCATGCAGATGCTGTTCAAAACTTGCGGCGGTGGTGGTGCCACTAACGGTGGTGGAAATGTATTTGAAGAGAAAAGGGACACTGCCTTTTCGTTTCTGGAAAATGGGGTTGTCAGCAACCATGGATTCTTCGCCACAAATTACCTATCTGTTTATGCTTTGGGACAATGCGAAGGTGATGTTGGGGATTCAGATTGTGGTGATTGTGTTAGAAGTGCAGTTCAAAGAGCTCAAGTAGAATGCGGGGATTCGAACTCGGGTCAAATTTATATGCATAAATGCTTCATTACTTATGCTTATTATCCCAATGGTGTCCCCAAAAGATCGTCGTCATCGTCTTCGTCCTCCTCGTTTTCGCATGCTTCATCTTCTTCTTCAGGTAACTATGAAAGTGGTAAAATTTTGTTGTGTTTTTCTTCTAATCAATACGGAAGCTTTAAGGGACTATGTTCATGCTAAATCTCTCAAAATTATTAAAAAAAATTAAATTTTAGTTTAAAGCCTCTACATTTAAAAAAAAAAAATAAGTTGACCCCCAAACTCGTAACCGAGTTCCTTCAAATGATTCCATTCGACTGACCGGGGAAATACAGGCCAGGATACTGGGAAAACACTGGCTATAATCCTGGGAGGAGCTGCTGGAGTTGGATTTGCTGTTATTTTGTTGATGTTTGCCAGAAATGCTGTGAAGAAACATGATGGTAATTGGTGAATGCCATTTTTGTGTGAGCAAAATCCTCCATTGATGATGTGCTTCATGTTGTTGATTTCTTTACTTTTGGTTGCAGATTATTGATGGGTTTTCAGAGTTCATTTTAAAGGTGGAGACAATCTTCTTCCCATTTGTTGATTTGATATGAGTTTTCCTTTTATATTGGAATTGAAACAAAGAGTTGGTCATTAGGGGGAAGCCATGAAAATGTAACACGATGAGTTCATGTTTTGTCTTGTTAAATTCATGTATGAAAGAGATTGGGATTTTTTTATTATGCCAATTTGTATATAGTTATTATAAAAATATTATATTTTAATATCCGTCTCAGTTTAAATTTTATGAATTATTCTTGTTCGACATGATTCGATCTTAAATATAATCAAAATTTCATATAATTATTGAATGTATAAAGTGAGATGATAATAGTGTTTGTACATGTTAAGCCAACGGCAGGGATTTATTGAGATTTATCATTTGTTCTTTCTTTGCAATGTTTTTCTCTTTTTGTCACTTTTCTCCTTTGAGTTAAACCCAAGTTAAGGACCCAAAAAAAATACATCAAAAAATTGATAGGAAGAGCCTAGAATGAACGTCACACGTCGCTACATACTACTAACACTAAATATCGCAATATCGCTATACACTATTAATTTTTTATTGACTTTTAAAAAATTATTAAAACTTCTAGAACTTGACATGTAATTAATCATAGTAATTTTAATGACTTTTAAATAATTATTAAAAACTTTTAGAACTTGACATGTAATTAATCATATTTAAAAATAAAATTTGAATATAGGTTGAATAACCCTTTTATCTTTTTGCTTTCACATATTAGTACAACCCTATTAAACCCATAATAGGGACCTTGTAACCTTTATATATTTAGAATGAACAACTCTTTCATCTTTTTTAATGACACATGTCACCACTTTATTGGACAAATAAAAAATATTAAAAATATATAGTCTGCTGATTAGGAGAGAAAAAATGACATAGAATTAAAAAATAATTAAAAAAGGCATGTCAGCTTTGTCGTTTAATTTTTAACGTCAGGTGTCGAAATAGAAATAAACGTAACGCCATGCATAATTTTGTAAAAAATAATAGATGGGTGACTAAAACAGAAATGTAAAAAAAATATTGGGTACTAAATAAGTAGTTTATCCAAAACGTTAATACCAAATTAAACTTTTAAACTAAGCTTATACCAAAATATATATTAACCCTTTCGTTTAATACGTTTGGAAGGAATGGAGGTTGCGATACTTTTAGAAATACGATACCTACATTTAAGATGTTAAATTACAATAATATTCAATTTAATATGAATAATCAATTACTATAATTAGGGGTGTTTATCGAGCAAGTTGATCGCAAGTTGAGTTGTGCTCGACTCGTGCTCGTTAAGCTCGATAAAATTTTGTTCGACTCATGCTCGTTAAAAAATCTCGTTGCTTGACTCAACTCTTTGCTCGTTAAGCTCGCCAAAATTTTTATCTTGTTTTTAAATATAAGTAAAATCTTGTGATACATTTAGAGCTTCTTATAAACATAGAAATTCAAAAAATGTGAGGTATGAGAAGATAAATAAATGAACCTGTCATGACTGAGTTAGAGATAAAGTTGATATTCGAGTGTGAGAATCTTTTTATTTTCTCAACAATCTTCGATGAACAACAAAGGGGATAATGCCTTAGAAATTTTTAAGTTTTTACTTTCAATCGTATTTTTTTATTTGGGAAGTGGAAAACGAAGATTTTTTCCCTTTTCTACTTTATGCATAAAGTAATAATAAAAAAATGAAAGACTTTAATACAAAAGGAAAGACTCGATATTATAATTTAATTTTTTATTAATACAAATTAACTTTTTTAATTCTCGAGAAATAAAAAACGTTTTGAAAACTTAAAACCAAAATTTTTTAAGGTAACCACCAAAAAAATCATAAAAAGACTTTATAAAAAAATAACGAGCTGGTCACGAACTTATCGATTCGAGCTGGGGCCTTTCGAATTGACTCGCTAAGATCTCGAGTCTAGCTCTATTTTGAGTCGAGTCAACTTAAGTCGAGCATTAATCAAGTTTTGACCGAGTCGAGCTCAAGTTATTTGTGAGTTGCTCAACTCAATAAACACCTATAACTATAATCATGATTACTTATTATAATTAAGGATTATGATTTACCTACATCGTATAAAATTATTTAGTTTTACATTTTATTTTGGGTCGCTTGATAAATGTAAATAGATAAATGATATCATCTCTTTTTTCTATAATTTTTTTTATTTTCTACATTATTTTTTGGATAATTGTTGTGTTATTCCCCAAAGAAACAAACAAACAAAAAAACCTGCTATTGTTCAAGTATACAACTACTAAAGGATGAACAAACGAGGATCCCTCAATCTATACAAAGTTGCCTGTTAACATTAACACTTCTATTTATAGATATTTCTTACTGTTAATTTCAAAACATGTCGTATAACATGCCATAAAACTCACATACTTACCATTAAACAAAGAATTCATGGGTTGTAACAAGATACATTTTAGAGGCTCACATAATTATCATGATTACATTCATATGGAATTAAAGGGTCTATTCAATTCAAATAAAATACGATATTAATGCAACATCACATAATTACTACGTAATTAAACTGTCTAGACCACTCTAATAATTAATAAACCCGACATGAAAAATAATGACCATATAAAGATATTAATACATTAAAATTTTTTATAGCTTAAATTATTAATTTATTAAATATTATATAAAATAAAACAGAACATGAATTTATGAAATTGTGGAATTTCATAATGCCATATTTTTTTTGAATAAATTCTACCTGGGAGGAGGAGAAGGGAATTTGCTTCTAATACCATATATTTTTTGAACAATTTATGAAATTGTGGAATTTGATCTTAAATTATATATTTTTTGAACAGTTTCATAATACCATATTTTTTAAACTTATAGAATAAATAATTTTTTTTATAACAACTAATTTTAAAGTTAATCATTGTATTATTAAATTTTGTTACATTCACAATATGGATAAATGAAAATAATTTTAGATAAAAATATAAAATTTTTGAAAATTATTTAATAAACTATCACATGTATAATGGTAAAATATTTGTAAACAATTAGAGGTGGTAATCGGGTTGTTCGGTTTGGGTCAATTAGGTTCAGTTTAATTTGCGGTTTGGGTTGCATTCGGATCAGGTTTGATTCGAATTTAGATCGGGTCTATGCAATTTCAGGTCGGATGAGGTATCGGGTCGGATCAATGTCGGATCGGTTGAATTTCAAGTCAGGTCAAATCGGATCGGTTAATTTTTCAGGTCGGGTCAATATCGTATCGGTTGGTTTTTGGTTCATGTCAATATCATATAGGTTAGTTTTTGCTTTTAGTCAATCTTCGAATCTTTAGGTCAATTCGAGTTGAGTTGGGTATGTATTCAATTGAGTGTATTTATAGAATTATTGATGTATTCATGTAATTTTTTTTGCCAATCTTATCATTTAGGCTCAATTTCAACTCTTGACTGTTCAATGTTTCTAATTAAACTATCATGAAGAGATGATAATCTGACACAAACTCAACCTATAAGGGTTGTTAAAGTTTAAAACTTGAATTTTGTATTTTGTTCATTATTGAGTTCCAATTGATTGTTTTCTATTTTTTAAAATAAAGTTTTGCATAATTTCTAAGGCGGAAAATTTATTTTATGAAATTAAAATTAGACTATTTGAAAAGTATTTAATAAAATATAATTTTATCATATTTATTTATTTACGGATTAAAATCAATTTATATATGTTTTAATTATTTAAGATTTAATTGGATATTTAATTTTTTGACTTGTATATTTAATTAATATTATAAATTAAATAAAAGAAAAACCAAATAAACAATTAAAAGTAATATATATATATATATATATATATATATATATATGAAAGTTGGCGTGAAATAGATTAACTTTATTTTACAATTCTTTATATCAAATATTTTTTAAATGAAAAATTATCGAATTAGATATGATGATTTTCATTTAAAGGAGAAAAAATATATTGAACCATTAAACTTTTACTAAAGTTGGTTGCTAATCAATAATATAATAAAAATAAAATATACATATTTACTATTTATCATAATATTAAAAAGTAGATAAAAATAATTTATCCATTCATTTCGGCTCAATTATATGTTTGATGTTTGGTTTGGATCGAATTTATACTAATTAAACTCGGCTTATTTTCGGTTCGGATTACTTTCGGTTCGAGTTGCTTCGGTTCATATTGATTTTTTATTCGGGTTGATTTTCGGTTCCGGTTAATTTAGGTTTGGGTTATTTTCTATTCGGATTGATTTTTGTTTTAGTAAATTTCGAGTCGATTTTAATTCGGTTCGGTTTTTTGATTCGTGTTTGGGTCAAGTTTAGACTGTAATGTTCATATCTATATCGAGTCTCGGATCGGGTAAATCAGTTCAAATTTTAAGTATTGTATCAAATTTGTCAGATCTATAAACAATGATCTTTATTTTGTTTAAAATATATAAAATATGAAATGAATAAATACACTTACGATAATATCAATCACTAGATTTTCTAGTCACTGAGTTAATATCTAGTTAACCAGTGATATCATGCTAAAGATATATGCAATATTGATTTAATCATAGATTTATATATATATATATTTTGTATAACGGTGTATCTAAACAATTAATTGACTAATTCAGTAACATCCCAACTTAATGTATTTCATTCGCAATATTAAGATTCAAACTTCTAATAACATTGCTTAAAAAATGCAGTGTGTTATCTTACTATACCAATATTTTCGACCCGTGTCCGGCCCATGACTACTAGGTACCCATTATTTGGATACCCGTAAATTTTGGGTGCTCACAAAATGGGATATTGGATACCCGATTAACAATTTTTTATATATCTTTTAAATATATTTTAAAAGAACACATATAAAACACATAAAATTTAAAAGTTCATAATACATAATCTAAACATAAAATTAATAATTTGAAGTTAATTTAAAAAATATTTTAGATATATATATATATATTATCAATGAATTATACTTTATTAGAAAAAAAGCAATGCACACAGCCAAGAAAAAGAGAAATTATATTATAGGTTATTCATGTCACGTCATCTATGAGACCAATCAATCAAATACATATATTTTATTAACTTTTCTATCTCATCTTCACTTGGTAAAAACTGTTTTTAAATTTCATTTACAGTAAATATTAGTGAAGATTCACTTGGTAAAAATATGAGATGAAAAATTAATGAAATGAATGCATTTGATTAATTAGTCTCATAAATGACATGACGAGAACGACTCATAATATAAGAGAATAGTCGTATACAAGCACAGGAACACCCAAACCAGCAAAAATACAATCGTAAAAAGAATTAATACAAAATAGTATACATCAAAGTTTATCACTAAAAAATATTAAAAATATTTATTTTGATTGTAATTTTTTTTAAATCTCATACCGATAAATTAATATAAATATTTTTAAAAATTTTAAAACTTAAAAGTACATAATACAACCTTAAAATGAATTTAAAATTTTAAAATTAGTTTTAGTGTAAAAATATTAAGAAACTTAAAATAAAATTATAATTTTATATATTATTAAAACTAACGGGTTGAATACTCGATTATAAAAAAAATAGCCCAGACCTGGCCTGACTACTTGGGAAAAATTACGGGTTGAGTACCTGACCCAATTGAGTAATTTTTTTTACAGAAATACACAATTTTTAATAGTTCTAATCGATAGTTCAACAGATTAGATCACTTAAGTAAGATATTTTTTAACATTCCTAGATGTTGGTGACTTGGTGTCATAGATTTTTAATGATAATGATTATACAATACTTGTTACATAAAATGCGAAAAATTATATAACGAACATTATACATCGTTATACACCATAATAATATTTTTGAACAATGAGATGGAAGATGTTACTATGGTAACTATAATAACATTTTTAGGAATAATAATAATAAAATTAATTATTTTGTTTAATATAGTAATATATTAATTAATTAAAAAATGGTTACCATTTTTGTGGTAGATTTAATATAAATACAAATTCAGTTATTCCCAAAAGAGTTCTAAGCAAAGGCCAAACATCACGCCTTCGCTTCGTTTTCTTCTATTTTTCTCTCATTTTCTCGCCGCCAAGTCTTCATTTTTTTTTTTCACATAAAATTCATTCAATTGTCCAGTTTCATCAACTAAAGCTTAGAAAGAGATCATTTTTAAAACCAAATCATTAGAAAAACGAAGGAATTGAAAATGTACACATTGAAAGATAAAGTAGCTGAGAGTCTTTCACGTTTGTTTTCAGATTCACCCAGACATTCTTCCCCATCTGATCATTCTCAGGTAATTTCTTTCCCCCTTTTCTCTTTTGGTGTATATTGTTGGAAACTAGATCTGGGTTACTTCTAGAAATGTAGTTAATATTTTTTACTCTGTTTTATTTATGATCTTTGTAAAATAACTGAGATTTTCTGATTTGGTTTATATATATATATATATAAACAAATGACTTCACTTTTGGTAGCTTAGAAGCTGAATTCTTAGATGATGAATGTAAGGATTAAAAATTGCAACTTTACTAACTTAAAAGTTTATTTGTATTTAGAACTTAGAACTAAGATAACCCACTTCATAGATTGGACCAAATTAATGATTTTCGTTCAAATTCCAATTGTGTAAAGCTTTAAATAGTGAGTTTTAGATTGGTCAAGTAATTAAATATATATTTTTTGTTTCAAGTTTTTTTTCTTTGTTTTGATTATTTTATGTTTCATATTATTTGTATGTGTTGAATGAGTCAACAACTCCATTGCCTTTTAAAGTTTTAATTTCTTGTGGATTGTAGTTTTGAGTGATTTGATGATGTGAAGTTTTTGAATATTTAGGCCAGATTGTATTCCAAAGGATCAAGCTCTTTGTCTTCGGTTTTTTCTTACATTACCCCTTCCGAAAGCCTAGGCGGGTCTAAATCGAATGATCATGGAAGTCACCTCAACCCAATTCAGTCACATCCTGTTAGATGGAAATGTAGGACATATGAGTTGCAAGATGAATCCTTGGATAGATATGAAGACCACAAAGTTACTTATATAAATGAAAACTTACAAATGGTTCATGAAGTTACGAAGAAAATCTCGAAAGATAGTGACAAGGACAAGGATAAGGACTGTACCTCCAAAAGGAGTAGCAGTGATTCTGAAGAATTTCTAGATGCACAAGTTCAATAGAGTCCAGTAAAGCCTCCACCGAACCTTTCTGATGAATCAGTGTTTATTACCCCTGATTTGTATGAAGTTTTGGTGTCTTCCCTTCCGAATATTGTTAAAGGTTGTCGATGGATGTTGTTGTATAGGTATGTCTTGCAATAAGATTTGAAGTTCTTTAGGTGAAAGCTACATTTCTACTTTTGGTTTTGGATCTTGATTTGGTATTAACTCTTTGAAATGAAGGGCAGTACGTTGAAACATGGTATATCACTTCGTACGCTTATTCGAAAGAGTGCTGAGCTTCCTGGCCCTTGTTTGTTGGTATGTTGGTGGTTATATATTAGTAAATCAATTCTCTTAGGTTGTCTATCTGAACCTTGGAATGATTTTCATGGTGTTGTACAAATTCTAGATTACCGGAGATAGGAAAGGAGCAGTCTTCGGTGCAATGCTAGAATGCCCCATGAAGCCTACGCCAAAGAGAAAATATCAAGTATGATACATGCCTCTTTAACTTATAAATATGTTTTTTAACATGAGAAAATATCAAGTATGATCTCTTTGATACAAGCCTCCGTGTTTTCCATTCTTCTACATATCCTTTGTTTTTTTACTTTGTAAACTTTGGTTTGTCCGCCTTCTTAGCTTTATTTGTCTTGTTCTATGACAGGGAACAAACCAGACATTTGTTTTCACAACCGTATATGGTGAACCTATGCTATTTAGACCAACTGGTATGCAATTTTGTCCAAGTATTTAATGCATTTTGCCAAATGTCAATGAAAGATTGATATTTTTGAAACTAGATAGGAAATGAATGTGACATTGATGGATGGCATAAGCAATCTATGTTTCTCTGGGTCAGTTGCATCGGGTACGGTTCTGTATCTGGCTCATGTTCATTTTTTTTTACTTTTTCCATGTATTTGGAGGATCCTTTGAGGGTCATATCTCCATGCTCATATCCGAATATGTGTTGGACATGGGTACTTGAAGAAAAATGAAGAGTTTGTAGCAACATAATAAGCAATTAATAGTTATGTTTTGGGGATTAATGTGCTGGTTTATCACTGACTTAGAAATTACACTTCTTTTATCCAACAAACTTTTAAGACCTTTAATGTTGAATGTATTTATGTGCTATTATAGGCTTTGATCTTGTGTCGTATCAATCTAAACAGGTGCGAATCGTTATTACTATATATGTTTGAATGACTTGTTAGCACTTGGTGGTGGTGGCAACTTTGCTTTGTGCTTGGATGGAGATCTGTAAGTTGCAATTTTGGGGTTCTCTTTTACAATTATTCCAACTAATACTTGTATTAAAAATATTTGTCTTTCTTTCATGGTTTGTGATTTTCTTAGTCTGAGCGGAAGTAGTGGACCTTGTGAAACATTCGGGAACTTGTGCTTGGCTCATGACAGGGACTTCGAGCTAAACAACGTTGAGGTAATCCTTTGTGTTTTTTTTCACCATTTTTAATCTACTCATGGGTTGCTGATGAATCTCAAATATGGTAAAATACCAGTGCATTTTCAACTTGATAGCTTAAAATCGAAAGTTAAAAGGTGAATATGTTTATTATATAAATAAAAACTTACCCATCACTTACCGACGAGCCCTGAAATGCCGGCTATAAGTAGTTGATATTCTAGAACTCTTGGCATGTTTGTTATTTTCAATACATGCAGAATGCACACCAGTAAAATTACTTTGCCTTTCTTTATTTTCAATACATGCAGAATGCTTGTTATTCTCCACCCTAGGTGATGAAGGAATTGCACGTATACACTATACACTGAGCTGTTTTATCTGTTATCTATCAGGATTCGTATATTACAAGAATTTCAGTCTATATCCTGCTTACTAGAACTCGGAGTTTAGCTTAGCTTAGCTTAGCTGGTTCATGTAATCTTTCTTAAGAGATGACATCCAGCTGATCTGGAATTTGAGTTTTAGCATATGCAACCCTTCCCTTCCTAGGTTATAATATACCAAGAAAGCTCATGGTTTCGGTCCTCGGCATATCGAACAATAACCTTGAGATTTAGTTGAAACTTTCTTTGCCCTGATTGTACCTGTGTGTTTCATGTGACAGCTATGGGGTTTCACACATGCATCACCATACTTCAACTGAAAGAAACCGTGATTGAGAGGGATTCATAGCCTCATCTGAATGGTTCAGGAAGAATTAAGCTCTTTCACTCATACCATTTTAATCCTCTGCCTTGCTTTAAGATTTGGTTGTAGTTAGGGTTAGATCATATGGGTTTTTGAATACTTTTCTTCTCTCTTTAATCCATTAGTATTTATAATATGAACACAATGCCATGAAGGCTAAAACAGTTTATTTATTTTTATAACTAAATTTCGGTAAATAATTTTTTAATTGAATAATTGAAATTACCAAAATTTCTATCCAGTCTGAACCAATAAAGGTTGGATGGATCCATTAGACCAACCATTAATAAATCTGCAAACATGTATAATGAAAAATGTCATAAATATACGTAATTTGGGTTGAGCCAAATCAAGGAGAGAATATTTTATTGAATAATTCAAACTTTATTTGAAATTATTCTAAATTGAATTTATAAAAATTAAAATTAAGTCAAATTATTCGAGTTTATGTTTAAAATTAATTATAAATATTTATAATATTAAGATACTGATTCCAATTTAAATAATATAATATATATATATATATATATTCACATGTAATATGCGTATATTAAATATAAAGGTAAAGTACACAAGCGGTCACTAAATTATACTAAAAAATATAAAATAGTCACCAAACTTTCAAAAGTTACATAATAGACATTAAACTTTAGTTTTTGTTGTAAAATGATCACTGAACTGTTGTTAAATAGATGACACGTAAGATAGAAAAATTTATATAATAACACATTTAATCTTTAATACTTGTACATTCAATCGATTCAAACATAAAAATGAGGGTTAAATTAGAATTAAATTGATTGAATGTGTAAATTTGAAGTATTAAATGTGTTATCTTTCAAATTTTCATAACAATGATCGACGGTTAATGATTCAGTGACCATTTTGTAACAAAAACTAAGATGCCCATTATATAACTTTTAAAAGTTTGGTAATCATTTTATATTTTTTGATATAATTTTGCGACTATTTGTATATTTTACCTTAGATATAATTGAAGAACTCAACTCAAACTTGAAACCAATAAACTAATTACTAAAAATTTATAATCATTCAAATTAGTCAAGTTATTTTTTCAAGTCGAATTACAAATATTTACAATATTAAGATACTAACTATTTCCAATTTAAATAATATGATATGCATATATATCTTTTATATTTCTTTACATGCGATATACATATGTTATATATAGTTTAACTCAACTCGAACTTGAAAATCAATCCACTAATTACTAAAAATGTCTTGACATTCAAGTTAGTCATTTGATTTTTTTCAAGTCGAATTTATATAATTGCAATTTGAACAAGTCAAGTTTTTTCACATCAATAAAAAAGATAGACTTTTCCGAGTCGAGTCAAGTTTTGGTCACCCTTAAAATCAACACGATAGGACTTCTCAAGTCAGATAGATAACCATGCCACTAAAGGAAATAGGAATCCTCACAAAACCAGTCATGGTACATAAAAGCTCTACATATAACATCCAGTCTAGCATTGTATACAAATTAAGGCTAAAAAACCACAACAAAATTAAAATTAAAAAGATTCAACAGAAGTGTTGGCTACCGGATAAAAATACCACTAGGGATGGGATGCTTCAACTCTAGGAGTTGGAATTGTATACAACATGCCTTTCATTTCTTCAAACACTTTTAAATGATACGGTAGTGTAGTGCATACATTGCTGAAGGAATGTCAACATGGTAAACCTTTCTGCCCTAGCCTCAAAAGTAAATTCGGAAACAGACACAAAACTAAAAGATTGCAACGGACCTCGAAATCTAATACGTTTGCTTCAACCACGAAACGGAGCAGTCGCAATTAGCAAGAGTTCTCAGAGCCAACTTACCATATATGAAAAACAACCATTTTTTTTTATGATTCTGCAGAAGCATCATCTTCAGGATGGCCAAATATCCTGAGGTTGCGATCCATTGACCCCACTGCCAAGTACCTTGCATCTGGACCAAACTTGACAGATGTTGCTCTACCTGCAAATAGAAGACATAACATTTCAACTTCAGATGGCAATAGAAAATAATGATAGACTGAACGGCACTTTCAGAAGATGCACCTGTGCCAGACAAATCGGGTATAGTTTTGATGCAATTCCATTCAGCTTTTACGCTGCCAACTTGGTAAACTCTGAAAGCACAAAATTCAATCAGTATCAACAAAAATCAGGGAATTTTTTTATTTTTTTTGAAATAATAATTGTGAGAGGACGAGCTTGTTAAATAGAGAAATGGAGGACATAAGATTTCGGGCAAGTTCAAATCAAGTCCTTAAGAAATTTTAGTTAAAAGGCATCCAACATTATTACTAAAAGGTACCCCACCATTGAGATGTCATGTGCCCAAAGACTATATATAGAATTTAAGAGCACCTACCGAATATCTGAGCCAGCAATTGCAAGGTAACTTCCACTATGGTCAAAATCCACTGAAAGAAGAAAGAAACAAATTAAAGCTACCATAAAATATAGCTTTTCATTATAACTAACTCTTATCAGTGATAGCAATTCAATTTTGCTTGCACTGTTCTTCCTCTGTAATTTCCAGAGCTCAAAATTTGCCAAGGTGAAAAGCAAGGAGCAAAGACAAGTATACTAGTATACATAGACAAGTAAAAGGTAGTATTATTCCAAAAATAGAAGTATATAGCTCATTCCAAAGAGAGCCAATAGAAGACGAGTTGATATGTGGCCATGAAGGGTCTGTTATCAAGATAAACATACCAGAGTTAGTTGGTGTGTCTTGATCATATAATTCAAAGGATCGAAAGTTCTTCAATTTGCGTAGATCCCACAACTTAACACCATCATGTGCAGCAGTCTGCAGTTAAAAACATAAATTAGGTTGCAAAATTCACAAACATCAATCAACCTAATGTGCATAATTTGTCTAGGTGCTCACTGCAAGGAAGTAACCATTTTCCGAGAAAGATATGGCTGTTACAGCCCCAGTGTGTCCATCAAAGTTGGCAACATTTCCCTGTAGGATAATAAAGATAAGGTGATTTTAAAAAATTGAAGACAAAGGAAATATCTGAAAAACTAATGTTCAGCTCTCATAAAGCTGATCCTATACCCGACTCTTGACGTCCCAAATTCTAACAGTAGCTCCAGTGGTGCCTGTTCCAAGAATGAGACCATCAGGATGAAAAGCTGCAGATGTATAGCCCATGGAATTTGAAGGGTCTTCAACCTGCATACATAAAAATCTGACTCATTATTGAATTTCCTCTTCATAATAAATGAATGAGAATTTAGCTCAAGGAAAAAGAAAAACATTTTACCAAGATATGTACCAGTAAAGAAAATGGTCCCATTGAAAGTCTTAAGACATTTGGTGGAAATTTGAATACATGCCAGAAATTTACATGAAACAATTGATAGTCCATGCAACACCATGACCATGGAACATAATCAAAACTTCACAACATTAACTTTGGAGCACTTATGAATCGATTACACACAAGATAGATTTATTGTCAGAACCCAGCATTCAGGGTCAATTAAAGAGATTACAAAGACAGATTTACTGTTAATTACTAAGAGACAAACTAATCCATTTTACTTCACTGGAAATAATAAGATGTTCGCTGTAAGCCTGTAACGGAAAACCTTACAGACCAAACAGAGGGACAAATATAGAAGGATTTGGACCTGGGTCATGCATAAACCAGCGGAAAGATCATAAAAACACCACGTTGTGTCAAGCGAAGCAGTTACGAAGTAGTTATTTGTGGCATGGACTGTGACAGCTTGCACCTGAAAGAATAAAGGTAGATTTTTTCTCATGTCTACAACACCAAAAAAAAAGCCAGAACCACAATCTGATAATCACAGTCGATACTTTAGAAGATGTGAATTTGAGCAAATACCTCAGCTGTATGATCCTTCAAAATATGCCTGCAATCATAGTTTCCCTCTTCTGACCTTTGCCAGATGCGAACAGTCTGCAACATTCAAAAAACCAATTAAGCGGAGATGCAAGCTAAAACATAATTCAATTTCAGAGCAGTTTAGTCATGGCTAAAGGATTAAGATGCAAAGACTACAGCCTTCTTAGAAAACATCTCTCAAGCAGCATAAACCTAAAATAAGGACCACAAGAACTTGAGACTTGAAATTTTGGCTTACCTTATCTGCTGAACCACTTAAAAATACATCATTCGAAGCTACAAATTTGACACTAGTAACCTGCAAAAGAAGAATGTAGTCAGAAAATAAATATCAAAAGAAAAATGTAAACAATAGCAACCCTTGAACGAAAGAGGAAACTGAATAAACCTTCTTAGAATGGCCATTGAGTGTTGATAAAATCTCTCCAGATGTTCTATTAAAGAGTACAGCATTTGAATCAACCCCTCCAGTGGCAACAATGTCCTAACATCCAGAAGTAAAAGGAAATTAAGGGTTAAGGCTTTAAGTCGTTATCTGTAAAACAAACTTCAAAAATAAAAGCCAGTTCAGTGATTATGGCATTAGATAAATCCACTGAGCAATTTATACTCCTCTAAAAATGAGGGGGGATACATTCAATAGAAGGCACCTATGCAGATTTTTCGGTCCACAATCTGGACCACGGTATAATGAAAACATCAAAAATAGCTATCCTAACATGGCATAATTTCACTAAACTAAAAGCCATTTCAAATTTCCTTAATTTTGACATGCAATATCCAAAGTATAATTGTCTCCTGTCTAGAGTTGCGTATGCAAAATGACAGTTTCATTAAAGATTAACTAAAAAGAGCACCACACCTTTGAAAGGTTGATATCAATTGAAGTGATCCCAGGTTTGTTAGTCTTGTGAAGGGGATGACTAGATAGTTGGGTGTACCTCTCCAAGGCATCAATGGGAGCCAATGTTGGCGGTATCTGAAAGAAAACACATGGAAAAGATTGTCAGGAGGGAAACCAAAAAAACAATAAGATGTTGAATACAAAGAAATAGTTGGTGATTAAAACATGCTAAGTAAAAAGAGTACCTGGCGCCTTTTACGCTGTTGTGACAGAGTTGCATTACATTCTGTTAACTCAGCAATAATACTATCAGAAACCCCAGGACGCATTCTCTTTCCACCAGGGCCCACATCTTCACTCTCTGCAGCTATGATTACAAAATAAATCTTAAATAAGATACTGAATTAATTAAAGATAAATAAGTATTAATTAAAAGCATACTGAGAACAAACCTCGCTTTCCATTGCTGAGAGCAGAAACATTGGCAGTAGCTGCTGATGCGGACAAGGGAGCCTGCCTCTCAGCCTGTGCAAGTAATGATCTGGCTTCATCTCTTTCCTTTTTGAGTCTTGCAATCACGCGGCAGGCAGCATCGTGCTGCATAAAATAATAACAATTTGAATAATATTATAATTAGATGAAAAATAGTCAGACAAAAAACACCAAAAGTAAAAGGGTAAATTAAAACTAAATGTACTTTAATTATCAGGATTTGATAATCACAAGGATCTTGACAAGTGGTCTCTACAACCTATTTACTTTACAGTTAAGGATAGACATTTTTAAAACAAAGACACCAATTAAAAAAAAGTGCAACAAGGACTGTACATAAAAGCTCAATGACAAAAAGAAATGCCCCTACACATCAACTTAGCTAAATTACTCAACTTCTCCTGGAATGTTAAAAGAAAGATAACCACTGGCAAGATTGTAAAATATATTTTTCCGAAAAGAGCTCAAAACAGAAAACCAGCAATTTTTGCTTCAGTCTAGATTAAAGGCAACAAAAATATAAAACTTTATGCTCCTTCTGATGCAGTAATATAACACAAAATAAAAAAAGTAAAAGGATTATAAGAATGTAAACAAGATGATTATACAGCGATACCCAATTTGTTGTTACCTGGTAGAGCGCATGACTTAGCTCTTGCCTGGCTGTATGAAGCTGCTGCTCCAGTGCAAAATTGGATAGCATTAAAGCATCCCATTCCTGCAATGAGGGAAGTAATGCAGGATCAGAAGCAAGAATCTAAAGAAAATTCAATGTAAACAAGAAGAAATTTATCAGTAAGTAAAAAATTGCACTGATAACAATTCCAAAGAAACAAAAATATATATTACAAGGAAAACATTCATTTCTAGCAAAAACAATGTAAAGACCTCTTGTGTGACAGCCTGACAGGACAATTAAAAACCTCTCCCCACCAAGCACTCTCATGGATAACAAAAAGAAAGGATGCTCTCTAAACGTGAAGTATGCAATTGTTTGAACTAATTCATATATTATATGTGTGTGTGTTGAGAAAACATACATTCTGAAACATTCCTAGCATCCCAGGAATGCTAGCAGCTGTTAAAGATCTGGGCTTCACAATCTGCAACAAACACCACGAAAATAAACATATCAGCCCATAAAGATGCAACAAAAGTATGTAAGGAAACCACCGATGGTAAAATCACCTTGCCGGTTTTGACTGGGACAATATCGTCCATAGTAAGTTCCTCCCCTGTAACCGGACACTTCCCATAATCCTAATTAAAAAAAGCAGTACACTCTATCAAATGTGCAGTTGATTCATCCAAAATTAGCTTAAATGTACAAATAAAACGAAACTTGAGAACAAAAGGACAACTTAACAAAAAAATACAATTTTCTAAGCATTACAATAAGAACCCTAGAAACTTTTTCCTAAAGAAGGGGTAAAAATAGACAATACGAACCAAAATGTGTCGCTCGATTAAGCTTTTCTCGTAGAGCAAGCCGGATTTTATAGAGACGACGGGCTCCTCCGGCACCTCACCCGAGACTGCAAGGGAACAACGAAAATCTCTCAGAACAGACACGAAAATGAAAACCCTAACAGCGTTAAAGAAAATAAAATAAGAAAACAAATGATTAGAGAGCTTACTTGAACAGTTCATGGTGAAAGATGAATTAGGGCTTTGATGACTGCTGAAATTAATACTTAAAATTTATTCTATAAGCAAGAAAGCAGCAGCAGCAACTAAAAGGAAAGATGAGATTGAGAGCGAGGGATGGTCGAAAACAAAGTAACAATATGAAAAACAAACCTAAAATGGATCAAGGTGAAAGTTTCAATAGACTGGATTAGGGATTTGTTCATGAGCCTTTTGGGGGGTATTAGCCCAAAATAGTTTTATTCATATTAGCCCAAATTCTAATCAAATCGAATTTATTGGGCCGAATCTATTTAATCTTAAGAGATGAAACTACATAGGCGTTCACTTCTATAATGTTTTTTAGTCTTTGTACTGAAAATAGATTACAGAAAATAAATTACATTTTTTAAAAAATGAATTACATAAATTATTTTTCGGTGTTTAGATGATGCTGTGTAAATCATTTTCCGTTGTTTGGTAATTTTTTCTAAAAATATTTTTTAAAATCCGTCTTTTAGAGGAACAAACACAAATTTTCTTGATTTTTATTTTATATAATTATATTTATATAGTTTAAATGTATAATACAATGTTTTATTTTTTATAATCACGTCAAAAAAATTAAATAAAATTACAAATAAATTACACAACAAGTTAACAGGATAACTATGATTTATTCTCTCCACGATTCACAACTATGAATTTGCCTTTACCAACAAAATGTGATTGGATATCAAGAAAAGACAAGAATATTAAAATAAAATTTTTAGATTCTTTTATTGAAATAATCTTTAAAAATGAAAATACGAAGAAGGCTGGTTGAATTCTGTAAAAACACCTTGGATAGTGATATTCTCACTCAGGTAATTGCAATGGTAATAAAAGCACAAGCGTGCATATACAAACAATACAAATCTACTAGACTACATTTAAATGCTATAATATCCATCGTTCTACATCAGATTTCCTTGAAAAATCAAATACAAAATTCCGAAGATGCAGCAGACCTCTGTTTTAAGTTCTTCTCGGCTTTGAATCAATGTTTCCAGTTCTTTTTTCATCTGAAAACAAAACATAATCAGTAAGAGAAAAAAGTGATTACACAAACATGCCTCAAAACTACATATTTTTTGAGCAGCTAGTTACTACTAATTCCAGCAGCTCCTTGCTGCACTGGGTGCCAATTTACAGTCTCTAGTTCGAACATTAGCCAAGTAGAACAATAATCATAATAATTAATAATTCAATTAGTGTAGCTTTCTTACAGAGTAACCTTTATCTACGAGCCTGGAAGAACCTTTGTTAAAGTGCTCTACATCAATGCAAATAAATCTATGGCCGACTTAGCAAACCAACTAAGTCCCACCTTAAACCGGTGCTCGTCTGTCGGTAATATAACAGTGTTATTTTGTTGCAACTTCCAGCAATTGATTTGTGCTTATTATTGAGTATTTTCAGCTAGGAATATGACGAACTTAAGTCTGCTGTTTTTCTGAAAGTCTATTACTAAATTTATACATTCTGAAAGTCTATTACTAAATTTATACATTTACACCAAAAACAATAGCATAAAATAAGAAAACAACTAAGCTGTGCAGATATCAAACAATATGAGTGCCATACAAAACAAAACTAATGTGATTCCAGGAAAAATTCCACATGATTCCAGTTTTAGAATTCAGCAAACAATTTAAATATTACAATATCGATTCTAGACAGTTTTAAATTACCGATTAGGCACTTCTAAAAGCAAGTTATGACACAGTTTTACATGTTCTTATAACCATTCTACAATTGACAAAATCCTCCAAACGGGTATATGTGCAATGCAATGTAATGCCTCGTTCATATGCAAATGCATAATTTGTTTCTTCCTTTTTGTTGTTTTTAATAATGAAATCAGCAGCAACACCAAATAGCTGATGAACTGTCAAACAAATACCCAAAATTCGCTTTTCGCAAACACTCATTTTTTTACAAATAAGCATAAATCCCTATACCCATAAGTTAATTCATATTTTCCATAAGAAATTAAAGGGTTGGGCATATGCCGTGAAAGAAAAGGGGAATGGATAGTACTTATTGGGTAATCAATTGATAGCAACCTTGTGATCCTTGTGGAGGATGCAAAAACCCAGGAACAATACCGTTTTTACCTACGTAAAGATGAAGTCAGCCTCACCTCTGACCCATAAAAAATGAAGAAGAAAATTAAAACGCTTCTCTTTTTCTTTTACTGAATTCACGACATGACTGAGAAAAAAAGGTAAAAACTTGCTTTACTTCTCTAAATCATAAGAAAAATATAAGAAGCATTTGAAGAATTCTCTATTTTCTTTCATTTTTCTTCCTCAAACAAATTCTAATTTTACGAACATAAAGGAGGGGGAAAAGATAAACAGACTCTAAAATTATTTCAAAAATTTATAAAATCCTACTAAACCGATGATGATGAACAAATCATATATTTTCACCTGAGTTATTCTTAGCGATGAAGGGGAGAAGTCGGTGATTGTATTTGGTCGGGATGTTAGTTTTGGGGGTCAAAAGTTCTGAAGATTGAAGAGTGCAGAGTGAAGAGCGCATATGTAGAATGACTTATCGAGTTTTACTCCGTAAGTCATTTTACGGAGAATGAGGATGATTTTTTTTGTTGACCGTAAAACCAAATGCTTTGACTGTGCCATTTTCCTTCCGCCAAACACCGAAAAACACTGAAAATGTTTTCCGTAAAACAAAATCTGTGAAACAAACGAACCTTAAATTTAATTATGGAATTATATTCAATACACTAACACTGTAAACTAAAAGTTTTCATAAATGTTTTAGTTTTAGGGTTTAGAGATTTAGTTTAGGGTGTATGTTTATGGATTTAGGGGTAGTGGTTTAGAATTTAAGAATAGTGGATAAAATTTAGGATTTAGAGGTTAGGGCCTAGTTTTTAGGTGACATGGTGAGAATTTAGGTTTTAAATTCTAACCCTAAATTCTAAATTTTAAACCCATAAACCCTACACCTTAAACTAAAACATTAAACCTTAAAACTAAGACTATTTTAAAAAACTTCTAGTTTCCATTAAAAACAACAAAAAATCTCATATGTTATTTTAAAAAATACATTTTTTTGTTGCCCTCACAATTTTCAGGACTTTGCCCTGACTAATTCAAAACAACTCGTATCGCACACTTGATTTTGTAGGTGAGTCTCTCAGCGAAATTTTTTTGTAAACACAAAGTCTCGGACCGGACATATACTTAAGCGATATTAAATTGCTTACCACTTTAACTAACTTGTTGGTTAAAAAGTTACATTTTAATATAATGTTTATACTATTTAAACTTTTTTATTTAAAAATTAAAATGTATTGAATGTTTAAGTATATTTAATCTTATGTTTTCTATATATTTTATCAATAATATTAATTATATCAATCGGATTAAGCACAGTAAGCATGTTTCATGTTCTTTTGTTGCAATTGTTTGTGTTTCAAGCTTTGAACAGAAACAAAAAAAGAAGAATGGCAGTGCCCACATGGCTATACTTTGACCATTGTCACCCCTACAAATCTTCTGTCTTCTTTCTCTCTCCTTCACATGTCTTGGAAACAAAAAAATATACTACTGTTTCTAATGAAGAAAATCAACCTAGAGCACACTAAGAAAAACCTTTTTAAAATTTGAAAGAAAAATCGGCCGAAATTTAAAGTTATTATTTAAACATTTACTTTATAATTAAGTCAAACAATAAAAATTAACTCGTATTTGTTTTAAATTAGTTAAATTAATAGTTATATTTTATAACTTAAATTTTGTGTAAATGTCTTTGAGTTGAGTTGAATAACTCGACAAGTTATTCGAGTTTCTATTCAAAATTAATTGCAAACATTTATAATGTTACTAGTACTAATTGATTTCAGTTTAAAAAGATTTTTTATAACTAAATACGATATATATACATATATTTATGGGTTATATTTTTATATATAAATTGTGTAAAAAATATTATACAACCCTTGTTTAAAATTTAAATTCTAAATAACTAAACCTAAAATCTAAACTCTAGCCCTAAACCATAAACTCTAAACATATAACATAAATTCATAAGCTCTAAACCATGAACTATAACTATAAACCCTAAATCTAACAATCATGTGTAAACTTTACACAAATTTGTGTATCAAAATTTTTTCTTATATTAATTCACATGCGATATATATCATACAGAGTCGAGAGACTCAACTAAGACTTAAAAACTGATCTACTAATTATTAAAATTTAAAGTTATTCATAATATCATTATATAATTTAAAGTTTATTTTTAATTTTTTTTGAATCGAATGAGTCCGGTTATTTTGTTGGATACCCTATTTGAAACCAGGCAAACGTAACACTGAATACAAATTCCTGTGGACCAATGTCTTCCTCTCAGGGCAATCTCTGTTTCCAAACACTGTATTTTCCAGCTCATCCTCTGTTTCTTTACTTAGTGTATTCTTTAATGGTTTCTGTATCAAGATTTCCCAAATTCCATATCTGGGTCCTTTTCCATTTCTAATCCCCATTCACACATTTGACCAAAAACAAAACCAATAATCAAAGTGGGGTCCTTCTTCAAAGTTGGCAGAATCCACAAATTCCACAACTAAACGTGGCCTGCAACACCACTCTCTTCTTCCTTCACGCCTCCCACTACTCTTGCTTATATAACATCAATCTCGTAATTTTATATTCATTTTCATATTTGCATTTGTTTTGTAAATTTTCTTATTGTGTGTTGAAATTGGGGTGGAAAAACATAAAAAAAAGTGAATCTTTTTACTTATTCTATTCATAAAAGTTTGCAACTTTACTCTTTATTTTCTGTTATTATTAGTTATTTTATTTTGTGTTAAGTAGTTCTTCAACTTTGTTCTTGAAATTTCTGGTTTAATTTGCTTTTGATTCAAAGGCTTTTTATGTGTAACTGAGTTGCTTGGTATCGGTCTGAAGGCTCCAAATCTCTCTGCAAATCGAAGCTAATCCAATTTATAAGTATTCTTCGTATATCAAACTGATTTTCGAGGAGTAAAGGGATTTGATTAACGATTTGGGTCCATCTCTTTGCTGCTTCTGGGTAAGGTTTTTGCCATTACTATGTTCTTCGAGTTTGCCTGTGTTGAATTTATCAGCTAACTTTTCTGGGTTTTTTAATGAAAATTAATGATAATCTAATGATGGGTAAGCTTCAATTTGATTTCTTCGTGTTTCTACAGTGAGATTCAAGTTCAATATTTAATTTTGGCTATATATAATAATTATCATTGTATATGTGTTCGATTCGAGTATATTTAGTTTTTCTTATATATTTGAATGGTTGTACTCCATGATAGTAGAAACATAGATGATTTTGAAACAAGAATGTTCTACATGTCATTGATTTTGATTGCTAACTAACTTGCCTTTGATTGTCATTTGCTTGGAAGGTAGCATATTTGTTCTTGTCTTGTTCATAACTTCATACAGTTATATTCATATATGTATATATATGTGTGTATGTATTGAAGCTTCATCATTACGTGATGAGGTTAAAATTCGTGTTCGACACGTTATGTTTTGTTTTTTTATGACTGAAAAGTTAATCTCCGTTAAGATTTGTCTTAATTCTTAACTGTATTCTTTTAGTTGTGATAAGGATTGATAATGCATGAATCATAGTTTTCTTTCCATTTGTATTTTCTTCTTGTTTTTTGGGTTCTATCTTGATGTAATCGTCTGTATTTTTCTTCAGATTTCTTGTGAATTACGAATCTGAATAGTTGTACGCTTACATAGTGCCGAATTTGTCCGCTTCCGAACTTGCATCATCTGCATCAAGACGGAGAAATGGTGATCTGTCATGCCCATCACTAAGCACTGTATTTAATCGGAGAAAGAAGATGGAAAAAGCACTTGTTACCGGTCGGAGAGATGACAAGGGGAATAACGATTCATCGCAAGACGGGGATATATCGGGAGATAATGGAATGAATAATTCTGAATTGAAATTGAAGAAGCTGGTAAGAAAGGTAAATCCATTGCATGCTTTGATATTGTGTGTTAAAAGACTGCAAGGCGGAAAAAGTCTTATAAAGGATTCGTTCCAGCGTAGTATTTTTGGCATAAGTAATAAGATTCCGAGGCATGTGGTTACTCTAGACGAGAAATATCTTCGTCGTTTCCTGGATTTGATTCATATCAATGCCGCAAAAGCAGCTCGATGCAACATCTCTGTGAACTTGCGTTCTCTAAATACTGGTGTTTTATCCGATGAACTGAATTCAGCAAAAATCCAGGATGAAGATACATGTGATTTTGGCAGGTTTGTTTTCGACTGTCCACTTAATGTTGAGACCGGTAGTGTCGTCATTGGTCCGGTGGATCCGTGGGTCGTAGGTTCAATAATGGGCAGCAGGAGTATGGCAAATATATTGAACAGCCCGTTGTTAAAGAAATTCAGTGCTTTGGATGTTGATCCGAGTTCGAATGATGTTAAAGAATCGACAATAAGTTATGATTTTACAAGCTCTCCTGGTGGTTTCAGGAATTATTCCTCGAATAAGCTCGGAAGTGAAGCACTCATATCAGATACTCATAAATATGGACCTGAAACTGTGCTGAAAAGGCTTGTTTTGGAGGCAAGTTCGAACTCAACATGCTCTGATCGGTCCATTTCTTCTACTTCTACAACAATTTCACAGGGAATGCTTCAATGCACATGGAAGAGTGGGATTCCGTATTTCGTTTTCTCACTGGATAATCGGAGAGAGGTATATCTGGCCAATTTGTTGAAGGAAGGATCGGCTTGGAATGAAGGTCTGGGCTATACGTACTTGTTCCGTTCTAGCAAGGCTAGCCATATGGAACATGGGATTAGCGATAACGAGTTACATCTTGTTGGCAAGATGAAGGTATCTACTTCTTTCTCTGCCGGCCCCCAAGATTCTAAATTCATGGAGACAGAGTTCGTTTTGTTCGGTGGTAACGGAACTTTTAATCCGGATCTGCAAACCTCAAGCCATAACCACAGGAAGCATAAGGGTCTATCAAGAAAGGTGTCGGAAGTATTCAAGAGCGGTCCTTTGTCCAAGCAGAGAGCAATGTCTAGGTTTCGTCGATCAATCTCCTCTATCGAAGGTTCTTCAGATCCATGCCAAGATACAATCAACAATTCTGATGCACTAGATGGCACAGATCTTATAGGGGAACAACTTCCATCAAATTTTGAATTGATTGCTATTGTCTCAAGGGACCATTTCCCCGGAAATCCTCATTCGGAAGTCGGAGGTTGGGGCTTAAACTTTCTCAGGAAAACGGGGTTTAAGCAAAAGATCGACCCTTCGAAAACCCCAGTTCCTTCTGCTTGTTCTCGCGATACCGGTGATTGCTCAACAAGTATGGACATTCTAGTTCCAGCAGGTATTCATGGCGGTCCAAGAGTCCGAAATGGCGGCCCCTCGAGCCTCATCGAAAGATGGAGATCTGGTGGACATTGTGACTGTGGTGGATGGGACTTGGGCTGTCCGCTGACAGTACTTAAAGCCAGATCAAGTAAAGAAGGAGGCTTATCTCCATCTGAAACATCCGAGGCATGCAAGTTATTCGATTTTTTCATTCAGGTACATGCCGGTCCCCGCTTATTCCCTTCCAATTCCATTACAATCTGATATTATAAACATTGTGATGACCGTTTCCTGACCCATGTTTCAGGGTTCCGAGCACGGGTCACCAACATTGAGCATATCAAATGTTCACGATGGCCTGTACTCCATTCAGTTTCAGCCAACACTCTCAGCCCTACAGTCCCTCTCGATCGCTGTGGCATACATCCATACTCGAAGCCCCACTCTCCGACCGAGAAATGTACAGCAGTCAAGGTAGCGAGATCTATAATCGAAGTTCGTGTAGTTGTAACCGACCCCTTACTGTATCATAGCAGTGTGTAGGTCGAAATTTAGGTATTTTATACAAGAAATCAAGATCGTGTTTTGTTCTAGCTAAGTTTTGATTGTTTTTTTTTTCCTTCAGATTGTTACGTTATCTAGTTTTTTTTTCATTAGTCTGCTCATTTTGATTGAATGTATAAGTTTTAGATGGAGTGAATTATATATCAGATACACTTTTCGTATTAGTTTGTGTATTTTTTTCGTGTCGCATAGTGTTTTGTTGATTACTCTGTCCAAAACTATAGGTCTCTGTACTCAAGTTGCTACATATACGAATATATCGTCTCGATTTATCATTTTTCTTGAAGTAGTTGGGTTCAACATTCGCAGGGGGAGATGCAGCTGGCTCTTTAGGGGAACAATTGTGTCCCCATTTTTCCGAATCAAATATAAATTAGTGTGGATTTTTCTTTTAAAAAATTGATTTAATGCGTAAAAGTAAAAAAAATAATTTTTATACACTTGAAAAAAATTATTTTAGACTTTATTCTTGAATTTCTAAATTTGCTACCGAACACTCATTCATATAATATATATATATATATGACCATTCAAATATCCTCTAAATAGAACCTGTCGAGTGGTATAAGTGGTAAAAATGATATATTTTATCTAAGTGACCCGGGTTCGAGCATCATGTGTGCATGGTGTGTATGCGTTATTAAAGGGCTAAGAAAATTAAACATGTATTATTTTGTAATCACACCAATATATTCAAAAAAATCATCTAAATACATACAAATTTCAACGGAATGTAACTTTGTTCATGTCGACATACACCTTAAACGTTATGTGTATTGGATGTGCAACGAGTGTGGATATAAATGTATTCAATTTTCTTTATTTTACTTTTATATATTTGAAGAGCCGAAATTTCACATTGGATATTACAAAACATAATAAAAGAGTTTGGCGCACATTTTAGGTATGCAAATCATTTTGTATTTCATCTATGCGACCATTCTTTATTTTACTTTTTCCTATATTTTTTATACGTATTTTCTGTCTTTTGACACACTTTTATTTTCTTATTCAGACGTTTGGCCGTTTTTTTGATTTTTTATCAGGGTTGAATTTGACATCGCCACGACTGATCAAGATGTCACTCTTTAATTATCCTGTTGATCTCCCTGTTTTTGGACTCTCGAACTAAAAATCACCGTTCTTGTTCGCGATTGAGTTGTGGTAACGACCGTGTTATCAACGTGCCTTATTATTGTAATATGTATTTTTAATGTCGTTTGTTGTTGGTTTTTTACCTTTCATCGTTGAACGTTGATGCTATTTGTATCTATTTTGTTATGAGTCTTTGAGTTAAGGTTTTACCCTTTCTTTGTATGGTATTATTTATGATCTAGAGACGTTAGTTTTTATGTTTTTAAGAATATATCCGGATCAAGTTTGTTTACGTACATTAAAAAAACGGTAATATTTGAGTTATTTTAAGTTTTTGTCCGAATGTGTAATTTACGTGTCATTTTATATTTAAGTGATTTTAAGTCATTTCAAGCTACTCGACTAGGTCGTTTTCTGGTTATATCGAATTATTTCTAAAGTTGTTAATTTTTTATGGTCAGATTAGGTCAAATTAAATTCCGTCTTCCGTTGGTTTCCTGAGAAAAAAAGAGTAAAACAGATGGAAAAATCCAGCCTTTAATGTTTTCTTGCATGATTCTGACGTTATGCTCAACAACCCAGATCGGGTGGAAATGAGATAATTTTTTTTTTTATTTTGCATAAGCTGTTTGATAGGTGAAAAAGGTGTAGTTTTTATTGTTGATTAGGGCGTGGAGGGTCAGCAGGAAACAAGTTTAGGATGTCACTGGGTTTACCTGTGGCAGCCACGGTGAACTGTGCCGACAACACCGGTGCTAAAAACCTCTACATCATCTCGGTGAAGGGAATCAAGGGCCGCCTTAACCGCCTGCCATCAGCTTGTGTCGGAGACATGATGATGGCCACTGTCAAGAAAGGGAAGCCTGATCTGAGGAAGAAGGTCTTGCCTGCTGTCATTGTGAGGCAGCGCAAGCCTTGGCGTCGAAAGGATGGTGTTTACATGTAGTTTGAAGGTATAGACTATAGTCTTTAATGTTGTCTAGATTTGTTCATTATTATTGTTTTGTAATTTCATTACTTGCTAATGTGAATTGAAGTTAGGGATCCGTTGAAGTATGCTGCTCGGACTTGGTTATGAGTGTCTGATATTGTCTATGAACCGTTTCCTATAGTTTAGGACTTGGGGCTGGTAAAGCTTGTAGATGCTATTGATATGCAATTGATAAGCTGTGTTTAGACTGTTTTCTTACAATAAAGTTTTACTGATAAATGGTGTGTCGAATGTGTTACCGGACAAAAGTCATGTATCCACTTCAATGCTCGATGGTTGATACAGTTACTAGTCTGGGAAATTGAGTCTGTCCATCGTTGAAGATGCGTTAAGCTTTCAACGCTTGCATGTGCTCCATTTGGGCCCAACATTTCCTATAATGTTAATGTCGTAACAGGAATTTCTTCGAATCTTTAACACGGTCTTGACAATTAGTTCAAATGATGTCATATTATCAGTTATGAGTTGGTTCTGTTGGTAGTTGGGGAAACTGGGTGTCTCCATTGATGTAGATGTGCCTGTATATTTCAAATGTAACCTTTTCTTCCATTGCACCTTTTGTTTCAATTGATCATAGTCTTAAATCGACTGTTTTTTGGTATTTTATTCGAACTTGGTTGTGAGTGTCAGATATAAGTACATCCTAACGTGGACGCTTCAAGAGGAATGAAGAGATAAAGCATTATATGTGTTTCCTGAAGTTTACTGTTCTAAGTTTGTGTTCCAAATCTTGTTTTGGTTGCAGATAATGCCGGTGTCATTGTGAATCCAAAGGGAGAAATGAAAGGTTCTGCCATTACTGGTCCAATTGGGAAGGAGTGTGCTGATCTATGGCCGAGGATTGCAAGTGCAGCTAATGCCATTGTTTAGTGTTTTTGTTTCCCAAGAACCATAGCTTGACAGATCTCGACTTTTAGTTTGTTTGGTTTCAAAACATCATAGTTATGGATTATTTTCACCCTCAAGTTTAAGTTAATTATTGCCATTTTGAACTTTTATCGATGTTATTCGTGTTTGACATTTGTGTGTTCATGTTTGCTGGCATTTCAAGAACTACTCAATTAGGTTTGATTTAGCTTGTTTACCTATATTCGAATGCCATTTTGGGCTGCACATTATGCAAGTATAAACATCCTGGAATGGAGCTTGCTTGATAGTTAGAGTTGAATTATACAATAATTGAGTTGAATTTGAAAGCCGAGTTTAAATAACTTGCCATGTTCATTGAAGAAGTTGTTTGTTTATAAGTCCCATTTTTGTTTTTCTGAAATTTATATAACAATACAAACCAGACTGAAGGTTCTTGGCATAAACTTGGATCCTTTGTAATGAAAACCAAAGACAAAAGGTGCGCAAAATCATGCAAGGAACCCAAGCCTTTCCCCATTCTTCTTTGCCAGACGAATCAATCCTTGCCTTTGTTTACCATCAGCCCCTATTGCTTTGCAAAATTCATTAATTACCTGAAAAATATTGAATTTCATGCAACCGTGGTTAACATATTCATAGTCGCCTGAAAATCGAGTTACTAATAATATATTTACATATCAATCCATTACTTAATGTAACTACAACATTAGCAAATTGTAAATGGTACCTGGGAATGCAAGGCAATGGCTTTTCCTCTAATCTGGTTGAACCTCTTCTTGCCAACAATCTGGCGGGTGACCACCACGAGCGGCGCGAACAACCCTTTCCCTTCGTTAACGTTCTTCATCACTGGTTGAGCTCGAACGGGCTTCCCAATACGAACGACGTTGGGAACGGAGTTAGCCAACGTGGGGTAGTCTTCACCTCCGCTGAAGGAACTTCCTAAACCTCCCTTGAACCCGATTATCGAAACCGATGAAGCCGCCATCGAAGACATATTCAAGGTTCTCTTCTAGCTCTGATATGAAACAATGGTTTTCTTCCTTCTTTTTCTTTGTGTGATTGGTAGAAGCTTGGTGTTTTTTTTTTTGTTAACGTGAAAAGATGATATTTTTGTTTGGTTTGGTTTGGTGTGTGCGTGGACTGGAGAGAGCCATTGAAGCATTCGGTGGCCACATGTAGATGTGGCTTTGGATTCTACTTTACGTGGCTTACCATTTACCGGGAAAATCTGGACCTGGAAATCTAGAGGTTGTTCTTTGGGTGATTATCGGATCCGTTGGATTGTTCATAGGACGAGACTGACCGTCCAATTTGGATTCTTTTCTGGAATTATATTTTTTAAATTTTATATATTTCACGGTGGAAATAGATTCCCAACCTTGATTGGATTCCAATCCTAATATTCTTTATTTTTATTCTAAATTGGTTTTTAACACTTTATTTCATCTTCAATTTATGACTTCCGTTTTAAATTAGTCCTCGAACTTTTTGAACATTCTACTTTTATCTATAAATTTTTCAAGACATGCTAATCATACCCCGTATTAATAAAACTATTATAAAAATTATTAGTTATCATATAAACACTAATGCATATTACGTAATGATATGATGTAGCATAAATAATAATTTAAAAGTTTGAGAATCAATTTAGAATGAGGGTTATAGTTTGACATGAGATTGAAACGTTTAAAAGTTTGAGAATCAATTTAGAATAAGTATTATAATTTGCAATGAAATATGTACATTTAAAAGTTTATAGACCAATTTAGAATGACAATCATAGTTTGAAAACGTGTGGTGTAATTAATTCATTGCAAGAAAATAAAGAGTAATTAATTTCTGTAAATATAAAGGGGGTAATTAATTAATTTTTTTTTTTTCAGATTAGTGTAACCCATTGAAGAAGAGAATTTGGGCATTGTCAACCATCGCCTCCGAAAACGACCAAAACCATGGATTTTAATCCGGAAACGAATTCTCTTCATCTTTTTTGTGAAATCATGGTATCTTCGTTTCATCATTTTGGATTTTGATGTCAATCTCATCCATTTCTTCATCTTTTTCCAACCTGCATTTCCTTCGTGCCAAACAAATGGAGTATACAATGAGAAAATAATCATTACCAACTATATCTATTGTTGGAGTTTCCGGCTTCTTCGTAAGAAATCTGTAAACCGATTACCTGTCGGACGACACTTCATAGATTTCTCTTGAAGGGATCGAAAATACCAAACATATATATGTGAATGTATGTGTGCTAATTGCTGAATTCATACCTTTAGTCTTTTTAATCTCTCCATTCTCTTCTATCATTGACTTTTCCAGGACCTGAGGTTGATTAAAGAATATTACTTGATGTATGCAAGTAATCAATGTTACTCGGATATTAATATGTTCTATATTTTTCTCTTTTTTCGTATATTTAGATCATATCTCTGATACTAGTCATGTGTCAGCACGGATATCTCGTATCCATTCGAATGTATTAGACACGAATACTTTACCGAAAAATTATGGAGCTCGGTACCTGAACTAAACTATCCATTCGCCTTCTCATCCTTCTCTGTATGAAGCCTCTGGTGCACTGTTGAACAAAATTGCCAGAAGAACTAAAGCTACAGCTCTTACATTTCCAAATAGGAACACAAAAATTTAAGAAAATTTTGCGGTTTACCTTTACATGGTGTTTCACATAGACATAGAAATTTAATAGACTCCACACAGTCTTGTCCAGTCTATGACCTTCAACATGGTGTGAAGATATATCTAACAAAAAGTCATCGGGACATGTTACTCGGATTCAAGTACGAGTATCGAATACAATTCAAGATTACTCTATGCTATGTTACTCAGACTAGCATGCGAATATCCAATACGAGTATTTCGACACAGATATGTTTAATCAGTTCTAAGTTTTTCCGTATATTCAAAAGGTTCTCAAACACGAGTACTTAAAGAAAAACGAAGATACCGAAAGAGACAAATCCTCCATTAGTACTCAAATCTTCAAAAGGTTCCCCTCTGAGTTCTGGAGGAGGAATGGGTGACCAGTTGCAGGGAGGTACTTTAGCCCATTTTCCTGAACTTCCCACATCCATTAGCTCCTATCAACGAATTAAAAATGGTGAGAAAAGAAAATCCCATTATTTTGCAGCTATAGAGAAAGTTTTGTGTTCTTAATCCGAAACCTGAAAGAAAGATGTTGCAATGATCACATCTGAATGATCTTTGAATCTCATGGGAAACACTGCTACTATTTTCTGAGGCTGTCAAAAATGTTCTCATTCTGTTAGGATAAAGTTCGTAGCGTATCCGTTTTCGACACTCACACCCGAGCTTTGAGTAACATAGATAGACAACATTCATTTAGAAAGTTACCTGTCTGATGACATAGAAAGGCTCTCTGGGATGATAAATCAGTTTGATTGGTTTATACATCCCTTCAGATATATCCCAAGAATTCACATTCTGCAACATTTCTTTCAGCTGTGAACTTAGTATTACAGCTTGGACTGAGGAAAGTTCTGTGATTACCTTCAAAGATTCTGGAAAACATGCACACTTAAGACATATAATTATATCCGACAATCATGTCCCGCATAAATGTTTTGATAAAAACTTGGAAAAATCATTGAGATGAAGGATATTTAGAAACCTTTGTTATGTGGGAGCTTGGAAAAATCAAGTCTTAGAGTCAGCTGGTATCCATCTGTTGGAGGCTCTACAATGTCAAGAGCATCAATGGAGATGTCCCTTATCATTTGCAGGGTATATGGAGATAGCCCATATGATAAAAACACTCCCTGGGACAGCAGAGGAGTCGATATCGACAAGTAGGTAAACGGTTCGGATGCTGAAGACTGTTGAAAGAAAGATTAAAAGATGATTTTTAGAGCAGCTTTCATATTTTCATATGTATAAACACTGACAGAAACCTATTCATATGTAGTTAGATATGGATATAAGCTTTGATACATAAATTAAGTTGGCAACAGGGTCAGGCAGGGCAGTCCAAGTTTTATTTTTTATACATATATACATCCGAATGTGTCTCGATCGGCCCTATTCCGTCTCGAAATAAGGTAATAGCAGACACTGTTGGAAGATTACCTTGATGTAATATTCAACAGACCCGAATTCATACAAGTGATGATCAACCTCTATTGGCTTCTCTGCACTGCCATGAAAAAACAATTAACATTTGATCAGAGTTGTTCCTGTTTATAATTTGCACATAAGAATCCTTATTTTTGAAGGCAAATGGCCTGTAAATGCTATTGTCGTACGATCTAGATCTGACAATTTTAGAGATAATATAATAAACACGATACGAAACATGATATGTCATGAAAAAAACAACATGATGATTATGACACGAAAATAACATGAATATCGGTACAAATACTTGGAATTGCCATGACTAATTCTATTAACATTAAACAATGGCTAACTGTTTAGACATATACAATTTAGACATTACAACATGAACATGTTACGAACACGATTCGAACAGATTATTTATAACACCTGAAAAATATATATAATACGAATATTTAAACGAACACATGGATTGCATGGACTGATTAATTAATTCTTCCAACATAAAAACAATGGCTTACTTGTATATTCTGAGAAGTATCTCCTTCAAAGCTGGCGAAGCTCTCTCAAAGCTCGTCATTTTGGATAAAAACAAAAAACACCCAGTTCTTGTCCCTCGATTATATCCTCAAAACTCAAGCACCCAAAGTGTTTAAAGCTCCAACAATGGCGGTTATGAACTAAAATGTACAATGTATTTGAAACAAAAAGGAAAGAAGGAATGATTTATTGGTTTTTGAGTGAAATGCAAGTTCAAAGTTGCCATCATAATTGGCAACCTCTTAAGCAATCACCCACTTTCTTTCTCTTTTTGCTTTACAAATTAACTTATTTGTAGAGCAAGCCAAATCGATGATTTGTCAGCTATCATCATGTTGTTTCGTTTCCTTTCTTTATTCATCAGTTTCCACCGTGACAATTCATGATGTTTCGCAATCATTGATTTTTTTTTAAAATCTTTATACTAAAGTTAAACATTGGATTCAATTTAAAAACAATTTTAACTGCACTTTCCAAAATTGATGTCTAATTGGTCTAATCGTCAAGGCAGTGATTCTATTTGAATCTATTTTTTAAAATGTTGTTACGATATAAACAAAATTACATTTTGTAATGGTATGAAAAATCTTAACGATCATTTTGTAACTGTACGATAAAACTTAATGATTATTTGACAATAATTTGATAAATTTAATGATTATTTTGTAATTTGTGATGATCATTTTGTAATTGTTTGAAAATTTTAATTATTTTTTAATTTTTAAAATTTTAATGACCAAAATGATCATTTGACCATACTTTATTAATCTCTACTGTATTTTACACTTTTTATTTAATCTTTTTACTTGTGATTTATATTTTATATTAGATCCAAAAGATCATATATGAATCCAGTGAGTGTTAGGTACGATTGAATCTTTGGAAATTTTAAATTCTCATTTAATTTAGATTTTTTTTTGTATTATTGATTTGATTTCATATCTTCTAATGTTTTATAATTTTACATCCCTACAATTCTAATTAGGGATAATCATTTTACCTTATCCGACCTGACTTGACCCGAGACTAATAGTGTAATTTCTCTTATATATTTTTAGGGACACTTGTAATAATGACTTATCTTTATATTTGTTATAATTAGAACCTTAGAATTAATTTTTTGTTTACAATATAGCTATTTTTTACAACTAAGTCCCTAAAATTAATTTTTTTACAATTATATCTCTAAAATTGATTTTATATAGATCAGATCAAGCGGGATTTTTTAAAGGATGCGACCGGGTCGAATTCAAAATAATTATTTTCGGGTCGATCTGAATTAACCGAAAACCCGACCCGTCTCGACATGCGTCTAACTCTAACTCTAATACAACTTTTAAAAATTCATGTATCTGATAAAATTTTATTTCCGTCACTAATAAAATTATTACAGGCTGGATGTAATGAAAAGAAATTGCTATGTTAAGTGTAATTTACCAGCCTATCATTCCTCGTTTTCATTGCATGACAACCTTGTACAACCCATGCATGGCCGACAAAATCTCTCTTCTCTACTTTTCTTCTTTTTTAATCCATTCCCCTATAAACAGAAAATCTAATCCCTTCTCTCTCCCGTTGAAATACGCTCTGAAATTTTGTTTATCGTCGGTTGTTTGATCCTCATTCCCCTCCCCCGTTTTGTCAGCCATGGACCACCGTCCCCGCCATGAGTTACTCTCCAGTCCCCTCCATGGCAGCGCCAAAACCAGCAACCCCATCCTCGAACAAAAACAACGGCGCAACGACGAAGACCTCGACGTTGTTATCGACCTCCAATGGCCTTTCGGCCACCTCGACGGCCTCGACTGCGACGACATCCGTGAAGCGGCTTACGAGATCTTCTTCACGTCTTGTCGTTCGTCGCCGGGGTTCGCAGGTGGTCGGAATGCCTCGGGGTCGGCGTCGACGTCGTATTCGTCACATGATCACAACGGGAACGTTGATGGTGGGAATGAATCATCGTACGGCTCGGGTTCATCGAACGGGCGGGTGAATGGGATGGTGATGACACCGACGAGAAAGGTTAAAAAGGCTTTGGGTCTAAAGATGTTGAAAAAGTCGCCTTCTAAAAGGATGTCTACCGTCGGAATGGGGACGACAGCTCCTTTGACATCAGCGGAGATTATGAGGGTACAAATGAAGGTGACCGAGCAAAGTGATAACAGGCTGAGGAAGACTCTCACGAGATCCCTTGTTGGCCAAGTATGTTTACCAAATGATAACTACGTGTTAACTTTAGGAATAGTCGAAGTTCGGGTTTTAGCTGATCCGCACTTAATTTGAAAATTTAAAATTTTCACCTGAATTTGATCTGATTCAGTGTTTGATGATGTTCTTATGACCCAGTCCGACTTAAATTTTAGAGTAAAATCATAATTTTAACTCGACCCGACACGAGTAAAAAAATTACTTTTTATTTTTATTCGATAAAATAGGGAGATAATTGAAAAAAACTATATAGAGATGGGGCATTATAGCAACAATCCAAATTTTATTCAACATAATAGGGAAATAATTAAAAAATATATAGAGATAGGGACATTATAGCAATTATCCCTAAAAATCTAGAATAAAAGTATATTATTATATAAGTCGGGTCGGATATTTTCACTTTAAACTCGAACATAATCCGACCGACCTTATCCTCTACAAAACCTGATCCGATTTTGATTTTTTGTAAAAAATGATCCTATATGATTAGATCGAGCGAAAACCTGGTTTGAATCAACTGGCCATCCCTAATTGCCTTACTGTACATACTTGTTTACTGTTTCCGGCTTTACCACCTGTTTTACATATGTTATATTAATGTGTTTTGAAGTTTAAGGACTAATTTCAAAATCTGAACGATAATTTGGTGTTGTTTGATGAATTAATCCTTAAATAATGCATCGAATTCAAAAGGGTTTGTTACAACTTAGTCCCTGAAATTTTGATATATTTGTTTTCAACAGGTGGGGAAGAGATCAGAGACTATAATCCTACCACTTGAGCTTCTAAAGTATTTAAAACCATCTGAATTCAGTGACCCACATGAGTACCATCTTTGGCAAAAACGTCAGCTTAAGGTCCTAGAAGCAGGGTTGATCAAATATCCATCAATCCCAGTAGACAAAGCCAACTCCTTCATGATCCGAATACTCGACATAATCCGATCCGCCGAATCGAAGCCCATCGACATGGGAAAGAACTCCGACACGATGAGAACGTTATGCAACTGTGTTGTTTCGTTATGTTGGCCAAGTAACAACAGCGCTCATACGACTTCTTGCCATTGGGCCGACGGGTACCCTCTCAACGTACACATCTACACCGCTCTCCTTAGGGCCATTTATAGTGTTACGGATGAGACATTGGTGTTAGATGAGGTTGATGAGTTGTTGGAACTGATGAGGAAGACATGGTCTACTTTGGGACTCAACAAAATAAATTTTTTTATAAAAAGATATTTGCATTCAGAATTTAAATTTAATTAATAATTTTAAATAAATTAAATTTAAATAACTATTTAAAAATGCCATATAAAATTAAGGTAATGATAACATGCGTTTATAGGATACTAATTATTCTCCACACGTAACCGATTCTCGAACTCAATTTTAAAATAAAAAATTTCTGGTTTGTTTTTACAGTATCCGGTCTATCTCGAAGTGATTAATGACGACTCCAATTATTTTTTAAAAAAAGAAAATTATGGATGAATTTTAATGAACCTTAAGTTTTAAAAAAATAAAAATGAGTTAAAAATGTGTCAAAACTCTAATTTTACAAAAACAAGATCATCAGACTATTTTTACACCAAATTTTAAAAATAGTCGCGACACATAAATAATATAAATTATAATATAGGATATATATTGCATACTCTGCGTAACTTATGTAATATATATATAATAAATAAAAACGTAATATATCATAATAATGCATTAGACTAAAATGAAAAAAACAAAGAAAGAAACCGAGATTTAAGATGCACAGACCCCGAGACACGCAAAGTCTGGGGATGGAAAAGATTGAAATGAGTTTTAATATTTAATATATATTATATGTAAAAAAAACGTAAAAACAAGGAAACAAAGCCCCAGCTTACGGCTAAACCTAAAAAATGGAAAACAAAAGGCTAAAGGAGCCCTTTTATTTCACTTGCAGCTCCCACTCTCTCTTTCTCGACTTGCCCAACCGAGCCACCCTCGGCACACCGTTCATCGGCGGTGCTCCTCGACCGTCGTTCATCGACGACGTCCTCGGTAAGCTTCGAACACCACCCCTTTGCTTGGTTTGAGATCTAAAAGAAAAAAATTGAGTTTTGATTTCTAAAACTTAAAAATCTTTTTTGGTTTTTTATTTAAACCGGATTGACTTGAAAAAAAAGTAAACTCTTTTGATTTTTTGGTTTAAAAAAAGATCTTTGAACCCTTTTTTGTTTTTGAAACGATTTTGTGATTTTAAAACAACCGTTGATTCTGATAAAAAAACGGTTCGAACTTGAAAAGAAAGAACAGTGAAACCTTAATTCGAAAATGAAGAACTTAGTAATTTTTTTACTCCTTTTTTGTATATCTGAAAAATAGAGTCTAGGGCTCCTCCCCTCTTACATGTTTGGTTCGGGCTTTTATAGCCGATTTACATTGCTTTAAAAAATCAAAATGAAAATTGTTGCCGCATCTCTTTGCCCGCATGCCTGATCTCTGAGTTTTAGTGGATGTCCTTTGTCCTTTGTTGCAGGTTTTGTTGGCGTTTTGGCCGAATGTAAGAGCTGAGATTAGGGGACTAGCCCTCTGTCCCGAGCTTGCCTGTCGTGGCGCAGAGGTGGCACGGAGATGGCAGACATGGAGCTTATGTGGCGTTGATGTGGACGGTCATGGGCTGAGGTTGCCGGGAAACTTCTGGAAGACCTGGGAGATGGAAAGACGGCTGAAGGCTTAGGAAATTAGGTTTTTTTTTTTGGTTAGCCGGTCTGCTGGGTGAACCGGGTAGTCGGGTTTGGGGTTAGCTTGTTTGGGTAAATGAGTTTTAGGTTTAGTTGGGCTCGGTTATATCGGGTTGTAATTTAAAAAGTATTCGGGCTTGTAAATGGACATTTGGTTTTAATTTGATTTGATTTTTTTTTACTTTTTGATTTAATTATTATTTGAACTATAGTTGGACAAAAATGGTTATTACAGCTGTTACTCTTTGCTCATTGTTGCGAAACAACAATAGTGCAATGACTAAAAGATAATCATTTTTATTCGGTCAAACTGGAGCACTTTTCTTAGCATGACCCTTCCTTCAAACTTTAAGTGGTTCATGTTTCGACTTCTAGAAAAATAGAATTCATCTTTTGATTCGTTATACTACCTACGAAGAGTTAAGATCTGGTTAATTATTTATATTTTTTTTGGAAGAAAAACTTGGAAGAGTAAAAAATTCGCTTTTGACTAAGTATCCATTTATTTTTATTTAAAACTTGTAAAATTAAAAGAGATGAGATAAAAAGATGTTTGAATATGGGTGATCTTGTTACGCAACTGACGACGAGATAAGATCAAAAGATTAGATCAAGCTACGACTCTGACGAAGAGGCATGATTCGGTGATTAGATTGCGATCAAGCTACAATTCTGACGAAGATGTATGATCTGAGGAGTTAGTGGCAATCAAGCTACGACTTTGACGAAGAGGCATGATCTGAGTTATTGGTGGCGATCAAGCTACGATTCTGACGAAGAGGCATGATCTAGAGTTAGAGGTGATCAAGCTACGACTTTGACGAAGAGGCATGATTTGGAGTTAGTGGTGGCAATCAAGCTACGACTCTGATGAAGAGGCATGTAACCCTCTCGACCCGGCCTAGACGCCTGATCGAACCGAGTGAACTACATTAGGTTTGCCGAAGTAAATCGGAGACAGATTACGAAAACCGGTCCATTTTTCCTTTTATCTTGTCTAGATGCAAATTATTAATCATAAGTGTTCATGCTTGCAGCAGATGTAATTTCAAAGGAAACGGACCACAGAGGGGCAACCAAACTCATACACTACACTTTAGGGACCAAAATATAAATCTCATAAAATTAAGGACTTTTGGTGAAATTAGGGTTACCAATCCTCAATTACTCAGTTTACATGCTCACGCGTCAATTTCCTTTTCAAACCAACCATTCAAGCTTACGCAATTGCCAAACCAAGACTTATGGACTAAATCGAAAGAAACCAGAATAGAACTTCCATGGCATTAATAGAATTAATAGCCATCCGTATCGATACACAAAATACAATATCGATACGGTGCTTCAACCCCGTTTCGATACATTGTGTACCGTACCGGTACTCCTGTTCGAACCCAAAAATCTAATTTAATATCATTGAACACCGTACCGATGTGACCAGCAAGTGTTTCGGTACGTGGGCTTCGTTCAAAAAGTAATTTTCCAGTGATGCTCAATCATACTGAAACCCCTAAACTATACCCATACGCAGTGCCCAAAATTACCTAGTTGTACCGATACGACCCCCTGCGTATCGGTACGCCTAAGCCTGTAATGTCATTTTGAGCTAGTTTATCACTCGAGTCTATATGCATTCTATATGTATTTGGATCCTGCCAACTCACATCCATGCATACAAACATCCATCAAGACATAAACCAATACTTGCACCAAGATTTAGCAACCATAACAATCATATGCTTCTAAAGCATTCAACCTATAGGCATGCTCCCTAATCCACTTTGCCAAAACACTCATTTGAGCATCTTCCAGCACACCTTTAATACCATAATCAACTTGTTAAGCTCATTAAAGCATGGCAATCAAACAAAGCTATCTAGATGCATACCTAGGCATCCCCCACCAACAAACATAAGCAAAACCATTAACATGATTATCAACAACAAACCAACCTCAAAATACAGCATTAACCATACCCAAAATCCAGGGAAAACAAAATTACAAATCCCAACATTATGGCGAACACATTGCCTTATTAACTGGAAACTTTAACCGAGTTCATACTCAAAATAGTATTGACTCTTGGATCACTTTAAACTTTTCCTTGCTGCCCCGCACTTCAATGCTCTGCATCATTAGGAAGAAGAGAGCGTAAGCACACATGCTTAGTGAGGATGCTCATAAAATAATGATGCAATTGAAACCCTTAGAAAACTAAACACTTGTTTTCAAACCATGCTTATGACCAAAGCACTTTCATTGATTCTAATCCAAACATCCATATCGGCCATATGCAAAACATTTATAAATCACATGCTTAAATCCCAAAGCATTAAGTCATCTCATGCTTAAATCTCAAAGCATTAAATTACAAAACCATGCTTAAATCCCAAAGTATTATAAAATAGGTTCAACACTTGAATTTCCATATATTGACATTTGTAGTGACCCTGGATATTCAGCCACTATCCTCGATTAGCTGACCGCCAATCATTGGTTAACCGACCGTTAACCTTACACATCGGATACACGAATCTCCTTTAATGACCGACCTCCATCAAGACCCATACCATGCCGACCGCATGATATGACAACCTTGCCGACAACAAGATTAACATCACCAAGGGGAACCGACCGCTCAACCCAAGTGACCACATCATAGTTTGAGTAGCCAACCGCTATACCTCAAAGACCTCTAATCACGATCGATTTTTAACATATTATAGTACATTTTATCCCATGGCATGCCAACTATATCTGAATGTTCTCACCTTGTCACATAGCCAATATATCATTTACAAAACCATTTACTCATTTTTTTTACCATGCATTAAGCAAAAACACCACATATGCAAACCATATTGCCAAAGCAATACCACATTCCCGACTGAAATAAAAACCAATACTCACTAGCATTTCATATACTTTAAACCATTGCATATGTTCTCAAAATCATTCATTTACAGTAAGTAAAACAAACCATATTTACGACCAAAATATGAATTACAAGTGCTCATATCCGAACCGATATTAAAGAGCAAAGGAGGGAAACTTACTTGTGAGCTTAGGTAAGTGTTTCAAACTTATCATAAACTCCCCAAACCACTTGCAAACGTTTGAAAGACTTTTTAAACTGTTTCCACTCACCGATTTCACTTCACTTTACTTGCCAACGCAAAACAAGCTCCGGACAAGCTTCAATCCACTTTAAGCAACTTCGTCTTGATTATCCCATGTTTCGATCACACAAAACCAGAGGAAATATGCATCAAAATGCATTCAAACCCCTGTCTCAAACCAGATTCCTGCAACTCATAAGTTGCCCACTCAATAACCATCATAAACTTATTGAAATCAACCTCAAACATTCTACAAACTTAGCCCAGCCACAATACATCGATTCAATACATCAAAGCTTCATCAATTAACATCTAAAAATCCTTTTCCAACATATTTTTACTTCCAACAATGATTAAACTCAACTATCACGCCAAAAATCCTGTACTAACATCCTTAAACATTAGAGATTCAACTTGTTTCGGGATTACAATGTTAAAACCAAATTATTAACTCAATTAAACATCAAAATTATGATCTAATTTGATCAAAATCCCATCAAAATAGAACAAGTACGAAGATCTGCAAATTTTATCAATCAAAACACAATTAAACTAATTTACAATAATTAAACTATCAAAACACATTAGAAAATAATTGTAAAAGATCAAGAACTTGGGAATTTTTGTAAAGACCCTTTCATTAGAGAAGAAGAACGAATCCTTACCTCCAAATGATGATTTCTCCCCTTAATTGCTTGGTAAACATGAAAATCAAGATTGAAATAATAAGTATTTGATGGAAAACTTTAGGAAATCAATTAGAAATCTCTGAAATCTAGATTTTTACCTGAATAAATTGAAGTTGGAAAGATGTTTGGCTAGAGAGAATTTGAAAGAAAGAAGTTACAATGTTTGTTACGTGATTTTTGTTAAAAGCTTAAAATATGATTTATTAATTCTCTCCATTATTATAGCTTTTAAAACCCATTTAAAGAAAGTTAATTAAAGGGAGAAATATGATAAAAACATTTAGGATAATTAGCTCCTTAAAGATTCAAAGTTTTGATTATTTTTCAAAATAGTCACTAAAACCAGTTTTCAAAGTTTGCATTTTGGTCACTAGTCCAAAATGTCCGATTTCAAAAACTCATTTTCCAAAATTGATTTTACCACAATCATTAATATATTTAATAATGATTTTAGAATATTTTTTAACAATTTTATCACCTTCAAAAATATTTAATCCGTTTTAATCATGAAACCAACTCGAATCTCTAATACCGGTCCACCGGACCTTCGAACCAACCCTTAAAACATCTAAGCCCAAAACTGGGGCATTACAAGGCATGATCTGAAGAGTTAATGGCGATTAAGCTATGACTCTAACAAAGAGGCATGATTTGGAGTTAGCGGTAGCGATCAAGCTACGACTCTGACGAAGAGGCATGATTTGAAGAGTTAGTGGCAATCAAGCTACGACTCTGATGAAGAGGCATGATCTGAGGAGTTAGGGGTAATCAAGCTACAACTATGACGAAGAAGCATGGTCTGAGGAGTTAGTTGATGACTATTAAGCTACGACTTTGACGAAGAGGTATGATCAGAGTTATTGGTGATCAAGCTACGACTCTGACGAAGAGACATGATCTGAGTTATTGGCGATCAAGCTACGACTCTGAAGAAGAGGCATGATCTGATGATTTAGTGGCGATCAAGTTACGACTCTAATGAAGAGGCATGATCTGGAGTTAGTGGCGATCAAGTTATGACTCTGACGAAGAGGCATGACCGGAAAGAAGATTTGATCAAGCTACAACTCTGACGAAGATGCATGATTTGAAAAATTAGTTGATCCGCTACACCACTAACGATGAGGTAAGACATAAGAAAATAGAAGTAAACAATAGTTAGTGATTGTTCACTTAGAGTTTTGAATTTTGATTTAGGCTTCCTTTGCTTGGAGGGTTTGCCATTTTGTGGTGAGGGGTTGTTGTTGAGGTTTCAACTTCTTTGCTAGTTCAGCTCCCCTTCGTGACTGATGGCTTGCCAATTTGTTATTGTCCTTCATGATTGAGGCTTTTCATCATGAACTTGTTTGTTATGTATGAATGAAGTTAATGCATTTAGTGTGAATGCATTTATCCTGATGTGTAATGTATGCATTTAATGCGAATGCATGATGAGTTGAATGATGTTAATATGAATGGCATGCAATGCAACTGGCTATGATGTTAACTTTAAAGAGGACGCCCCATGAATTTTCTGGTCGTATTGGCGGTTTGGTCTTGTTTTTGCCCTAGTTCTGTCTTGTAAATTGGATTGGTTGTTGTCGCTGATGCCCCAACCTCTTGTGGGTTTGACCATCTGCTTCTGAAATGTTATCTTTCAAGGCAAAGATCAACTAGTGAAAGCTTTATTGAGCTGAAGCATCGATCTAAAGGCCCATTTCTAGTTGGTCCCTAAACTTTTGAACTTCTTTGTAAGTAATGCAGAGAAAACTTTTTTGTTTCAAATCTTAGACTACATGTTCAAATTTTAATGTGAGATGCCCCGAATATCAAGTGCACGAGCAACACTGAAATGACTTACCGAGGATTGCCTCAAACCAATTCTTTGTCTAGGAGACCTCGAAAGCTGAATTGATGTTTGAAGATGTGAAGTGCATTTTAAGTTATTTTGGTACTTGACCATCTTGCCTTTGGCATGTTCACTTTAGTCTTATTTTTGTTTGGAGAATTCAATTCATCACATTCCTTTGGCTCAAAATAAATGATGGAGCAAACAACAAATTCCTAAGCTACTCGACATTGTCATGATTTGAAAATATTACCATCACTCATGAAGCGGAGGGTTTCGATTAGAACGAGCTTCAGCGGAGCGCCCCAAAAATTCTACACTCTTATTCGAATATGCCTATTACCATGTTTCGAACATTGAAGTACTTTTTAATTTATTTTGAAAAATGCCTATTACCAGGCTTTGAAGTGCCTTTTTGAAAATGCCTATTACCAGGCTTTGGACATTAAATTGCATTGATTTGTTATTATTTGTAGCCTTTTAGGTGAAATACGAGTCACACATTCGTAATCTCCGCAGCTTAGGATTTCAATTAGACACAGGTTACTCGGGCTCAGTCCTCGGGTCAAAGTTAATATTCCTTCTGTAATAGATATATGGGGACCCAATAGATAGATATATTTACAGAATGAAGATAATTGAAAATAATTTGCATCTTTTTATTGAAACTTTGAATATGTGGCCTTAGGCCATTACAAAAATGACACCGTATTCGGGCCTCTCTTTTGAATGTAAATTTACCGAGAAGGTGCTCGGGTGCCCCCCAATGCGGGATCACTTGTAGGTCTGTCTCTTTTTCACCGGCTGGGGCATCGTCTTTGTAGAACATGACATATTCTTTATTTTGAAACAATATGATGGTGGATGTGAAAATGCATGCATCTAAATACAATGTTATTCTACAAATGTACAGATGTTGATGCAAGTAGATAAATAACTAGTATTTTAAGATGGTGTGATGCAACTACGATGCTAGTGCATGAAATTAATGCTAAATGCTCATGTGATGTAATTACCATAAAAATGCTCGTATGATGCAACTACTGTGCAAATGAGAAAAATTAATGTTGAACGCAATTACCTTGCGAGTGAATTAAATTAATGTTGAATGCCATTATCGTGTGAATGAATGAAATTTATGCTAAATGTTCGTATGACGCAACTATCGTGCAAATAAATGAGATCTATGTACAATGCAACCGTCGTACAAATGAATGAAACTAATGTGTGATGCAACTGTCGTGCAAATGAATGAAATTGATGTTGAATACCAATGCAATCACCATAAAATGAGTAAAGGGAAATAATTGATAATGTACGAATGAATGCAAAAAGTGTTGATCGACGAACATTCTCGTTGAGCGACTTTTCATAAAGAAGATCGAGTCCCATTACAACAAGAAAAGAGAATAAATGTCATATAAGACACCTTTAGATTAGCACTTGCCCTACTCAGGCTTCAAAAATTCTTTAACTCGTCATTATGGACTCTTTCTTCTATTACGAAAGCCCTCAATTTTGAACTGTTCTTGAATCAACACTTTAAGTGAAAATGTCATGAATATGCACAAGAAGAAATGAAAATCAAATAAACACACCAAAGCAACCTAACGACATGAATTCTAGATTTCTATGGTTGTCCGCATGACTCTAAAGGGGTGGGCTTTCTAGATTCTCACTCATGCAGTTTAGGTTCTAGAGAGGGGTATTCAAACCTATCTCATTATCTACTAAGACAATAAGAACCTCAATTATGGTCCATGACAGGCTTGCGAATCGTATTCAGTTTGAGGGAAAGCACGACCTAGTAACATGGAGGGCCGTTCACATGTCAAAAGACATAGATTCCGGGAGTGAATTACCGACCCATTGAGAGCTGTTCACGTGGGTATATGGCGTTTCACTCCCACTTTAGGGACAAAGCTCGGGTATAGAGCTTGATGAGTATGATGCAACACATGTCGGTGATGCCTCAAAAATTAAATGAACAATTAATGCAAAACCACTAATTATCAAAGCCCGTTGAATTAAAATGTATCTTCGAGAAGGAACAAATTAATTACGGTCAATCTGAATTTCAAAATTTCTATCAATAAAAGCAACGTTTGTTTTTTGGCTTAAGTCTCAAAAATTGTCCCCAGCAGAGTCACCAGCTGTAACGACCCTTTCAAAATCGCTAAAAAGGAAAATTTGTTTTATAGGTTTTTTTTGTTTTTGAAAATTTTTTGTTGTTCTTTTTTGAATTTTTTTTGAAATTTTGGAAAATGGAGGAAATTGGAAAAATTGAATTTTTGAGATATTTTGAAGAATCTTAGAAAAAGTGGGGATCTTTAAAATTTAGGGGATTTCAGTTTTAAAACCGTGTTTTTGTTTTAAAAAAAGAGTTGGAGTCACCACCGGCCACTAAGGTAGGCTGGACTCCATAAACCAGAGATTCTTTTAAAAACGGGTTTGGGAGTTGGTTACGTGTGGGGAAGGATTAACACCCCCATCCCATTACGCTCGAAAATCGGTACCAAAACAGACGTTGCTTTTGATCGATGAAAATTGTTGAAATTCAAAATTGGATTTAATTAACTGTTCTTAATCGAATATAGGCTTTAATTGAACGAGTTTTAACAATTTAGTGGGTTTGAATGAATTATCTGTTTAATTAGTAAGGCTGACTGTACATCAGGCTGTAGATTAAACCGACATCGAATAAGCCTGACTGCCGTGTTAATTTACAGTTCGAATCGAGTTCGTCGTCTTTATGCATGATGCAAACAGTTAAAAATGATGTTATGAGTGGACAAATTTTATCCATTTGAATATTTACAATCAGCCGGTGAAAATTAATTCAAATCCTGATTGCTTTCTTTTTTTTCATTTTAGTCTAATGCATTAGTGTGATATATTATGTTTTTATTTATTTATTATATATATTACATAAGTTACGCAGAGTATACAATATATATATGTCCTATATTACAATTTATATTATATATCAAGTATTATACATATGTATTTATCTAATATTTATACCATATACGTTATATACTATTATATATTATTTATATTACATTATTAATATATCGTAATATCTATATATGTATAGTATTATTGTTTTTGTTTATTTATTTGTTTCACCTTCGACTTTACGGTGACCCGCAACAGGGAATGACCCGTATTATTTACGGCCCGTTTAGTGTAGTCATCTGATCCACTAACATCTAACTTCTAACATTTAATTTTCCCGCATTTAAATTCCTCATTTACTTTCAGCTATTAAATTCTCGCATTTCTTTTTATGTTCAAACCAGTCTTTATTCCAGAATTTTTTATGCTCTTTTGTTCGATTCGGTCCTTTTTCGAATTCCTTAATTTTTGTATTTATTTATTTATTTATTTGCAATTTTATGACATACATAAGTTGTCATTCATTTCACCTCTAATTATTTAATCACACATTGTTAATTAATTAATCTAATCATAAAAATGATATATTTATTAATTTCGATATTTGTGTCGTAACAGTCTTGGCTCAATGCTAACCTATGCGACAACCGTCTGCACGGCAATATCCCGAGTGAATTCGGGCAATTGAGTCGGCTTCGGTCTCTAAATTTAAGCCAGAATGATCTTCGAGGTAACATCCCTATGGAACTTGGCAATTGCTCAAACTTTGCATTTGTTAATTTAAGTTACAACAGCCTGTCCGGGGAAATTCCCTTTCAATTGGGAGGTAATATGAAGAACCTGATCAAACTGTCCCTTGCTAGCAATGAATTAGTAGGGGGAATTCCATCTTCTTTGGGGAACTTGTCATCGTTGGATTATCTCAAACTCGAACGGAACCGTCTCGAAGGAGTTATACCGGATGCTTTTGGTCGATTATCGAGCTTGAAAATACTTTCCATTGCTGCAAATAACCTGTCCGGTACCATACCTAGTTCTGTTTACAATCTTTCCTCTTTGATACAGGTTAGTATGGCTCTAAATAGCTTTTCCGGGGTACTTGCTCCACGGTTCGGTCTTGCTTTTTCGAACCTCGAAACACTGTATCTTGGAGAAAACCATTTCACCGGAAGAATTCCGAGATCGATCGCGAATATCTCCAGCCTAAACATCAACTCGAATGGTTTCAGTGGATTAGTCCCTAACGATCTCAGAAAGCTTCGGAATCTTTTGCTGTTCGACGTTCACGGTAACGACCTTGGACATGAGACGGAAGGAGACTTGGATTTTCTTTCTTCTCTAAGCAATTGCAGTCGATTGCAATATTTGATTATCCATGGGAATTGGTTAGGTGGGATGTTGCCGGACACCGTGGCAAATTTATCGGTCCATCTCGAAGCTCTTTATATGGGAGATAATCGGATTTCCGGAAGTATTCCCCGAGGAATCGGTAATCTTTTCGGGCTCACGGATGTTTATATGGGGGGAAACATGCTTACGGGAAAACTTCCTGTGTCAATTGGACAGCTTCGGAATCTTGAACAGTTTGACATCTCTTTGAATCGCTTGTCCGGTGAAATTCCGTCCTCCATTGGCAATCTTTCTCGATTGTTGTACCTTTATTTAAACGGTAACGAGTTTCGGGGAAGGATTCCATTGACACTCAGGGGATGCGAAGATATTCTGGAGATGGATCTTTCGTTAAATAAACTCGGCGGGATGATACCGGATCCGCTGGTTACTGCTTTTCGAAGTTTGATTACTCTGAAATTGTCTCACAACTCCTTCAATGGTAGCTTTCCGACACATATTAGTAGCTCAAAGAATCTCGTAGAGTTACATGTCGATAACAATGAGTTCTCACTTGGAATTCCTGAGCAATTTGGTGATATTTCTCAGTTAAGAGTCTTGCACATGCAGGGAAACTACTTTCGAGGATGCATTCCTCGAGCTCTCGGTTTGTTACGAGGTCTAGAGATCTTAGATCTCTCCGGTAACAATTTGTCCGGCACGATCCCACTCGAACTTCAAAAGCTTCGGTTCTTGGTAAATTTAAATCTTTCTTTCAATCAGTTAGAAGGTGAAGTTCCAACAGAAGGTGTTTTCAAGAATATCAGTGGATTCTCTATTATTGGGAATAAGGATCTTTGTGGGGGGATCCCTGAAACACAGCTTCCGAAATGCTCTGATAAGACGGGAAAGCGAAATGGTTTATCGACGAAATCCATTGTTGTTATCATCATTAGCCTTTCGCTTGCCTCGGTTTCGGTTGCATTCAGTGCTCTCCTTTGTTGGCGAAAACGATCGCAAAAAGAAATCATCCCTTTGCCTTTGGGCCGAGTTGGCCTCGTTCGAGTTTCATACAAGGAACTTGTCGATGCCACTAACGGTTTCTCCGCCGTGAACTTCCTTGGCGAGGGCAGTTTTGGGTCTGTTTATAAAGGGTTACTTGATCAACAAGAAAACTCAGTCGCGATCAAAGTATGAACCTTCGAAACCTTGGGGCCATCAAGAGTTTCACAATGGAATGCGAGGTTTTAAGGAACGTTCGGCATCGGAATCTTGTCAAGCTAATAACTTGCTGCTCAAGCATAGACTTCCAAGGCAACGATTTCAAGGCTATAGTTTTGGAATTCATGGCAAATGGAAGTTTAGAGAGTTGGCTTCATCACGATTGTGACGAAGATCACTCGCGTCGTCTCGACTTTGCTTGAATGTTAGACATTGCTATAGACGTTGCAAATGCAATAGATTACCTTCACCACCATTGTCAAACACCGATCGTTCACCGGGATCTAAAGCCAACTAATGTCCTTCTTGACGATGACATGGTTGCACACGTCAGCGACTTCGGCGTGGCTAAACTCCTCTCTTATGCCGCAAGTAATCCGGACTACGAGCAAGCAACTTCCTCGATAATCAAAGGAACGATAGGGTATCTCGCCCCAGGTAAATACCATATCCTTTCATCTTATTTTGTTAACTGAAGCCATTCTATTGTGATGCATTCGTTCTATGTAACTGTGTCGGAGCAGAATGCGGCATAGGTGGTCCGACATCTCCGGAAGTGGATTTATACAGCTATGGGATTCTCGTCTTGGAGATGATCACCGGAAAGAGGCCGACAGATGATGTGTTTCATGATGGGAAAAGCCTTCATAGTTTCTGTAAGATATTGCCGGAGCAAGTGGAGGAGATTCTCGATTTTCGATTGCTTGAACAAATCAATGAGCAAAGTCGGAGCATGTTGGATTGTTTGGTTTCGTTCACTCATGTTGGTGTTGCATGCTCTGTTGAAGTTCCCGGCGAGAGAATGAAGATCGACGATGTTGTCGCTGAATTGCATGCAATTAAGGCAAGATTGAATCAATTACGTCATAGGTCCTCCAACTCTAATTAAAATTTAAATTTAGTCTCTATGATCATTAATTTAAATCCTCTTTCTTATGTAATATATATATATATATATATGAAAGATTACTTTTTTATCATTCGCCTTTAGAAAAATATATTTTCGTCGCTTGATTAATTATTTTTTTATTATTTTAATCAGTGTGTCCTTAATTTCTAATGAAAAAATGACATAATTGTTAAATAATTGAGATAATAATTTATTTAATTCTAGATATTTATACAATAACAACATATCTAATAATAGACAAAATATAATTTAATATCCATATTTGTCTCTAAATCGTTATTATAAATATAATTTAATAATAGACGAAATATACTATAATAATCTAATATTTTTAATTTAATCGTAAAACTATACGAAGGGTTTGATCAGAATGCTCATGTGCAAGTAAAGCGTGGTGTAAAGATGAAGTCAATTACATTTATTATTCCGATATAAATATCATGAAGTTTGATTGGGTTTAGCTCAGTTAATATACCACGTTCTATAAATATCATGAAGTTTGATTCTTAAATTTAGAGAGGAGATTCCACCATGCGGCAGAGCCAGACAACACTTGAAAAGCTACAGAACGGGGCAATCCAAACCACCCACAGCCATGGCTACTTCAAGCTCTCTTCTAGAAGTCACGCCTCCATCTTCTCTTCTTCCTCCATTAAAGCTCCTCACAGTCTCAGAAAACCATACCCTTTTCTCGTTAACATCAAACGGCGCCGTCCCCAGAGGAAAAGAAACTTTGTTCTGAAATCAGCCGTTGAAGATGTTTCTGTTCTTGACTCCCCGCCGCCGCCAGTTCAAGATGCTAAATCTGAACTCATTCATTCCTTGAAGCTTAAATTACTGGTATTTTTTGTTCAGATTTTTCGGAATATTTTTCTGGGTTTTGCTCTTTCTTGCTGAATCGTGTGTTTTGGATTCAGAGTATTGTTTCTGGGTTGAATAGAGGTCTTTCTGCAAATGAAGATGATCTCCGGAAAGCCGATGCTGATGACAAAGAACTTGAAACGGTTGCCGGACCGGTGGACTTATCGGCTGATCTTGGTAAGCTGCAAGGGAAATGGAAACTGATATACAGCAGCGCGTTCTCGTCTCGGACACTAGGTGGAAGCCGGCCTGGACCTCCCGCCGGAAGGTTGCTCCCGGTAACTCTTGGCCAGGTCTGCAGTTAGCTATCCTATTGTTGTTGTAACTTGTAATTGCTTTATTTTCGAAACTATAGCATCGCGGTCGTAAATTAAACATACTCATCGTATTCAGGTGTTTCAGAGAATCGATGTGGTACGCAATGATTTTGATAACATTGCAGAAGTTGAATTGGGAGCTCCATGGCCTTTGCCTCCACTTGAAGTCACTGCGACCTTAGCCCACAAATTCGAACTCCTAGGTTGGTACTTGTTCCTACTCTAACTCGTTGAATGAGAAATCGGATCGAATCGATCGGTTAAATTGTTTGAATCAGGAATACGATTCGAAATGGTAAAGATGAATTGATAGGAAACTTGTGCATAGGATCTTCTACGATCAAAATAACATTTGAGAAAACAACTGTGAAAACGGAAGGGAACTTATCTCAGCTTCCGCCATTCGAAGTACCTCGGGATTCCAGACCGTCTAATCCTGGGAGCGGCGAATTTGATGTCACCTTTGTCGATTCCGATACCCGAATCACCAGAGGAGATAGAGGCGAGCTCAGGGTCTTTGTCATCTCATAAGTTAGTAAGCATAGTATATAAAATCAAAACCCCTTCTATTGTGGGTTCATATTGTCCTCTACATCCGACAATTCGTGTATGCATATCGAGTTTTGTTTACATTAGTATTTGCAGTACCGTTCCATTCTTGATTGCACGTACTCGTGTATATGTATCAACTATAATATGAATCGAACTATACTCAATTAGCAGGGTAATTTTTTTATATCTATTAAATAAAAAATTATTGAATGTTTAAATGAATATAAATCCATGATCTTTTGAATACAGAATATCGCAGTAATAACTATATTAATCATTTTAAGACTTTATTATTTAAAATATTAATAATTTTATTAACAACCAGTTAGTCTAGCAAGATGAGGCGCTAGGTCCCTTAAGCAAGGTTAGGGCATAGAATTCTGACATTGTGAAGGAGAAAATTGGTTTAAAAGAGTTACTCTTTTGCAACCCGATTCGGATTAGTCGATCAATGAATCGAATACAAGTGGTTAAACCAAATATTAAATTAATAATTTTTGATATATTCATTTAAATTCTATTTATATTTTTCATTTATATTTTGTTTCTAAGGTTTAGTCAAAAAAAAGTTTCTAAGGAGAAAAAGTCCAAAATAGCAAATATTAGCACAGGGCAGATCCAAAAAGCTTAAGGAGCCCAAATCCACTAAAACCATTATCACCAATACAAAATAAAAACCTATTAAGTCCATCATATAGAACCCTAATTCCTACCGTCCGCCTCTCTGTCAGCTGCCAACATTCCCAGAGAACGAAAATGGTGAGTGTTTTTTTCTTCAATCTATAATGGACGGTACCTTTAGAATGCTTCTGAATCGTGTATTATGGTTTTAAATTTTTTTTAGCCGTTCAAGAGGTACGTTGAGATCGGGAGAGTGGCTCTCGTTAACTACGGTAAAGACTACGGCAAGTTGGTTGTCATCGTTGATGTCGTTGACCAGAACAGAGTACGTTGTTTTATTATTGGTTTCCGTATTAACCCAGTACTAAATTCTGTGTTCATTTGATTTATAATGGTGAAATAGCATTTGGGTTTTTGTTTAAAGAGAGAAAATGAAGTTCAAAGTGGCATGCTGTTTATTGTTTGTTATGTTTCTTAGGGTATATGTAAGTAGATTTGATTTGGTAAGATAAGAGGATGAATTGGTGACTTTTGATGGAAATTTTTGGTTTTGATTTTGAAGTGTTGGATTAAAATTGGGTTTAATCCAGCCCGAAACATGTTATTTGAAGGCAACCAAAATGAATCTGAATGTTGCAAGTTATTCGGTGATTTGGTTTTGTTTAGAGTTATTGTTTTAAACGAATGTTGCCTGATACTGTGTTTGAATTTGAAGGGAGTAACGAAATGGTGGAGAAAAACATTAGTCTCACTGTGTATTGATTCGACATGGATGTTTGTTAATGTGTTCTCGGCTTTTGTTTATCTGTGGCTGTTGTGTATGTCATGTTAATTGTGGTATAGAACACAGAGTTTTAGTCGTCCTGTTGAAAGATAAACCATGATTCATGAGTCTAGTTGAACTTAGATAGGTTGATATTCGTGTGCAGAAGAAATGACGTATATTGTTATTATCTTGGTGTTGCAGGCACTTGTTGATGCCCCAGATATGGTCAGAGGCCAAATGAACTTCAAGAGGCTTACATTGACCGACATCACAATTGACATTCCCCGTGTTCCGAAGAAGAAGACATTGATTGAAGCTATGGAGAAGGCTGGTAATGAAAATAAGTTTTACCTACATTATGTTGTTTCTCGAAAGTAAAATTTTGTTGCTAATTTGTTTTTATTTGACTGCGGCAGATGTCAAGAACAAGTGGGAGAATAGCTCATGGGGCAGAAAACTTATTGTCCAGAAGAGAAGGGCATCCCTCAACGACTTTGATCGGTTCAAGCTTATGTTAGCTAAGATCAAGGTCGGTTCATCGTGTTAACATGGTTACTGGATTTATGTGTGATTGTTCTAATCAAAATCCAAAAATGGCTTTCTTGAAACCTTCATCCGTGCTAACCGGCTATAATGTATTTTGCAGAGGGCTGGGGTTGTTAGGCAAGAGCTCGCAAAGCTGAAAAAGGAGACTTCGTCTTGAAACGACATCGAATCATCGGGTTTGCTAGTTTTGTCATGAACACTCTGCAAGTTGTTTCTTTTTCTTTTGCTAGATATTGCTTGTCAAATGTGGTGCATGCAATGTTTCTTATTCAAACTTCTGTTATTTATATTGGATGCATGAGACAGTGTCTTTAATGCTTGTCAAATGTCAAAGGGATGAAATAGCTTTTAGTCCCTGAACTTTGCAAAATCTCTCATATGAGTTTTTTCCGCATAGGATTTTTGGTCATTTTGATATTATTCTGGTATTGTATAATGTCATCAAAGGGACTAAAATTGAGAAAATTTGCCAACTTCAAGTACCAATGTCAAAAAAAAATAGTTATCAAGTGATTAAAAGGTGCTTATTGCAGTGTAAAAAGTAATTGCTCTAGTAATCTGATTCATTAAAGTAAAAAAAAAAGGTTTAATACACAAATTGGTCCTTGAACTTGGTAATTTGTGCCAAAATGACCTTTAACTTAATTGTAGTCAATTTTACCTCTAAACTCAACAATTTTTTGTCAAATTGGCCCTCAAAATTCCAATTTGTATTAAATTAATGGAACATAAAATTATGAAATATTGAAATTGGCTAGCTTGTGATCTGAGTTATCTTCTAGAATTGGTTGCACACACCTACTTCTCTTGGACCTTATAACCACTGTTTATTTCAGTAGTTGAACTGTTGAAGCGTTACTTTCTTCATTATTTTTTGGCTGTAAACCCAATTCAACCAGGACCCATGACTTGTCAATTCTTCTCTAATATATCCGTACTTTGAAAAATTGTTCGCAGAACTTAACGTCAATAAAAATTAATGTGATATCAATTGTTATCATACTCGATGCTAAATTAAGAATATAACCATATACTACCATATTTTTTTTTAATTCAAATATATTTATATATGACATATACTCGTATTTGGTGCTAATTTCATTTTATAATATATGACAGAAAAATGTTGTATTTTTTTGTATAAACTACCGGTTGACTAATCCGAATCTGATAATGTAGAGGACTTAACTTCTTCTATTTGCAACTTTAAAATTTGAATTTGGATCTCATTTAAGAAATTTTTTTGAAACAAGAGTTTTATTTCATTAGAGTTAAAGATAAGAAAATACACGATAAAACACACCCAAAAGAACTTAGAGACTATGTCCACCAAAAATTTATACATAAGAAATAAAAATATGGGGCGTGAAGAAAAACAAAACTGCACCTTGAACATGACAACCTTTAATTTCCTTAGAAACTCGATTCTTGTCTTTATCGAACTAGACGCTTTATGTATTAACGTAAGATAGGTTATAGGCACAACCAATCTTATAATTTGCTCTGTTAATAGTTTGAATTACGTCGATAAAATATCACAAAAAAAAGATCTAATATACTAGACCAATGACCTTCCCGGATCAAATAATTATTGAGAAATGTTGCGCTCTTTGTCATGCAGCTTTGCTTCCCTTACCATTCATTGACTTAGATCAAGATAGGTAGGAATAAATATGGTTAATTAATTTCAAATAAATTGCTTACCTAGCTCACCAGAACTGATCATTAAGGACTCTATGAACCATGTCGGTCCAATTTTCATATACTAATTCCCCAGATATTTTATTAGAATGTTGGTTATTTCCATTCTTGTTAGGGATTAATTAACCAAACAAATATGTAATTAGTACTTAATCAATCGCTCTTAATTTGTGCAAATTTAGTGTAAATAATATTTCTAAATTGAAATTTAATTCGGTTTAATCATACAATAATTTTTAAGAATTATTATTTAGTAAATTTGAAATTCGAATTCTAATATGAGTGACATGTTTCTTCCTCTTTAGGCTAAGGTCTCTTTTGTTAGTTTAGTAATGAAAATGAAAACAGTAGATCTATTAGGTATAGTGATATTCTCGAGTCAAATTATAATTTTAATTTTTTTTAAAATCTTCGTTGTACTCACATAAAATTGAATCTAAATAAATACCATAATTTTAAACGAGTTAAAATGACCGATTGATACAAATCAGATCAGATATTAACATAACATAATTTGGTTTATCTACCCAAATTACAAGATTTTCCTGTCTTGTCTTTTCTTTTCAAAAAATTTCTCGGGAAAAAATCAATAGAATAAAAATGGCAGTTACACGAGTAAATTTGCTGAGCAGATACAATCAAAACCAATAAATTTTCTCATTTAAAAACGTTAATAACTTACATATTTTCAAACAGAATCATATTTTCTATTAACTTCAAACAGATCAGGCTTATCAAAAAATATATTTCTTTACCAACAAGAAAATCGAATCAGATTGTTTTAACACTTACTTGTGTATATAATCATCTTCAAATACACTCCTTCAAAGTTTCTTTCCATCACAGAGCTCAAGAATTTTAAAAATGGGACTAAAAGATATCCACTTTAAGCTCAAGGTAAGCAAAATCCAACACCATTTTCATTTATATTTTTGGGTCAAAGGTAACTTTCTTCATAAATTTAACGAATGAAAAACGAAATGACTCTGTTTCAAAGATCGAAACCCAGATTTTCTTTTCCATGTTTCACTTCATATAAAGCTTACTTCTCATTAACCAGCTCTGGGATTTTTGTTTTGGTGATGGAGCAGACGTTTAAGCTGAGACGATTTCGTATCGGAGGTGGTGGAAGCAAGAAAAGAGAGAATAGGATTAAAAAGAAGCCTTCATGGATGATGCCAGTCTCTCATGGCTATCATGTGGCTGAAAATAAGTCACTGAGAGGCAGCTCTGATGAACGAGAATTCGATTCTGTCGGGGTTCAGAGAGAGCAAATCGATGAGCTCGAATTATGGTTCTTCGGAGTTTTCGATCCTCGGATTGGCGATGGAGTTACCAAGTATATACAGTCTCATTTCTTTGATAAGAAGCCTAAACAGGTATGTGTATGTGTATTTGTATGTGTATGTGTATGTGTATGTGTTTGTGTTTGTGTGCGTGTGTGTGTGTGTGTGTGGATGTGGATGTGTATGCGTATGTGTATGTGCAAGTGTAAATTGAGATTTTATCTTCTGAATCTGTTGCATTTATGTCAAAACTTTTGCTGCAGTCTCAAGTGAATAGGAAGACGAAGGAGACGATGAAGAAAGCGTATCTCGGTGCGAGAGCAAAGGCAAGAGAGGCACAGAAGGCAGACGAGACGGTTCGAGCAGGGTCGGCCTCTGTGATGCTTATCAATGGGGAAAGGCTTGTGATGGCCAACCTGGGTGGCTATAGAGCCGTTGTATGTAGAGATGGTGTGGCTCATCAGCTGAGCAGCAAGCATCATGGTGGAGCCAGAAGACATTGGACTCGTAGGCTGTTTCCAGGTATTTTGAACACCTACAATAAAAACCCTTTTTACTAGAACAGAGTTCGAATCAATCGAATTTTCAGTTTTTGATTCAATTGGTTTTTGATATATATCTGATGCTATTCTGTGTGTCATGTTTGTGCTTAAAGTTCGTATATTAGTATGCGATTCAAGTAATGAAGCAGCTACAAGGCAACCCAAGAGCTCAGAACTTCTTGTTGGGGCTGAAAAGATTGATGCTGAGACCGAATTCATCATTATAGCAAGCACTGGAATCTGGGAGGTACGTGCAAGGACATAACCCGACTCCGACACACACCGAGTCTAAATAACATAGGCTTAGCTACAACTCTTTATGATTATTATGTGCACTGTTGTTCATTCCAGGTGATGAAAAACCAGGAAGCTGTGAATCTCATCAGGCATTTGGAGGATCCACAAGAAGCAGCTGAGTGCCTAACAAAGGAGGCTTTAACAAGAATGAGCAAGAGCAATATATCATGTGTCATCATTCGTTTTGATTAGTAGTACTCTCTGTGTTTTCATCTGGAGTTTTGAAGTATCCACTTATATGTATCAATGAATCTGAATTTGCAAATGAAACCTGTTCTTCCCCATTCTGTGTCAATCTTACAAGGTAATAAAATGGACATTCTTTTTCGTTTTATAAAAAGGTTCCGGCCTGGTGAAAGGATAAGGGATTGATTGCAGATACTGAAATTCGAATATTAACCGCAAGATCCAACTTAGGTAACTAGTGAAAGGATAAGGGATTGATTATAGATACTGAAATTCGAATATTAACTGCAAGAACCAAGTAAGCTAAACCCCATGTGTGACTTCTTCAACCATTGTTCACCAATCACTTCTAGCACGGCTACCTTTACTCCAGTCACTAGTCCTGCCTTCGACATCCCCCCTCTATTCGGTTAAGGTAACGACTTCGAGTATGGCTAGCTCTCATAGTATGACGGGCGGTGTGTACAAGGCCCGGAAACAAATTCACTGCCGTATAGCTGACCGGCGATTACTAGTGATTCCGGCTTCATTCAGGTGAGTTGCAGCCTGCAACCCGAATTGAGGACGGGATTTTGGTGTTAGCTCACCCTCACGGGATCACGACCCTTTGTCCCGTCCATCGTCCGGGACATACGGGGATTGATGACTTGACGTCATCCTCTCCATGTGTGACTTCTTCAACCATTGTTCACCAATAAACAGAAACCGATGAAACCCCCAAACCTTGTGTTCTATGAAAGTGAGACTCGAAAATTTTGAAGGAATCTTCTCATTTAAGGTAAATAATGGCAGAATTCATGGATACAAAAGAAAGTAAATATAAACCGGAAGGAAAAGTCCGCCAGAAACCGATTCAGCTCAAGAACTTTACATTAACCAATGCATTTGGCTGCATAAAAAAAGCTTTTTTACAAACATATCGTTGATGGTACCTAACCTTTTCAGGTTGCAATAAGAAAAAATAAATTTGAAAAAATATATGTAAATGTATGACAGCCAAATCCACGGAAAAGAAATAACAAAGTCCATGGCTTCACCTTCATCATCAAGCCATATACTTCTTTTCACTGGTCTTGCTTCGGAATGGCGACAACAACGAAAATGAGCGAGAAGCTGCATGATTATATACATAAAGTCCTTCAGATTCTCCACCTTAATGATGTAAGATACTGATATTTGTGAACATTGGGGAAGAAAAGGAATCGAAGGGTAATGAGCAGCAAATACTTCCATTTTTGTGGTGTATTACCAGCTGTCGGGGTCTCATCCTTTTAGATCAGATTCTTCAACATATGAACTGATAAAAAACCAGAAAACTATTCAGCATCAGAACCAAATACAATCTGAAAATTAACAAATCCACCAAAAAACAAATGTTACCTTCACTGGATGAGACAGCATTCACAACCAACCCTTCAGCCTCACTGCTTGAGTCAACACTATGTTCGCTTCTAGCTGAGCTATGATTATTTTTCCAAACTTCAACAGCCGTCGAAACCCTTTCGATGACTCCTTTACCTGAGGTTTATCAAACACCTCGGGAATCTTTTCTAGTTTCAAGTTATTAGTGTCGGCAATAAGAGCTCTAACACTCTCTGAGTTTGTTATTGCAGCTGGAGGTGCTCTGTCATACTCAGAAATTTCAGTACATGGATCTTCCATAGAAGAAACCTGAGCTAAAGGGGCTTGATACTGTTTTTTGGTAACACTTGTAAATTTTGACAATTCCTTCTCAGTGTCACTTACATTTGCCTTTTGAACCTGCAAGTATGTACAGCATATTTAGAGGCACATTAACAAGAAATGATAATTAGAACTATAAAATTCTAGGCTAACTTTTTTTATAAATCCTACCTCATAAGCTCGTGGTTTTTGTTGTATCTGTTGTTCTTTATCAAGTGCTTCAGGATCCAATGAAGAAACTGGTGCATGAATGGCAGCATAATCTGACACCATCTCAGTTTCCCTCCTGATTTTAAAGATGCCGTCATTTTCCTTCTGAACTAACGTAGTTCCTTCTGATAAATTTACTGCAGGAACGGATTCAAGCATCACAACAGTTTTCTCAACCACTGTACTGTCATCCCCATCAGTATGAAGTGAAACTTTTTCCTTGTTCCTACTTGGTTCGGTAACATCGGTGGTCGAAGAAATACTTCCGGTCACCTTCTGAGTCATTTCATTTCCTCCCAATTTGCTGCTGGTAACATCTGGGGGTTTAGTTGTTTTAATTTTGAGCTCAGGAAGAGACGCAATCTTACTTTTATCATGGTTCACAATTGCTGATTTTTTTTGCTTTCAGGCACACTGGATACTTTTGTTTTCTTTGATGGCTCAGAGTGCCGCGACTTCACTGAAGAAACAAGTGGGCTGCTACTTGTTTTCGGTTCTGATAATCTCCTAATCCTTGCCATAGATGCCTTTGTATCAGGAGTTACACCGCCATTGTCTTTCTTCGGTTCAGGCAATGATGAAACTGACTGGCTTAACCTATTTCCACAGGATGGGGTTCCAGTGTTCAATTTGCTGGGTTTCGAAGCTTTGTGAGAATCAGCTGATCCCACAGAAGCAGGCTTGATGGATCTTTGTAGTGGTGATGATGGTCCAGGCTCACCATCAGTAAACTTTGATGCCTTATGAGAGCTCGGAGAAAGTTTTGATGGCAATTGTTTACGGCTTTGTGCGGCCACTGACAACTGAGCCGGAACAGAACCGCCTCTAGCAGCAATTCTCTTTTTGTTTCTCCATCTTCAATGCTTCAAGTCGTTTGATTTCAGCCTCTTCCTGAAGGTGTTAAAAATGAATTACTAGTAACGAAAAAAGATTTATTTGATAAACGACATGAGCTAGTTGTAAAGAGTGCCGAGGTTGTACTATAAGCATTCGAAGAATTCAGTGCACCAAAAGCAGCATACCTTCTCCTTCTTTATTTTCTGAAGATCAGCTTTATAGGTTCTTAGCCTCTCAGCCCGGACTTTCGCTTCATCCAAAGACTCGGTTTTGAAGGCTTTCCTCTCCTCATTGGCCCTACAGCCTTCTTTTTATCAGAAGGATCAGCAATAAGTTTCGATTTTCGGTCCTTTTCTGACTTTTTAGACCCTTGCATCCCCTATTTATTTTTCTTACTCAGTGAAGTACCATCTTCAACATGAACCTGCATTTCATAATCCAAAGCCGGATCATACCCGACTGACCCCATTTCTGCTCCACGCTCAGGCATCAAAGTCAAATCATCGGGTTCATAATTGACCTGGCTTCCAACCCTATTAGGTGTATTTTCTGCTTTCTGAAGTGACAATGAGAAATCGGAATCCACATCGATAGCACTGCGGTCATCAGTTCCAACTTGAGTGACTGAAGTGGACCTGAATGGAACAATGTAGGAATCATCATTTATATTATTTGATGATCTTCTTTCCGAACCGTTGGATGAACGTTCAAAGCGGTTAAAAGTCTGGGGATCTGATGGGGAATTTGTAAAATCTGATGGATTCTGTTGTCTATCTACAATGAATTCATCATTTATGTTCCTTCGATAAACCCTCCTGCCATCCATTTCACCATCAATGAAAATCCTGCCATCAGCAGCAGCGTGACCACGTCTTCCAATAGTCAAAGACTGATCATTCGATCCTTTAGGCATGCGAGAGCCACTTGCACTAATATCATGCATGTCAGTTGCATTCCCTTCTTCGAATTGACCCATTTCTCGTCCCCCAAAAACTAATGGGTCTTCACTTCCATGCACTCTGCTTGGTCTTCTCTTTCCTTGAACTTCCTTTTCCGTCGAGAACATTTCTCCGTCAGTTCTACGTTCTTCGTCTTCAGCATCTCTAAGTAAAAAAGATTGAAATGCTAGCCAGTGTCCACCATCCGTCTCCTTCCCATTAATTGTTTCTTCCCTACCATATGCATCAACAGACTTTGGTCGACTTCCATTCACCTTTGAGGATCTCCGAGAGTTCTTATGCTCGGTATCTCCATCTTCCACATCATCTTCAGAGCCAGAATACGACTGTGAATCACTACCTGAAGAGTTCTCCCTTTTTGAAGTGATATAATTGATGTTCCGTATGACAACCATTCCCGACTTCTTTTTACTTGACCTGCTACTCTTCTTTCTCGATTTTGGACTTGCTGAATTTTCGCCCTCCAACTCCTCGTTATCTTGAGATTTTGCTCTCTCCATCTCATGAGTATCCGATCCACTATGGCTTTCTCTGCTATCCATTGAATGCCGTTTCTGTATTCTTTTACCAACATTGTGTCTTGGATCCTCCATTGATGGATAAGGTTGCTGAAAGTAGGGACTACCTCCAGGGTAATTTGGATAGTAAGGCACCCCTTGCATAGGATATCCTTGAAACGGTGGCATACCACCCGGCGGAGAATGGATAGGCCAGGGAGGAAACATGGGGTGCGGATACTGAGATTGGTAATATTCTTGACGACCCAGGGTTTGTTGATCCATTGGAGATTTCTCATCTGGCCATATCAGAATTTTATTTATTTCAGTTCATAATTTAGGTGAAAATAGCAAGCATGAATGAAATATTTGTCAAGCATACAAATGAGGTGTTAAAAGCAAATAAATGAATGCCATAAATCAAGATTGCCGGGATTAAGACCAAGCAAATAGTGCGGGTGGAAAATTAGACAGGGAAAACTACCACCTTTCAAATTACCAAGCATAATTATACCTGTACTTGACTCAACACCAGATTTTCCGTTGTTCTCGGAAAACACAATGCCAGTTGCATTCATAGCAGGGAAATCAGATCGCCCAGACATTGCTTCAGCTGCTTCAATCTCAAGCCACTGGCCAGTTTCATGCTTTCTTTTCCATAAATCATTAAATTTTATACAAGCATCCCTGCAATGAAAAAAGAACTTAATCAAGATACCATTCACAGGTGCACAAATTATTCTTCCAGTGGGTATCATTGATGGAAAACTGTCATCTTAAACTCAGTAATTTTGAACTAAGAGAAAACACCCGATTAATACATGACATGTAATCACCGATAAGATTATATGGTTGCATAGAACTAAGTTGACTATTTGAAATTCCCACATACCTAAAACGAGAGGCTCCAAAAGTTTCAGCAAATGAAATCAAAGGTGCCACATGATCGATATCGAAACCGGCAGCTACAGCACGTGCAAAGGCCATACTTTGCTCTTTCTGCAGCACCGATTATTCAAGCAAATTAAACATATATAAACAGATGATAATTCAACTTATGTTCTTCATCGTTAACATGATATAATATGCCGCTCCTCTCACTCTTTTAGCCTTTTTCTTGGTCCTTCCCAAAATTCCCTTCAGTTCGCCGAGGAGGATCCTCTCAGATAGGGTGTGGCCAAGACTACTTCAGCTTGACTTCGGTCCCCAAGAATACTCAGACTCGACTTATTCATTGTTTTGTTGAGTTTGAGCATAACTAGCTAAACAGTTGAGCGAGCCAAGTTCAAGTACGTACACCTTAGACATTTAGGAAAACCGAGCCCACGAACATGAAAAGGGTAAGTTATATGTTTTTCTTGTCAGAGTGTGAGTATCACAACACTTCCCCTCATATTTTACATGCTGACCTGCAATGGTATTTACCATAATAAGGTTACTGCATTCACGACACCCCTGATTCACTCGCTAAAAGTGAAGCTAGGCAGGTGGGAAGATACATATGGAATACAAAGTGACTCCTCAAAACTATTGATAATATTCAATTCAATATCCTCAATTACAAAATGTGCATTCAGCCACACTACGACATACTTAGAATTTCCCTCCACAGAAGATGCATTCGCTTCAGATGCAGTGCACTTGGCTGCAAGGTAAAAAACAAGATTTAATCAATTGTATGAGAAGAATTAATACATGCTAAGGATTATTTAGCTCATACTGAGTAAAGGACGATGGCTTTCTCGTCACTGGAATCTGGTGTAGCTCGGCTGCCTGTCGAAAGCCATCAGATATAATACAAGAACAAATTAAAAATTAAAAAATGAACGAAAAATTTTTCCGAACTAATGCTGAAAGTTTTGAACAACATGATACAGGTTGACCAGAAAATATGAAATAGTATGACTTTTTGGTCCATAAATTCATCCGTAATTTATATTAGAAATGGAACCAGTCCAATTAGGCTGAAGACCATAGGCAAAAAAGTTACGACCAGTACCTTCTGTGCCGGTGCTTTCCACGGGCTTTACTTGATGTTCTTCTACCTGTCAAAAGAAAAAAGAACATGTATAATCAATCTCTACAGTATAAATATAATAAAACTCCCAAAAACATTACTTACAGTACTCAATCCTACATTGTTATTGCTTTGAATTGCAATAGCCTCTTCAATCTGCAGAATTTCGGATTCAACAGTATATACCCGTTCCAAGATCGCGGGAGTACTAACGAACCGAACAGACCTGCAAATGCCAGAAAGAGAACAGATCAACAGTAGAGCCATTTTCGACAACAAGATTGCTAAACATTATAGACTCAACCATCACACCGTCGCATCCCGAAAACCATTTCTTTCTCGAATAACAGAAAAGGACTAATCAAATGAAAAAAATCCCAGTAAGAAAGGAGCACCAAATAAGATTATAAACCTTTCCACTGTCCCTTTTGTGAACCAAGATGCATCAATGGTGGGGTCTGGTTGAAGGATGATTGAATAACCCCCCTTGGCCATCTGCTCTTGTGCAGTCTTCAAATGGGCAAGGGATGGATTAAGCAAACCTGAAGCCATTTTCTCAGTCTTCCCATTTGCAGATATCACCAAATCACACCTGGTGAAAGTGAAAGCACATCATAATAGTTCATATCTACAATGATTACAAACAAACAATACCCAGTTCCAGAAATCTAGCATATATATAAGCAAACTCTAATGCTAACACTGCGAAGCTAAATATTAGCAACAAAACAAATAAAACCCTAACCTGGTTCGAGTTGCTGTGAGCTGGAACACCACTGAGTCAAGTCGAGCTGAAGACTTCATTGCTACCTCTAAAAAACAGATCTTTGATGGTGAAATGGCTGTTAAGAAATGGGGAGAAAACAAATAAATAAAAAGCAGCAATTTTTCATGAAAATTCCGAAAAAAGAACAGATTTTGACATTTGGGTTGTAAAGATAGCTCACTAGAAAGGAAAGTTCTGAGCAAAAACAATGGGATTTTTAGATAGAGAAAGTGAACCCGGAAAAAAGGGGCGTCCTTTTTAGAGAGAGAAATAGAGGATCCAAAGACTGCTTTGTTAGAGACAATTGGTGGAGACGATGGTTGGGAAATGAAAACCGGAAATTTTCTTGGTGGAGGTAGAAAATGAAAATGTTTAGGGGTAGAATGGGAAGATCGAGTAAAGTTGACTGAGAATGTGGAAAAAATGATGAAGCATAAGGGACAAATATTACATCGGTTGATGATATGAATTGACAAAAGTAGCCTTTTTTTGTTCTTCTGTCAATGGCGACATTAATCAATTTGTGCACCCGTTCAATTATTTTTTATATAAGGTTTTCATGATTTACCTCTAATGCAAAGTACGGGTGGATACGATTCGGTTTTAGTTTAATTCGGTAAGTTATTTTAGTAATCATCGGTTTTCGGTTTAATTAATTTCGGTTTTCGGTTTTTTCATATTAACGTTAATTTTTAAAATTTTGTATTTTATTTTGACAAAATAACTTTATTTGATGACTTTTAAACATTAAAAAGTTAGAGTTTTAAAGTATTTTTCATAAATATTTATTAAAAACTTAATTTTTTTAAGTAAAAAATAATAATTAAAAATGCATATATAGTATTGTAAGTATAAAATATTTATTTTTACATTATAAAAATAACTATAAATTAAATAAAAAATCAAATTCGGTTCGATTCGGTTAACCACGGTTCGTAAACTTATAAACCATAAACCGTCCAAACGCCTCGGTTCATATCAGTTTTCGATTTTGCGGTTAACCATGCTCAGCCCTAATGCAGCGTTATTTCAGATATGTGTAATAAGTATAATCATATAAAGTCTTCAAAAAATACAAATTTAAAATGAATGAAGTTAAATTTTATGATAAAAAGATTAATTATAGATTAGTTTGAAAATTTTAAGGGAAAATTTAGTTAAATTATAAGATGTTTTTTTTGAACAATTTCTATTAAGGGGAGGGGAAGGGAAATTTTGTTCCTATTGAGTCTTGAAGCCATAACTTAAGAGAAGATGTTAACAAAGAGTTTTAATCACTTGCTCCAGAGTTAGTTGACAATAAGCTGTTATTATACTTTAAAAAAATTTGAATTATATTATACTTATATTTATTAAAAAAAACAAGTGACATTTGTTTTATTAAAATTGAAGGTCCCAATTTAAAAAATTATCAGGAGCGCTAAACTTTGAACCGCCTCTATAATAAACTTATATTCTTTTGAAATTTTAGTATTAAAATATTTTTTATAATCACTCGATTAATCTGAATTACATATTATAAACGTTCATTATAAAAGTGTTTTTTAATTTAATTTATCCACTCAAACTGTTATGATTTAAATTCTTTAATGATTTCATCGTCTCATAGCGCTAGACCAATTAATTTTTTAATAATATTTTACTCTTTGTCTTATTCTAATATTAAAACTATCATATCCGTCTTATTTTCCCCTGTAAATTATTATTTATCTATAAAAATTTGTAGATAATGTGTCAATTTTTTATAAATATTTTTTATTAAAATAAATGAGATAAAAATAATCTTTAAAATATTTAAAAATCTAAAATAAGGACATTCTTTTCTCCCTTAGATCTCGTCAACCCGTCGAGGTAAAAAGGGTTTTGACGAGATACCAATTATTATAAAAAAAATATTTAAAAATTAAAATAGTGTAAATAATAATTTTTGAAATGGAAAATAGATATTATCCAGATATCAAATTCTGAATGAAGCCTTTCTGTGTACAGTATTTAATTATATTTATAATAAAAATTTTACATTTAATATTATATTCTTTTACCTTCTTAGAAAAATATATTATTTTTTTACTGAATAGTAGTTGTATTTTATATTTAATGATGGGATTTTGACCATTATTTAAACAAAAATACAAAATGAAGTAAAATTGTTTTTTTTACATATGATAATAAATGTTAGGAAAATACCCATGCACCGATGGTGAAAAACGAACATCTTAATTCTAGGGTTTAGGAATTTGGTTTAGAGTTTAGGGTTTATGGGTTTGAGTATAGATGTTTAGAATTTAGGGTTTATTGTTAGAATTTAAGTTTTATGGTTATAATTTAGGGTTTAGATGTTAGGGTTTTAGTTTTTAGAGATTTAGGTTTTAACCTACAAGTCCTGTTAGGCTCGATGTCTTCAACTGAAATTAGTGCCGATAAAAGGGTGTAGAGGTTTCTTTTGAAATTGGGAAAACAAAAATCGAAAAAGAAATGACAATTTGACACGATCGATTTTAGAGTGGTTCGACCTTCTAACCAAGGTCTACATCCACTACCTTAGCATCCACACTAAGGATTTCCCAAATTCACTATGAATTTCTTCATTTTTTCTAGGCTCAAGAGGAAACTTATACAACCCTATCTTTTCTCGAGCTAAGATAGAACCTCTCATAGTTTTTATACGGATCAACTAGAACCTATCCCTCAACAATGAGGTATTGACAATGTAAACTTAATAACCTCTCTATATGGGTGTTTACACATTTTGGCTCACTAGAATTGGACTAAAAATACAAGAGATTTGTAACGACTCGAATCTTGGGCCTTGCAAAATTGGGCCTCGAACCCAATTTATTGGGCCTTATGTTGTAAAGCCCAAAACAATGATTGAATTTGGGCTTTATGGTATTTTAAAGAGATTTTATGTGAAGTGTAAATAAAAAAAGAGGAAAAGAAAAAAACAAAAGAAATAAGGGTGTTTTTAAAATAACAAGGTTGATGGTGATTTGATGGAGAGAAATGAGAGAAAAAGAAGAAAAAATAAGGGAGAGAGAGAACATAGAGGGAAAAGTGAGCTTTGAGCTTCGATCTACGGTTATCAGAGTCGCCGTGTATGACACCACCAGCATCATTGGAAAGGTCTCGTCGAGACGAGTTTAACGGTGGTCGCCACATCACCACCCGAGCTACCGTTTGCCAGAGTAAGAAAGAAGAAGTTTTGGGGGAGCTAGTTTAGCATGTTCCGGTCATCACCGCAACAAACATAGGCTGTCGTTGGAATCAGCGGTTGGAGAACAGCGGGGTTAGAGCTTGCCATCACCGTCCGACCGCCGAAGGAAGGCTCACGCGCCACTACGCACCGCTGCTGCGGGTGGGCGTGTACCTGGGCAGGCGGGTGCACCATGCTGGGCACACCGTGCCATACTGGATTGAGGCAACCGGGTGCATGTGCACCCTGCCGCACTAGAGCGCACCCGTGGGTACACCAATGATATAATGCACTCACCCGCACTGGATTTCGCTCCTAGGTTACACCCAGCTTACCATGCACCGCGTCACACCGGATCGACCAGTTTGACTAAGGAGTTGACCAACGTTGATCGGGCCGTTAACTTTTTTCGGAGGACCCTACATGGGGGTTTCTCGACGTTTCAGATCCGTTAGCACAGTCCGTTTTACCAAATTTGATCCTGGTAAGCTATTTTTACCCGTTTGACCTTCTGAATAGTATAGGAAATGCATATAAATAATGTATATTCATGTTTGTTGATATACGAGGATTAATCGGGGCTGGATATCAGATCAAGTAGAATATTCAAGAAACTAGGATGAGGATTTTAGCGATGTTAGCATAAGGTTAGTACACCTCGAACTCTGAAATGCTTCATGAGCATCATAAGTGTGATTGTCTTGTATGTTAGTGGTTGCAAGTTAGGAGATGGGTAATAAACATGTGTTGGTACTGTTAGTTCGAGGCTTGATGATTATCGAGATGCTTAATGAGCTTGAGAATGTTCGAGTCTGTTATGAGCTTTAGAGACTGTGTAGGACTGTCTGAATATCCGTATGATTATCTAATTGTATGATTCGTTGACTGGTTGATTTATGATGATGCCTTACGTGTTAGCCGAATAAATTAATATATTCGATTAAATGGATAAAACTAGGTAAGTGGTAATAATTACTTAAATACTCTAGCAACGTACTTTAATGTCTTTCATAAGCTTTAGGGACCTAATGAGTGTTATAATACCGTAACTTAAAGAAGTTGTACGAACCCGTAAGTTGGGTACTTGTACGAGCTTTGGCTGTACTGGTAAGCGATTAGGATCATCGGTACGAGAGAGACTATAACTGCACTTATGGAAAATTAAGAATTTCTAGTAGACTAATTGGTAGCGGTACGCGGGTGAGTACCTTTAACCAATGGTATCGTATCGATACTCATATTTGAGTACCGATGTCGCTGAATTGGATATTCTGAAATACTGTTCTAAGATAAGGGTAATAGAAATATCAATAATTAAACTATGCCTTGATAAATGAGATTAAATATACACTCATTCATATTGTATTAACAATTTGATAACGTATAATAAATGATATGTTGACGATTAGCAATAATAGAGGATCCTTGGGATCGCGTTGCTTGTATGCCGGGTAGGCATTTGATGGATTGAATCTTCTTGATTGGTGGGATCCTAATACTCAGTGAAAGAGTGTTACAACACCATGGTTGAGATACCGAATGGAGGTTATCGATGCTATGTGACCCGTACCTCATTCGAAGATACTCGATGGAGCATTCCGAGTATGGATGTATGTTCCGATGTTATGTGACTCAGCCTCACCCAGAGAGTAGATGCTCGAGGGATGATTTCGGGCTAGGGTGTATGTCCCTATACTATGTGACATAGCTTTACCTAGGGTGTATGATCCGATGCTACGTGACCCGGCCTCACCCGGAGTGTATGTACCGATGCTTTGTGACCCAGCCTCACTCTAGAGTTGTGTTGTAGTTGTTGACGTTGTTTTTGCCTTGGTGATCTGTTAAGATCCCATGCTTGGTTGGGCCTTGTATGCCATGAGTGATGATTGCTATGATGTTAGCATGTGTTTAGGCAGCTAGTGGTAGCGCCATATATTTATTTATCCCTTTTTATTGTTCGTACTAGCTTGTATGCTTATGTTTATGATTAGCATGAAAGTATAGTAGAGTAGATGTGTACCACTGAGCTTTGTAAGCTCAGCGCTCAGAATTGTTGTTTCCGTGTGTAAGTTGATCGCGGGATCGAAGAGCACTGTCTGTATGGGATTCCAGCAAGCGGTGTCATCAGAGTATGGTACTTGTATTTAGTGGGTTGTGCATTCATAGAACCTTACGTGTATGAGTCTGTAATTCTTATTTTGAATTTGTATTAATCAAGTCAATTGTTTAAATGTTTTATTTAATTAGAGCTCCATTGTTAATCGCTTATATGTTTATTTTGAATAATGGGCTTTAAATGTTTTTGGTAAGCATTTTTTGGGCTAAACCAAGTTGAGAACTTTATGGTTTTGGGTTGGGCTGGAGGCCCAATGTGACATCCGGGTCGAAGGTGTTACAAGATTACAAAATAAAACAATAAAACTCTACTCTCTTGATCTTTAAGCTTGGATGTCCATCCTCATCATTCTTCAAGTGTCATTGGCTTGTATTTGTAGTGTGGAATGAAAAAACTAAAAAAAATATTTTTTTTAGTCAAAAACACTTTTAAAAGCTTTCAAACATAATTTTCAAATTAAATGGACTTTGAATTAATTTTGCAATATTTGTTCAAGTCCAAAAACATTTTTCATTGAGTTATATCAAAATAAATATATCAACAATCTCTCCCTTTTTGATATAACGATACCACTTGAAAAATTGTTTTTGAAATTTCTCTCCCTTAGAAAAATAATTTTAGAAAAATAAAATATTTTGAGAAAATATTAAAGCTACCTTTTTCTTTTTGAAATATAATTTTTCAAACTTATCTCTCACCCTTTTTGTTATATCAAAAATAATTCAAAATCATTTAAGGTTCAAAATAACAATGGAGAGTAAGTAAATTCTTTTGAAAACAAAAGCTCCCCCTTAATAAGTGCATTCCACTTTAAATTTTAGCTCAAGATACTTTGACACTTAAGAAAATCATTGAATTTCAATAAAAATATCAAGTTTTAAAATTTATGAAATTCAATTTATCCAAGTCTTTTTAGAGTTCATGCAAAAATAAGAATGAGTATGTTAAACTCACTTATGCATAAAAAACTCTTTCGATGTCATGCATTTATAAAAATTTAACAATTAAAAATATGCATGAACTTTCAAAAAATCATTAAAAATAAGTAACCAAATAATCAAAGATATTAAGCTTAAAGGTTACCCATCTTTAATGTGTGAGCATGCCACCTTTGCAAATGAGAGAAAAACGGTTCATCTTGATTCCTTAAGCTTGATATTGAACAAATTAGCTCTTCAAGGTCTGTTGAATGTAGAAATAGATCGAGCACTCCTAGGATCTTCTCAATGGTTGTTAGACCGTCAATTTGAGTCTTGCTCTGATACCAATTGTTAAGCTTGTTATCTTCAACCGAAGTTAGTGCTGATGAAGGTGTAGAGGTTTCTTTTGAAATTGGGAAAACAAAAGCTGAAAAAGAATTGGCAATTTGACACGATCGATTTTAGAGTAGTTCAACCTTCTAACCAAAGTCTACATCCACTGCCTTAACATCCACACTAAGAATTACTCAAATTCACTATGAATTTTCCCTTTTTTCTAGGCTCAAAAGGAAACCTTTACAACCCTATCTTTTAACGGGCTAAGATAGAACCTTCTCCTAGTTTTTATAAGGATCAGCTAGAACCTATCCGTCAACAATGAGGTATTGACAATGTAAACTTAATAACCTTTCTAGGTGGGTGTTTACACATTTTGGCTCACTAGGATTGACTAAAAATACAAGAAATTACAAAATAAAACAATAAAAACTCTACTCTCTTGATCTTTAAACTTGGATGTCCATCCTCACCATTCTTCAAGTGTCATTGGCTTGTATTTATAGTGTGGAATGAAAAAACTAGCCGTTGGGGACTTTTAAATTACTTGAAAAATATTTGTTTTAGTCAAAAACACTTTTAAAAGCTTTCAAACATATTTTTCAAATTAAATGGACTTTGAATTAATTTTGCAACATTTGTTCAAGTCCAAAAACATTTTTCATTGAGTTATATCAAAATAAATATCTCAACAAGTCCTAAAATTTAACCCTAAACTTTAAATTCTAAGCATACCCTTATATTCAAAACTTGTACACTAAGACCTTAAACACTAGACCTTAAACGAAATTTTTAAACCCTAAAACTAAGACACTTGTGTAAACAAAGTTTCTATATGCGTTTATGCATAAAGCAATTCCCTAAATTTTAATGTTGTATGTAAACTTAAGAAAATATTTTTTTATAAATATCTTAAAAATAATATATTATTTTATTTAGTGAAATATAGAAATAAATGTAAATAATAATAAGAAAAAGAAAAACCATATTAGTAATTATTTGAGGAATTATATTGAAAAAATGAAAGGAATTTTGGCATTTTTAGGTGAATATTGGTTTTTGGGTTAATATTTTGGGTTATAAGGCACGCTGTCCTATAATTGGAGATCTACGGAAAAAAACTACAGTGAATTGAAGACGCCACCTGGAGGTGGGGTCTTTTTGAATTTTTTAATAATTAAAATTTAAATTTCAATGAAGACGCTACCTGCAGGTGGCGTCTTCAGCCGAATTACGAAAATTAAGCCGTGAATCCAGCAGCTGTAATGAAAGTGGTCAGCCGTTGTCAACCGAATAAAGCTGGATCGACAAGATGCCACGAGCAGATGGCGTGCAGGTCTGGCAGATTCCTCTTAGGACGCCATCTGCAGGTGGCGACATGAAGCTTAGACGCCATCTGCAAGTGACGTCACGATCTGTATATATATACACAAGCTGCCCGGGAATTTTTGTTCTTTTCTTGTTCATTTCAAAAAAAAAATTCAAGTTTAAGGAGTTTTGGGTAGAGTTTTTTGGTAATTTAAGAGAGTCAGTGTTGTGATCGAATATCATGATGGATTGTGACACCGAAAATGTTTATGGTCGTTGGGGCAAAATAGTTGATGATTTCAGCGAGGACGACGAAAATGTTATACCAGTAGCAGAAGATGATGATATCAAGTTGCTTGATGCTGATGCTGTTGATGTTGTTAGGACCGCTGCTGCTCATGGCCATGATCTTGATGTTGAGGAAGATGTTTGGGCAGTAACGTCTGCTAGATATAGATTGGCTGATAAGCCGTCGTTTGGGGTTATGTTCAATCGGAGCCGCAGTAATCGGAGCCCAATCTTTCAGCTTATGTGCCTCCAGTCCACATGTATGAAGTGGACTATGCTGCAATGCGGGATCAAGAATATGAGGCACGTGTATTTTATCATTCTTCAGCCTCAGCCTCAACCGACGGGGAGTTGAAACTCGGAGGTCAATTCGATACAAAGAAAGATGCTCAATTAGCAATCAAGGAGTACCGCGTCAGACGTCATATGCAATCTTGTGTTGCTGAATCTAATAGCGGAACATATTGTGTAAGGTGCGTGAATTGGAGGAGCAAATATAATTGGAGGATAAGAGTTTCGTATATGAAACGAAAGAAGATGTGAGAGTTCAGAAGGTTCATTGATCAACATTCATGTACCATGACTTCAATCACACAGGACCACATAAATCTTGACTCCGATTTGATATGCGCTTACACAAAGTTGTTGGTTGAGAAGAATTCGAGGATCGTCATTGCAGTGTTGGTAGCATCGATCTGTGCACAGCTTGGATACATCCCATCTTACTATAAGGCGTGGATGGCAAAGCAAAAGGCGATGGCGTTAGTTTACGACGATTGGGATAGATCATATAATGAGCTACCGGCTCTATTACGAGCAATGCAAGTATTTATCCCTAGAACTGTAGTGGAGTACGAAATGTTGCCGACGGTAACACTACAAGGTGAAGTAATTCCCAAAAAAAGAATATTCAGTAAGTTATTCTGGGTATTCCAGCCGTGCATTGAATGATTCACATTTCGCAAATGTATGATTCAAATTGATTGTACATGGCTGTACAGGAAATACGGGCATATATGCTTATTGATGTGGCACAAGACAGAGACAAGAATATATTTCCAATAGCCTTTGCCATAGTTGAGAAGGAAAATACCGAGGGATGGGAATTCTTTTTGAATAATTTACGCCGACATGTAATCAAAGAGGATGGGATTTGTGTGATTTTTGATAGAGGGTCTGCTCTATTATCAGTAATCGATAGGCCTGGAAGTTTATGGAGACCACCACATGCTTATCCAGCCTATTGTATACGGCATATTACTGCCAATGCAAAGGCTCAGTTCCGGAACACTCAAATTCGTCATGAAATTTTAAGCGCAAGTAAGTTGTAATTTGTTATTGTCTAAATTATTGATTTATTTATGTATGATATTTGACTTGCGTTTACTAACTAACGTTTATACGAGTAGGGTATGAAACGGTTCGGCCAAGGTTCGATACGAAGTTTAGGCGTTTTATAAGGCACGAAGAACGTGTACATGATTTTGTTGCTAATATTCCCAGGGAACAATGGTCACAGGCCTATGATAAAGGTCGACCCTATGGGCATATGACCACTAACCTTGCCGAGGCTATCAACTTTGTGTTAAAAGGGACACGTCATCTACCAATTGCCAGTATTTTTTGGGAGACGTACTTTAGACTGGGCAAAGTATGGTGCGACAAAGGGAAGAAGGTCAACTCTCAAATAAATAGGGGACAATAGTGGTCTAAAACCCTCCAAATGAGTATAGAGAAACTTCAAGAGGACGCAACCGCCATGAGAGTGGATTCCTTCGACCCCAACGATGTTGAATTTAATGTCCAAGACTTGGTACGCCCGAACGAGCATAAATTGTTCCGAGTAAACTTGCATGTGAACTGGTGTGACTATGGCTATTTTCAGGCATATAGATACCCGTGCATTCACGCAATCGCCGCATGCATGCATGTCCGTATAGACCCATATACATTGGTAGACAATTATTTTAGGTTGGAAACAATGGAAAATATCCACGGGCCTATGTTTAGGACGATTCTAAATCAGGAATATTGGCCAACAGATCCAATATACGAAGAATGGTTACCAAATCCAGTCTTCGAAGAAAGTTAAAGGGTCGACCGACTTCCTTCCGCATTCATACTTGTATGGATGACCCAGATGATCGGGAGAGAGTTTAAACTAGGCATTGTGGACTTTGCCGAGCGGCCGGTCACACGAGAGATAAATGTCTGAATTGTCCTAACTATCGTGCTCGGGTCGTCACAACAATTTTGAATTAGTTTGTAAACTTTCATTAATGAAGTAACAAAATATTTATCAGGAAAATTTTTTAATTGCTTTAAATGTTTTTAATCAAAATAGTTACTAAATGTTACCGTGTTATTCAATATTTATCAGGAAAATTCATGAACAAGTCCCCAAATTTTAAAAATATTATAATGTAGTTATATTTAATTGAATACATGTAAACAATAAGATACTATCAAAGTTTGCATTTAAAACATGATAAATTACAATGTGAAGTTGAAAGGATGATATATTTTATCTAAGTGATCTGAGTTCGAGTATCATGTATACACAGTGTGTGTTTATAAAAGTTTAAAAAATTAAACAGATACTACCATGTAATTATATCATCTTAAAAAAACACGATAAATTAAATAATGGAGATAAGCGGGTAACGATAAACTAATAATGGAGATAAATGGGTAAGAGAGAAAAAAATTTCAAAACATATTTGTAAAAAATAAAGTTATATCGACAAGCGGTGAAAATAAAAAGTTCCTAATAAAAGTTTAAACATTAATATGAAAATTCCAAATAGAAAAAAATATATCATATCTTCTCCTCCTCCTCGGCAGCTCTTGTCTATGCAGGGAAGATGTTTGGTCATACCGTTGTGGGGGTTGAGCCATCCTCCGTGGCGATTGGGGGTCCTCCAAATCCTGCTCGTCTTCGCCGGCTGGTCATCCAAAATCCGCATAGAAGGTGGTGTCGCGTACATATCTTCAGCACATAGCGGAATGGAAAAGGGCGGAGTAGGCAAGTATAAAAGTGGTTGTTGAAATGCACTCACTCCGGATGATCCAACATCAGTGTGCTGCGAATGGAACATCTGAGATCTTTGCAGTGCTTTATCCCATGGATCATCATAATCGTATGTTCCCACTACATGCCCTGAGGGTACACCTGAACTCCATGATGACCACTCCGCAGGATTAATTGGTGGAGGCTGCAGGTCCTCCATATACACAGACGAACCTGCTTCATACTGATATGAGCACCTATACTCTGTATGCCATCTCTGACTTACTTCCATGGGTGCCAGGAACGGTTTTCCGTTGTTATAAAACCATACTATGTAAGCCGAATCGTCACGGAAATCATCTTCCTGGACTGGAGTCACATTAGTTGGCACATATAAGTTCTAGTTGTTCCAACGAGCAATGAAACTTTCTTGCTTGCGCCTCCAGTTATCATCAACCCTAATTTTTGTTCTCTTGTGTGAATATCGTTGAGATCAACCAGAGGACCAGGAACGGGTTAATGATACCAGAACTGTCGCAAGACTCTATCAGCGCACTGAAACTCAACCACCGAAAAATGGATCAACGGCACAATCGCACCCAAAATGTAGCATCCTCCCACACATATTGGGGTACACAAGACTGTACATCCGCATCGTCGTACGACGTCCAAATGAACAGTCAAAAAAATTAATATCAATATCAACAAATATTTGGGTATGCAAGACTATACTTTAAACCAACTTTAATACCTGATTTTTCCCTTCAGATTCGATCTTCAGTCTCACATCAACAACGATGTTGTGCACCACTCCCGCATTTCTTAAATCATGTCGCCACCTGCACGAAAAAAAATTATTTACTAATTTGAAATAATTTTAATAAAAAAATACACATTATACATTTTGATTTTAGTATTACCTTCCAGCAAGTGGAAACTCAACTGGGTTATTAACTATAGGTGTCAAATATGGCAGTCGATACCACGCCCAAGACTAAATAAGATAAGGCATCCACCAATATCAGATATTTTGTTCCCATTCTTAACAATAACAGCCTTGCACATTTCATGGTATAAGACCGCCAATATCGTAGAGCCCCAGCTATACGAACGAGCTTCGTGAAAATTTTCCAATAGTGGCAAATACTGCGTGTGCACAAGATTACCGGATTTATCCGACATCAATACCCCACCAATGAGCTGCAGGATATAAGCACGTGCTGCGCATTCAACTTCTTCATCGGTTGAGTCCTCGGTTACCTTGAATACATTCTCCAACCAGTTTACCTTCACACGTAACCATTTCGTGTCGGTTCGTGAAGAGATTTTCCCGAGGAACTGGTTGCACATTGCATATACGTTGTAGTTACTCTGCCCCACGACCGTATTTCCATTTATAGGGACACTGAGCTGTAAAGCTATATCTTGCAGGGTTATCGTGCACTCCCTGACTGGAAAATGAAACGTGTGGGTATCTGGTCTTCAGCGTTCAATCAACGCAGTTATCAATGTCGGGACCACCTTATAGCCACGCACTAATGTCGCATTATAAAATCCCGCCTGCTGTAAATGATGAACAATACAAGCGGATGACTCTTCCATCATCATCCCTCGACGACGAAAGCAATGTTGATTGTCCCGCATTTAATAAATTAAATTTAATTAATAACATTGTACAACAAACATACATTTCTTACTCGAAGATAAATAAATAAGTTACAAATTACTTACGCCGATATAAGATGAAATGTGCATATGGTCCAACTGCAACAACTGATCAGACGCCATATCTCAAATTTATCTGCACACCAACTATTTTAACAAAAAATATTTATTATTTTATTTGAATATAAAAATTATATAACTAAAAAAATGCCTTCATTTCATTTCTTCCCTTAATTTTCCTAGAATTATTCGAATATGGTTCCCTTAATTATACTAATTTTTGTTCTCGAATATACCTAGAATTATTCAAATATAGTTCCCTTAGTTTTCCTAGAATTATTCGAATATGTTCACTTAATTATACTAATTTTTTTCTCGAATATACCTAGAATTATTATTCGAATATGGTTCTCTTAATTATACTAATTTTTGTTCTCGAATATACCTAGAATTATTCGAATATGGTTCCCTTAATTATACTAATTTTTGTTCTCGAATATACCTAGAATTATTCGAATATGTTCCCTTAATTGTACTAATTTTTTTCTCGAATATACCTAGAATTATTCGAATATGGTTCCCTTAATTATACTAATTTTTGTTCTCGAATATACCAGAATTATTCGAATATGGTTCCCTTAATTATACTAATTTTTGTTCTCGAATATACCTAGAATTACTCGAATATGGTTCCCTTAATTATACTAATTTTTGTTCTCGAATATACCTAGAATTATTCGAATATGGTTCCCTTAATTATACTAATTTTTGTTCTCGAATATACCTAGAATTACTCGAATAGGGTTATCTTAATTATACTAATTTTTGTTCTCGAATATACCTAGAATTCTCTGAATAGGGTTCCCTTAATTATACTAATTTTTGTTCTCCAATATATACCTACAATTCTTCGAATATGATTCCCTTAATTATATAATAGAATATATATATATATATATATATATACATGTATCAAATAATTTACAAAACAATAAAATATATAATATACCCTAGAAAAATCAAATTATTTAAACTCTACATACATACATACCTACATAGCTACATTAATAAAAATTCAAATTCAATGCTAAACTTATTATTAATATCATAAAACCCTATAATTCTATAATTTATTATTATTATTACCCTAAAATAAAATCTTATATATCTACAATATCTAGATTTAATTTATATAAATTAAAAAACAAGTACCTAATCTACGAAAATGTGCTCCAAATGCTTTCCTTAAAATCTCTTCACCTCCTGCAACAAAAAATAAATAAGATTAATAAATATATAATAATCAAATAATTTATAAATTAACTAAAAGTTTACACACCCAAATTTGATAACTTAAATTTCCCTAAACTCTCTACACAAAATAAACATTTCCCTCACTCAATTTTTTCCTCTCTCACTCAATTTTTTCCTCTCACAACTCGTCACTCAATTTTTTATCTCTCCCAAACTCGTTCTGCCATTGCAATTTATAGGCACATTTCGGTTGAGGACGCCACCTTAAATGCGCGTAACTACCGCGTCTTTACAGCTGCCCAAGTCAATGCTGCAGTAATTGGCTGGATTTACCGGCTCACAGCAACTCTTTAATGAAGACGCCGCCTGCATGTGGCGTCTTCATTAAAATTTAAATTTAAATTATTAAAAAATTTAAAAAGATGCCACCTTAGCAATATGAGGCGTTTTTCCGGTCGCCCAATTGCGCCTAGCGCCTTAGACGTGCCTAGGCGCGCTTTTTAAAACTAAGCTCTGCAGCATGTCACATGAGTGTCACACTTTAGTGCAAATTACTGTTACATAAAAGTTTATGTAGGTTTAACGTCACATCAACTCACCTATGAATATAATTATGTTTGTGAATCGATTCAATCGCCAGGACAGTTTCTCCAACATAAAACCTGGCCTCATCTTCAGTTAGTGTATCCTTCCTCATCAGTAAAGTCACCATATCTCCCCCAGGTAAATATTCCATAATTAGATATAGATACTCTTCGTCTTGGAAGGAGCAATATAGTTTGACAATGCAATTACTGACAACCTCCGCAAGTAGATTCCTCTCGGATCTCACATGTTCAACCTGACAATTAGAAATGCAAGCTAACAAATTAGCATCGTGACTTAGAACGCATTAGGGCAATTTTATAGCAGGCTTGAAATGGTGTACCTGGCCTCTACGAAGCATTTCGGATTTCTTAAGCTTCTTCATGGCATAAACATGACCAGTTGCCTTCTCCTTACAGATTCTAACCTGTTTTTAGAAGAAAATAATTTAAAAGTAGTACAAAAATCTAGTGGTAGATATGACATATAAATTTTTTTTCTCAATTTTGGCAAGTATATCGAAGCAAGAGCAAAACTAGAAGAAAGAGAATAACCTATGTGATTGTGTACAAACCGATAAAGAGATAATTGTGTTGGATTAAAATCCGTAATAGTGGGCACATATGTATAGTTTCAACATGCTACTTTTAAAGTATTCTACAGCTATTGTATGTAGTTTTTGGGTTTGAATCTTTATTTAGTATTTAATTATGATCACATGTAATTAATATTATGAATTATAGAATATATAGTTGGCATTTACATATATTCGATTCATTTTGATAAAAATCTTTAATTTTGATAGTTAGGTTATTACGAATATATTAAAGTTTTATGTGATCACTACATGAATAGTTCATTTATATGATACTTCTGTTTTTGGCTTTTAGTTAAAGATTGGTTGTTTTGAATTTAAGTTTTATTTTGGTAAATGCATGCTTAAGGAATTTTTTGAGAAACAGTCAAAGATTTTGATTTTTTTCGATTTCTAATAGCCCCATTCAGACAACTTTATTTCGTGTTATTTCAGAAACTTAAGTGTTATTAGAAATTTCAGTTTTGACTGTTACAAAATTTTAAATTTGAATATCGGTATATTTATATTATATATTTTAAGATAAATTAATTGAAGCATTAAGTCACCAAAGTGACCTCTATTGTAGAAATTATTTTATTTTAATATATAGAAGGTTTTCTGCATGTAAGTCGGATTGTGTTAGTATTAATCGGCCCAAAGGAAGGTTAATAGTTAACATTATTACATGTGCAACTGTGTAATAAACATGTGATAATTATTCAGTTTGATATGTGAGCAATAAATCAGCCCAAAGGAAGATTTTTGTTTGACATGTTCTTATTATCAATGTTTGATTACTGTACCAAGATATCACTTGCAAGTTAATGTTTTGTCCAAAGATGAAATATTAATGGAGTGTTTGGTATCTTGATATGAGGTTTACCTTTATTCAAGTTTATTATTATTTTGGTTATCTTTTAATTTGATTGAAAGATAAAATTAAGACAAATATTATGAAACAATTAAATTCATTATTTTGACTTCGGATGTCTAATATTTTAATGGATTAATTGAACATAATGTCACCAAAGTGATCGCTTTTGTGTAGATTAGTTTATTTAAAATATTAAGATAATTACGAGTTTTTGTAATTTATGCGTTTATTAATTGGCCCAAAGGAAAGTTAATATTTGGCAGAATTACAACGACAACTGTGGCAATAAATGTGTGACAATTATAAGGTATTTTATGTAAGCAATGCGTTAGTCCAAAGATTAATCTATTGTTTGACATAATTTATTGTCAATGTTTGATTGCTACAACAAGAGCACTGCTTACGGTTAATATTACTGTCCAAAGACTTGATATTAATGTTGTGCTTGGTATCTTGAGGAGAACTAGCCATTATTTTGAATTTATTGTTTATTTATGGATATGTATGTGAGCTTGTTTTTATTTATTTATTTTTGTTCTCTATTTAGCTAATTTAGCTTTTGTTATCACAATATCTGTTAATATACATTCTACACTCATATTTAGTGAAATTAATTTCAAGGAATATAAAAGGCACTTACATAAAGTATTTGGTTGTATGAACATAGATTTTGCACTAAGGAAAGAACAATTTGCACCTCTCACTACGGTAAACTCCCATAAAAGATATTTTGAAAGGTGAGATTGTTCGAATCGCATAAGTATAATGATCATAAATCACAACATTTTATATGTCTTTAGGAGCACAAATCTAAAGAGACTACTCATACTAAGGGTTTCCTTGACGAAATTAAGAAATATTTTACCAAAAGCATTAAGGTTAAGATGACATCACTTATGCCTTCTTTGATGTCTATGAAGTATAAGAGTCAAGGAATTGTGAGGGAGTACATTATGAAAATGTTTAATATTGCTTCAAAATTTAAGGCACATAAGATCGAACTTTCTAACAATTGTTTGTTCTTATGGTTTTGGCATCGCTTCCTATACAGTTTAACTAATTCAAGTTACAATTGTCAAAGGGAGAAATAGACTCTATTTGAGCTCATTTTTCATTGTGTTAAAGAGGAAGAAAAGTTGAAGCATTATAAATATAAAAGTACTCATTCGGTTAGTGCTCATTTAGTTAGTATCTCTAAGAATAAGGACAATAAAAAAATATATTAGAATAAAGTTGCTAAAGGTCCAACTCAAAAGAAATAACAATAAGTTACAAATGGTTGATTTCTTTTGTAACAAGTTAGGACACATGTGAAGAAATTAAACTTCAAAAGCAAGCAACTACTTCGGTTATTTTGAGTGATCCATGTGTTGTAAGTTTTATGATCCCACAATTAGGAATTATTTAAGGAGAAATCTATAATTTTTTTAGGATGTTGAGTTTGGAGGGAGAAATAAGGTTAGATACATTGCTATTGAGAAGGAATTGGATTCTAATTTAATTCCTACTATCACTTTTGACGATGTTTAAGTTTTCATACCTATCATTAATCAAGAAGTGAATCAAGTACCTCAACAAAACAATGTTGAACAACTCCCATTCAAGATAAGGTAATTATTTTAGAAGAACAAACTCAACAACCTTTAAAAAAATAAGTGTCATTAAAGAGGTCCACGAGAGGAAGATGAAATACTATTTCAGATTATTATATTGTATTTCTTCAAAAAAGAAAAAGAAAAAAAAGTAACAATGGAATGATAGGAAATGACTCAATCATTTTTTTATCAGACCATATAAGTTCTAACTCTCACAAGTGGATTGATGTCATTCAAGAAGAGTATGATTTTATGCAAGACAATAAAGTTTAGGAACTTGTCTCATTACTTGAAGGTGCAAACCAATTGGTTGTAAATGGATATTTAAAATCAAGAGGAATGCAAATGGTAATGTAGATAAGTATAAGGCATGTCTTGTATCTAAAGGATATACTCTAAAAAAAGACATTGATTTTGTGGAGACTTTCTCTCAAGTTTCATTGAAAGACTTTTTTAAGATAATCACGACGCTTGTTGCTTATTTTAATCTTGGGCTACATAAGATGGATATTAAGCTTGTATTTTTCAATGATGACATTGAAGAAACAAATTATATGGTACAATCATAGATTTGTGTCTAATGATACAAAATCAATGATATGTAAATTAAAAAAAATCATCTATGAGCTTAAGTATAAGTCTCATTAATGATATTACAAATTTCACCAAGTAATTATCTCGTTCAGTTTTGAGATAAATTTGGTTGACAACTGTATATACTACAAGTTCAGTGGGAGTAAACCAAGTGATACTCAAATTGCTAAAGAAGACAAATTTAGTCTTACTCAATGCCCTAAAAGTAACCTTGAAATTTAGAAAATACAAATGATTCCATATGCATAAGCTATTGAGAATTTAATTTATGCTCAAGTATGTATGCGTTCGGATATTGCGTACATTATTGGAAAGTTAGACAGATAAAGATTCCATGTGCATAATCTATTGAGAATTTAATTTATGCTCAAGTATGTATGCGTTCGGATATAGCTTACATTGTTGGAATGTTAGACAGATATTTAAGCAATTCTAGTTTGAACCATTGGATAGCAGCCAATAGGGTTATTATATATGTTTAGAGAACAAAAAAAATTACATGATCACATATCGGAGTTTTGGTAAGTTAAAGATCATCAAGTTTACAGACTTCGATTCTATTAGAATATTGATGCAAAAGAATTTTGTCACATGGGCTGCTAATTATAGATTAAATAGAAAGACCACTTCGGTTATTTTGTGACAATAAATATGCATTCATTTATTCTATAAACAATAGGAACACTTCAAATTTGAAGCACATAAATATTAAGTTCCTAGTTCTTAAAGAAAATTCATAGTGGTTGTGTGTCTATAGAGCATGCTGGTACAAACTCCATAATTGCGCGCTTATTAAGAAATTATCCCCTAGGTCTTTCATGAGCACACTACTCATGTGGGTGTAATGTTATTTAAGGACATTCGGTTTTAGTGGGAGTCTGTAATTTTGAAAAAAAATGCTCATTCGGTTTAGACACAATTTCAGTTACTTCAGTTTAAAGTTATTTTAAGATTATTTTCTGCAGAAATAAAGTTCTTTTGGTTTATGCACACTCTGAATTCAGTAAAGTTTGATCTCGCTAAGATTTAGGAGGATCAGTTAGAAATAGACATGTTTGGTTCACATTTCATGTAATTTTCCATGCTATGCATCCATGATTGATCTATGTCATTTGACTATATTTGTATACGTGACCATTGATGGGTCTTGTCATGATTGATACGACAAAGGCTGCTTTGATCCTATATGGATATAGTTGATGGACGAGATTGTTACATAATACCTATTATATAATAGCTAATTTTTGAACTCATAAGGTTATACATTTGTCAGGAAACATATGTTGCCCAAGTGGGAGATTGTTGGATTAAAATCCGTAATAGTGGGCACATATGTATAATGTATATTGCTATTTTAAAGTATGACACAAAATTAAGTGACCAATTATGTTAGGCGTGTCATGAGTATTAAAATGGCATGGAAATAAAAGTGTAGATACCATAAGATGTATTTATAATTCGATGAGGGGCAGAGTTATAAATACTTAATAGTTGATTATTAAATCAACTATATAAAGAGGTAGTGGTTCCCAAGAAATAGGTTAACTTGTTATTCTCTCCTTCCCGTCAGAGAGTTTTACGTCAAGAGAAAACCTATCTTTTTGGAAGATCAATACCAAAGATTTAGTCTTTCAAGATCCAGATTCAAGGATTCCAATATATCAGATATATTCAGGTACGCTTCCGCATTCAGTTTATTATCCTTGATGATTTGACATGATAGATCCCGAGTATTAAGTTTCATATGAATTTATGATTTGGTTCTAACAAATTGCCTCACCAAATGCACCCTTGACTATCATGGTCAGTGGCTCAAAATCATCAGCACCCATCTTATGCCTCTGAAGACGCATGTATTCTGTTTCCTTCTTCTCTAAATACTTTAGTAAGTTGATTTGTTCTTCCTCAGAGACTTCAGCATCAGCCAACTTCTCTTCTAGAATATCACGTCTGCACAAAAAATCAAAATTACCACAAAAGATCATTGTTGTTCTTCAGAAAGAACTACCATAACTTTCCCCGCAGTCCTCTGATCACGAAACTCACCTATCATGCTATATATTTTGCAGATGATACACAATGTCAAACATGCTACTAAGCATCTCTATGAGATAACTCCACCGAATTGTCAGCCCGCAATATAGAGCATGTTATAACATTACTTGTAAAATTATACATGGGGAAACTAGTTTCCACAAGATGAACTAAGTTGGTATTTAAATCATACCTCTCCTTTCTTTCCTGGAGGTTTTTCATCTGCTTCTTGTAATGGTTCTCAATATAATGCTTTGCAGCAGCTACCCGCTGTTTGGTGACATTTGATGGCCCATCTTCACTTGTTGGCGGTTTAGACCCCTCCTTTGCTTTACCTGCACTTTCTTTCTTCTTAGAAGGCCGTGACTTATCTTTAGATTTCAACTTGTTGAGCCAACACCTTGCAATGTCCATTGGTTTAAAAATACGGCCCTTATGAAAGTTCCGCCCCTAGATGTACATTTTAGCTCATCACTGTTTACCGAAATATCCAACAAACAAATTCTGCAAAGAAAAAGAACGAAAGAAGAGTACGTTAGCTTAGAAAAATGGGAAAGCAACTTTATGAACAAATTTTAGGTTTATATCAGCTGTCAATGGATATGACACACAAACAAACAAAGATCAGATAATTGCAACAAAAAAAAAAACATTCTAATTATCAGAAACCTCATGATCCTTAATGTCTCACCAAATAAATAAATACTATGTTGAGCTTAATTAGCTGTGACATGCTAGCACTATGCAGCTAGGTGTGCATTATTAGACGCTCTTTTGCACATTTCTTACCTACCAACATGGTTTTTCCCAACATTTTCCAGCACCTAAACAACAAAACAAACCTGAATTCTAAACCCAAATCCCAACTAAGAAGAAGGCAAGAAAAAACAGGCCGAAGACCATTATCGATTCACACTGAAAAAACTTATTACAATATCCCAGCACTTTATCATCAATTCAGAACACAAAGTGAAATGATGATGTGATCCTCACCTATTTACCAAAATAAATAAATAAATATTAGGAAGTTAATTTGATCAATATATTTCATACCGATTCAAATCAGATACTCCCGGAGGAAGAGTTAAATCTACGAAAAAAATTGAGCATCAATATAATTCATAGCAATTCAAATCAGATATTCTCGAAGAAAGAGTTAATTATACGGAAAAAATCGAGCTTTTGGTTTTTTTCCTACACAACAAAACAGAACAATCAAAATCCGACACTAAAGAGAAGCTAGGAACTGTGAATCAAATAACAAGAACAACGATCTAAAAACCCAAAAACACTGAATCAACTTTCAATTGTCAAGTGTTTCTCACCAACCAAAATCCAAATAAGTGAAAAGTCGTGTATTTTTGTCGACTTCAACAAAAAAGATGAAGTCGTCCTGTATTATGCCGACTTCGGGTAAAATAAAGGAGAAGTCGATTTGTATTCATGTCGATTTCAGCTCAGTAATCATGTCACTTCAATCAAATTTATCGATTATTTTTATTGATGTGATAGGAATCACCATACATATGAAAATAAAAAACAAGTGCAATAAATGGTAAAATATTTTTTTCAAACACATATCTAGGCTATTACTCCTAAAACTTATCATCCTAGATTGATTTAGATGTCAAAAGTTGTGGGTTTTTTCCCCAGAAAATGAGTAATTTTATTATATATGCACGATGTTAAATTTGATTTTTATCTGTATATTATTTTTAAAATTAATTAACAAAATAATACTCACTATTTATTTAGTTTTTTCTTAATTAAAGATTAATTTTAGTGTTTAACACATTTAAATTATTTATACTACATTTATATTTAACCAATGACATTGAAAAATATAAATCATGATGTAAGTATATAAATTGCAAAAATATATGAATAAGGATTGGGAAATTAGATGTGAATAAAACTAAAAACGAAATAAAATAAAGTACCACTGCCTATTCTTGATGTAAGTACCACTGCTCCGCAAAATACTTCTTCCGAGCCTACTTCTGATGAAATTGTGAGTGCTGCTCTTAATCCTGTAGACACACCTTCTCCACAATCTAAAACTACCAGCCCTTATACAACACCTCCTCCAATGATTAAAACTGTACCACATACATCACCAAACTCTATGACTCCACAACTACCAGAAAGACAACTCAGTGTCTATATAAGAAGAAAAAGAAACTTGACCGAGGCAGTTAGTCAGCCTAACACTTGCCAAGAACTAGCTTTGAGTCCTGCTGCTTTGGAGACAGGAGGTAATATTATTCCACAAGATTCTACTACTGTTAACTTAGATGAGTTTCCTATTGCTATTAGAAAGGGGTAAGGAAATGTACTGCTAATCCTATTAACAGGTTTATTGCCTATGGAAAATTAACGCCTGGATTCAAAGCTTTTACAACTAGCATTGACAGCATAAGAACTCCCGAGACAGTGGAAGAGCCATTTGACAGTCCAGAATGGAGGAAAGCAGTTGAAGAGGAAATTAAGGCACTACAAAAGAACAATACCTGGAGCTTGACAGATCTGCCAGAAGAAAAAAAAGGCTGTGGGGTGTAAATGGGTCTTTACAGTCAAGTACCATTCAGATGGGAGTGTTGAGAGATACAAGGCGTGGTTGGTGGCTAAAGGGTTTACTCAATCATATGGAGTAGACTATCAAGAAACTTTCGCACCTGTAGCAAAGTTAAACACCATCAGGGTATTGCTTTCAGTGGCAGTTAACAAGGATTGGAAGTTGCATCAGTTGGACATCAAAAATGCATTTCTAAATGGTAGACTTGAGGAGGAAGTGTACATGCAAGTTCCACCCGGTTTAGAAGAGAAGACCGCAACAAAGACAGTGTGCAAACTGAATAGATCGTTGTACGGCTTGAAGCAATCCCTTAGAGCATGGTTTGGCAGGTTTGCTAGAGCTATGGTTCAGAATGATTTCAAGCAAAGTCAAGCAGACCATACATTATTTAGAAAAGCTGCACCGGATGGTAAGATAACTCTCCTAATTGTCTATGTTGATGATATGATTATTACTGGGATGACATAGAAGAAATAGAGAAGCTGAAAACTGTTCTAGCAAAGGAGTTCGAAACTAAGGACTTAGGAAGCCTTAGGTACTTCTTGGGAATGGAAGTTGCAAGATCAAAAGAAGAGTTAGTTATCAACCAAAGAAAATACATTCTAAATCTGCTTACAGAAACCAGAATGCTCGGGTGTAGACCAGCAGAATCTCCAATGGAACCAGGTTTGAAATTCAATAAAGATGGAATGGGGAATCCAGTGAATAAAGAGTCCTACCAAATGCTGGTAGGAAAACTAATCTACCTCTCACTCACCAGACCTGACATTGCATACTATGTGAGTATAGCGAGTCAACACATGAGTGATCCTCGAGAAGAGCACATGGAGGCAGTCGATTGGATCCTGAGGTACCTGAAGTTTACACCAGGGTCCGGTCTTATTTTCAGAAAACATCAAGACAAAACTGTGAAAGTTTACACAGACTCAAGCTGGGCATGAGAACTAACATATAAAAGGTTTGTGAGTGGCTACTGTACGTTTGTGTGAGGAAATCTGGTCACTTGGAGAAGTAAAAAGCAGGATGTGGTATCTAGAAGCAGTGCAGAGGCGGAATTCAGAGCTATGGCTCTTGGAATATGTGAGGGAATGTGGATTAAAAAGCTCCTCACTGAGTTAGAGTTGGATGGAAAATTAGAATTTGAGGTTTACGGTAATAGTCAATCAGCAATGAGCATTGCCAAGAATCCAGTGCAGCATGACCGGAGTAAACATATTGAAATAGATAGGCACTTTATCTATGAGAAGGTCAATATTGGAGTAATAAAGCTTCATTATATTCCTACCAAGAATCAACTTGCTGATATCTTCACCAAAGCACTTCCTAGGGCAACTTTTGATGAGTTTTCATCCAAAGTGGGTGTACACAACATATACACGCCAGTTTGAGGGGGAGTGTGAGTTAATACGTGTATAATAGGAAGTCTAACTCTATCCTAACTCTATCATAACTAAGTAGTTTAGTTATAATCTAACTCTATCATTGTAAAGGATAAGAGTCCAATCCTAATAGGTTAACTACTCTGTAAAAGTCTACAAATAGACTTCTTCTCTTGTATATCGATATAACAAGAAGAGTATTCAAACTCTCTTTTCTACAAAAGTTTATGTAGGTTTAATGTCGCATCAACTCACCTATGAATATAATTATGTTTGTGAATCGATTCAATTGCCAGGACGGTTTCTCCAACATAAAACCTGGCCTCATCTTCGGTTAGTATATCCTTCCTCATCAGTAAAGTCATCATATCTCCCCCAGGTAAATATTCCATAATTAGATATAGATACTCTTCGTCTTGAAAGGAGCAATATAGTTTGACAATGCAATTACTGTCAACCTCCGCAAGTAGATTCCTCTCGGATCTCACATGTTCAACCTGACAATTAGAAATGCAAGCTAACAAATTAGCATCGTGACTTAGAACGCATTAGGGCAATTTTATAGCAGGCTTGAAATGGTGTAGCTGGCCTCTACGAAGCATTTCGGACTTCTTAAGCTTCTTCATGGCATAAACATAACCAGTTGTCTTCTCCTTACAGATTCTAACCTGTGATTAGAAGAAAAGAATTTAAAAGTAACACAAAAATCTAGTGGCAGACATGACATATCAAAATTTTCTCAATTTTGGCAAGTATATCGAAACAAGACCAAAACTAGAAGAAAGAGAAGAACCTATTTGATTACGTACAAACCGACGAAGAGATAGTTACCTCGCCAAATGCACCCTTGCCTATCATGGTCAGTGGCTCAAAATCATCGGCACCCATCTTATGCCTCTGAAGGCGCATGTATTCTGTTTCCTTCTTCTCTAGATACTTCAGTAAGTTGTTTTGTTCTTCCTCAGAGACTTCAGCATCAGCCAGCTTCTTTTCTAGAATATCACGTCTGCAAAAAAATCACAATTACCGCAAAAGATCATTATTGTTCTTCAGAAAGAACTACCACAACTTGCCCCGCGGTACTCTGATCACGAAACTTACCTATCATGCTATATATTTTGCAGACGATACACAATGTCAAACATGCTACTAAGCATCTCTATGAGATAACTCCACCGAATTGTCAGCCCGCAATATAGAGCATGTTATAACATTACTTGTAAAATTATACACGGGGAAAACTAGTTTCCACGAGATGAACTAAGTTGGAAATTAAATCATACCTCTCCTTTCTTTCCTGGAGGCTTTTCATCTGCTTCTTGTAATGGTTCTCAATATACTGCTTTGCAGCAGCTACCCGCTGTTTGGTGACATTTGATGGCGCCTCTTCATTTGTTGGCAGTTTAGACCCCTCCTTTGCTTTACCTGCACCTTCTTTCTTCTTTGAAGGCCGTGACTTATCTTTAGATTTCAACTTGTTGAGCCAACACCTTGCAGTGTCCATTGGTTTAAAAATACGACCCTTATGAAAGTCCCGCTCCTAGATGTACATTTTAGCTCATCACTATTTACCGAAATATCCAACAAACAAATTCTGCATAGAAAAGGAACGAAATAAGAGTATGTTAGCTTAGAAAAATGGGAAAGCAACTTTATGAACAAATTTTAGGTTTATATTAGCTGTCAAAGGATATGACACACAAACAAACAAAGATCAGATAATTGCAAAAAAAAATTCTAATTATCAGAAACCTCGTGATCTTTAATGTCTCACCAAACAAATAATTATTGTGTTGAGCTTAATTAGTTGTGACATGCTAGCACTATGCAGCTAGGTATGCATTATTAGACACTCTTTTGCACATTTCTTACCTACCAACATGGTTTTTCCCAACATTTCCCAGCACCTAAACAACAAAACATACCTGAATTCAAAACCCAAATCCCAACTAAGAACAAGGCAAAGAAAAAACAGGCTGAAAAGCATTTTCGGTTCACCCTGAAAAAACTTATTACAAAATCTCAACACATCATCATCAATTCAGAATACAAAGTGAAATGATGATGTGATCCTTACCTATTTACCAAAATAAATAAATAAATATTAGAAAAAAAAGTTAAAGTCAGCATTAATTTGATCAATATATTTCATACCGATTCAAATCAGATACTCCCGGAGGAAGAGTTAAATCTACGAAAAAAATTGAGCATCAATATAATTCATAGCAATTCAAATCAAATATTCTCGAAGAAAGAGTTAATTATACGAAAAAAATCGAGCTTTTGGTTTTTTTCCTACACAACAAAACAGAACAATCAAAATCCGACACTAAAGAGAAGCTAAGAACTGTGAATCAAATAACAATAACAACTATCTAAAAACCCAAAAACACTGAATCAACTTTCAATTGTCAAGTGTTTCTCACCAACCAAAATCCAAATCTCAATCACTCGGAACTCACACTCATACATAAAACTTAAAAAGAAAGAAAAAAAAAACCCAATAAAGGGAAACAAAAAATTATAGCAGTAATTGAACTGAACGCACCATTAAAGCACTAGTTGCCCGCCGCGTAAGCTTGGTGTAAGTAGCATGAGTCTACCATTTAGCCAAATACAATTTTTGGATATAAAACACAAATTTTATTATATATTTTAATTCGTTGTTAATGCTAGTAAAAAATAAAATAAATATAGATAAAGAGGACTCCAACATGACACACTTGAGATGTATAAAAACATTTAAACTACTAAAATTAACATAATAATTAAATTAAAGTTGACAACATTATATATATTTTAAACTATTGTTAATACATGATTTAAAATAAAAATGGTTTTAAGATTTTTGTATTTTAAACCAAATTTTATATAATTTTTCTTTTTCACATTTATTTTTATAATTTCAAATATATAATGAATGAATTGATTTTTTAAACTTAACTAATAATTTCAATATTTATTAACAAAATTTATCTAAATTGTTATTATATATGAAATTATATTAAAAATTTAAAATTATATCAGTTCATTTGAATCATATTCGTGAGTTTAGATTCTTTAAATGAGTTTTATATTTTTTTGATTTTTTAAATATAATTTCACTTATATAATAAATTAAAATATTTTTTAATAAAATATAAAATTATTAATTAAATTTGAAAAATAATTCAATGATTATAAAATGTAAAATTATAAAAAAATAATTGTGAAAAGAAAAAACAAATTAAATTTAGTTTAAAATAGAAGTGTGTCATCTTTAATTTAATTATTATATTTATTTTAGTGATTTAGATGTTTTTATGTATTCTAAGTGTGTCATGTTTGAGTTCCTTTAATCCATATTTATTTTATTTTTTCCTAGCATTAACAACAAATTAAGATATATATTACAGTTCGTGTTTTATATCACGAACTTGCAATTGGCTCAATGGTAAACTCATGCTCCATACACCAAGCTTACCTGGGTTTGATTCATACCAGGGGTGAGCAGTGTATTCTTTTATTTTTCTCTCTTCAATCAGACGACATGTGTCACCGCCTAATTAAATAACCATATTATTTTATTAAATAAAATTAGGACCAATTTGATAAAAATATGTAAATAACGGGGGCCAAATGTGTAATTATACAAAATTTTACTAGCTGTCACGTCACTCCCTCCGTTAGGTTCTAACGGTAGGTGGTCACATTGAGTCTATTTTAATAGCATAGTGGTCCAATTGCTTCGAAAAAAAAGTATAGTGGCCAAATCGAGACCAAACCCAAAGTATGGTGGTCATTTATGTAGCTTACCCATTGCTTTTAACTGCTTTTATATTAATTTACTTTTATTTTACATTTCAGTTTTCTTTATAATCTTTTTATATACAATTTTTTATTTGAATTTTATGTTTTTAGAATTTACAAATTAATTAATTAAGGTTAAAATATGCTTCAAGCCCCTATACTCTTCATGCATTTACAATATAGTCCTCTTAATTTCATTTTTAAATTTTAATCACTCTATTTTTATTTAAAAATTTTCAAAACCGACTGTTAAAACTATTAAAAATCTTAGGTTATTTTTTTGATGTAACATTTTAAAATAAAAAATGAATGTTGTTGCAATAGATCTGAATTTAACATAAGTTTAATAATATTAACAATTGGACTCGAATTTTGAAGTTAAAAAAGTAAAGGAATTAAATTTCAAATACATTAAAAGTATAAAAACTTGAATAATATTTTAACCATAAATTACCATTAATTATTGAAATTTGTAATCACTAATTTTATCCGGATCTTAAACCGGTTTATTTTATTTTTGCTTTGTTGTTATATTACTGTTATGTTGCCTTCTTTATCTTAATTATTGTATTTATGGTTACTGTTATTACTATTATATTAATCAAAATTAAACCAAAAATAGTACTAATACTAATCAAGTAAATAAAGGCCCATATTGGTACTAGTCCACATACAATACTTAAAACCATAAAAAATGTATATCACATATTGGGCTCGTTTAGAGCCCAAACTTAAACCACTCATGGCCTCATCTGATAACTACACCCTTTTGTCTTCACGTAGCCAGTACCCTGCCGATGGATCTAATCCGATCCAACGACCCTGATGGAAGCAAGAGATCCCTTTCAGCTGCCGCGTGGTAAACACGCGCCTAGATCATACCCCCGGCTCTTTTCACGTACTCCATGGCCTATGACCCTTCAGTTCCCGCGTGCAGCACACGCGTTTGGTGATCGTCCAACTCCGCGCCACATCAGCTAGAAGAACCACTGATATGGCCACGATGGCGTACGACAGCCTCTTCTCTCTCTAGTCCCCAGCCTCACCAGTTGCCACGTTATGTAAGGGAGCACAAATTCAGAATATCAGATGATAGAGAAAAAAATCAGAGACAAGCAAACATTTTCAAAATTACACCCGAATACAAACAAAAGAAAAATGCAGAGAGAACCAATGGCGTTTTTTTATTCAATTTTCATTTTGTTTAAAGTAGTGTATTATTTGGGTTTATATAGAAACCCCTAACAATTGTAAACCCTATTCTAGAGTTTTGGAAAAAGCAATAAAAAGAAGAAAGCATTTTGAGGTAGTTTTCTCTCTGGTTTTCAGTGTATACCATAAGCATTAGAGTCTAGGGTTTCGGTTTTTACCATAAGCATTAAAGTCTAGGGTCTTTGGTTTCCTTCGGGAACGTGAGGAGTGAACTAATTTAAGGAGAAATGGGCGTTTTGTTTTTAAAAAGGAGAAAGGGCTTCTATTTTTCTCGAGTTTAAGCAAAAAAAAAGTTATTTTGAAGATCTGAGGTTCGAATTTGGGTTTAAAAAAGAAAAAAAAGAAGGTTTTTAGGGTTAGAGTTTTAGTTAATCGGTGCCGGCGAGCGACGAACTGTGGCGGTTGAGATGGCGGAGTTTCGTCGGATTCTGAAAATGTTGGTTGTTTCTGGGTTCGAACCCAGATTCTTGATGAAGACGGGGGTCGGTTTGATCCGATACAGAGAGAAAATGAGTTGTTTTCGGTGTTTATCTCGGGGAACTTTGGGAGAAAAGTGAGGGTTTTTAAAAATTGAAACAAAAATTTCCATTTTCAGCAAAAAAAAAAAAGTTTTATACGCATTTTAAAATGAACAAATGGGATATTTACCTTTTTAAGGACCTCCGTGTTTTCGATTTTGTCCCCGCGGTTCTTCCGTCGTTCTAAACATCCTCGCGGTCCCTGAGGTTTTTGGTTGGTTTTCAGTATCGTCATTTTCTTCAATTTAATCCGTTTTCAATTGGTCGAATATCCCTTTTGGTCCCTTAAATCTTCGGTTTTGTTTTTATTTTGGTCTTGATTCTAGTGCTTTTCTCTTGTTTGCACCCCTATCATCATGCATATTTATTTTTCTGCCCTGTTAATTTGATTTCTTTAAATTTTAGTCCTTTCTATGTACATTTTGATTTATGTGTATCACATTTTCTAGGAGAAGTCTAAATATGATTTAATTTAATTTCTAATCCCTAACCTTATTTGTTTACCGCTTTATTTTGCACGATGTTTGATATAAATTGTCATCATACATTAGTTTTAGCACTGTTAAGTGGGAGTGGTCACTTTCTTTCGTGGGGTTTACGTCTCCGTATGGGATTGTGATCCACTTTCGGGATTCGTTCCTTTATATTTCGTGGGGTTACACTTCTGTATGGTATAAGGACTCGAATCCTCCCGAATCGATGTCCTATTAACTTAGTAGGTAATAGCGACAGTTCGGGTACCCTTAGTACTCTAGAACTTAACCGCATATAGTGGCCCGTAAGAGCTCATCCTTTAAACCCATGCTGAAATGTTGTCTGTTTAGCGTAACCCTGTTAAGCTTTGTTTGATTTACTTACGCCTTTGTTTCTATATATGCCGTGTATGATTTATTTGCTTTTAATTGCTTTAATTTATTCTTTGTATTTTTCGCCATTTAATTTATTTAATCAGCTTTTGATTATATTCACCAAACTAACTTCGTCTTTTTTGGTGTTTTCTTCTTTTTGCATTTATTATTTGTTTGTGCTTATCATGACATATTATAGGTTTTGATTCGAGAACAATTCATATTGGGAGACCCCGAGTGCTTGTTTTGCTTCGTGAAGTTAGGATATTAGGAAGAACAACTAATCAATCCCTGTAGAGTCTTTTGTCAACCTTTTGTAATCGGTTCCAAGTTAGGATATTAGGAAGAACAGATTTGACCAATCGGATAAAGTCTCTTCAAAAATAAGATAGTCATCTGCAAATAATTAACTTTACGAATTTGATATTCATCAAATTAAACCGTTAATCAAATAAACTAATGATTAAATCAAGTGTATTCATCATTAATTTTTCAATGCACTTTTTAGTCCGAACAAAATTCTTTATCTTGAGACAAATATTATTGATTTATTAAAAATATTAAACATTCAACGCTTTTTAAAAAAATATATCAGTTCATTAATGTATAAGTCCACTTACAATACTTAAAACCATAAAAAATGTATATCACATATTTGACCCGTTTAGAGCCCAAACTTAAACCCATATTAAAAAAACATATATTAGTTCATTAATGTATATAACTTAAAGGAAAAAAATTTTGATACACAGCCTGTGTAAAATTAATCAAATAATTTTACACAGCCTGTGTATCAAAGCTTTACCCTTACTTAAAACCGTTAATCAAATAAGCTAATAATATTCAATACAATACTTAAAACCGTTAATCAAATAAGCTAATGATTAAATCAACTTTACGAATTTGATATTCATCAAATTAAGCTATTTAGAGCCAAAACTTAAACCCATATTAAAAAAAACATATATCAGTTCATTAATGTTTATTACTAATACTAATCAAGTAAATAAAAGCCCATATTAAAAAAACATATATCAGTTCATTAACGTATAAGTCCACTTATTTTGACAACAAAAAAAAAATATAAGTCCACTTACAATACTTAAACCATAAAAATTGTATATCACATATTTGGCCCGTTTAGAGCCCAAACTTAAACCCCTCATGACCTCAACCAATTTTTTAAATAACAAAATATAGGGGGAAGGCATACAGATAGGCTGGAGAAATGAAAAAAAAATGGTTGGCTTTCGGTCTTCTACTCCTATTTTATCTTTTATTTTTTAAAAACATTTAACGTTCAGCGTTTTAATTTTGATTAAAATAATTTTTGGATGAAAATTATTATCTTACTAACGGTAAACTATTTTTATTTAATAAATTAGGAAAATTAAAAATTTAATAAAGAATTATTAAATGAAATAATAGTTATTGAGGTGTCACGGTTGACCATTGATATAATGGCTTTCATAAAAAAGGTTATTTTAATATCGACAAAAATTAAGATGCTCAAAAAGAGATTAAGAGTCAAAATGACAATTCATACAAATGTTAAAGGTGAATTTTAGTATCGCGTCTAAAAAATGTTAATTTTTTCAATTACGTCATTAAAAATGTTGACCGTAAATTAACAATCCAAAAAACTTATTTGAAAATCATTAAAACTTTAAGGTTTAAATTTAAAGAAAAAACTCAATTGAAAAATTATACCTTTTTATATATAAAAAGATGGATGAATTTTATTATTCAGACTCGAATCAACAAAGCTTTTCCCACGGTGAGAATTTAAATATAATTTATTTACAAGACTGAGTAAAAGAAGGATGGCGAGAAGAAATTGAAAATGGGCTTCCATTAGACAATTGAAAACTTTGTATTAAGCCCGTTACCTTAACCCATTTATATAGACAAACCAATACAAGCCCAACCAAATAACAAGTCAACTTATAACGCCTATAAAGAGAACATAGTTTCGGTTTACATTGCTCTGCCTCTAATAGTATACCACAAAATCTCTGATTCAGTTTAATTTTGAAAAGTTTAATGAATTATGAAATATTCTATCTGATATAAGTTTGCAAAGGAACATAATAGATAGCCCGTCACTCCATAACAACTAAAATGTTTAGTTTATAATAAGTGAATTGCTATGATAGCATGATCAAAGTCTGATCTATCCAAAGTTGATCCTGTTGAATTGAAATGTAATTACCGATGCCGCATAATTCAAATTTGATTGGTTCAATTTTCTCATTATTTTAATATCTTACTTAGAATTACTGAATTACTTATCTCATATAACATAGATGAGTGGCGGCTTTCAAATCGGCGCAATCAGGTTGGAACCCGAGGCCAGCTCTCTTTCTCTCTCTCTCTCACTTGATAATGCATTTTTTTATTGAGTTTAGGATAAAAGCAAAAAAAATACAGTATATATTTCGGGTTAACAAAAACAAATTATTTTGAACATAAATAATTTATCATGCATGTTTGAGTTTATTATTATTTCCTTGTTTGTCGTAAAAGTAATAGAAATATATTTTTTTGAATTTAGCAATGTACCATCTGTCTTATTGGTCTTCCAGATGACGTAAACGTTAGAGAATTGCGAAAAATGACGGGGGATTGTGAAGGTCTTGAGAGTGTGCAAATTGACAATGGGGGCCGTGAACCTATATGTTTTGCGTGATTCTCAACTGTATATCATGCCAATATTGTTGTGCGCAAATTTCAAGTATTATATTAAAAATTTTATTTAGTATCTAACATATATGCTTTGGACTGATTTTGTTTGATTCGGATTGATATCAGGGTATGAGATTTGATGATGAATCGAACTTCATATTGCAAGCAAGCAAAAGCATAGACAATCCATTTAAATGTGAGTTGTTTGTAATATTTGTTAATTACATTATACTATTGAACCGAACATTTTATTAACTTGGAAATATTACATTTTTTTACTTGCAACAGATGTAAATAAGAATGGAGAAGTCTTAACTTACATTCGCTATTTTTGGTATTGGGGCGACAAGTGCAATGCTAGGAAATGTGCATATTTTGTACTAAACTTATAAACTTATAAATAAATTATAGAGCATATTTTGTACTAAACAACATTATAATCATGTTATATATGCTTAAAGAGTAAAATATCCTATATCATTGCACTAACAAGTAACCATTTCAAAACTTAACATACTAACTACTTGGCTGCAATAAGTTCAATAGTATTATTTATGTTTTTATATTAATTTAACATTAAATAATAACTCAATCGGTTGAATTAAAAAAACAGAGAATTGGGAAAATTCTTTTGTGTCTATAAAAAGAAAATGTGCAGCTTATGTTGTAGTTTAGTGGTTTACCACATGCTGACAAAATAAAAAATAGAAAAAAAAGAGAAAGAGAGCGTAAAGTTTGAAAAAAGAGAAGGGATGAAGTTTTTTTTCAAAAAAATGAGATTGAAAACAAAAATACAGAGGATGAGATTGAAAATAGAAAAAGAAATAGAAAGTAGGAGATTAGAAGAAGAGAACATAAATGAAAAAAAGGAAAAAAGAATAAAGGCCATACCTGGGGTAGGTGGTCGTGTCTTGCAAGCCTATTTTTATAAATAATTAATTTTTGATTAAGTTATTTTGTTAAAACGGTGCGTTGTAGTCAAGGGTTATAAACTCAAATAAAAAGTAGGGTTAGGCATATTTCAAGGACAATTACCCTCTTCCCAAAAGACATGTCTAATAGGAAGTGCAGTGTCACCGTTTATATATCCCAAGACCTCCATTTTCTTATTCGATGTGGGATTAATGACCCTGCCTCTTCTCAGACATGATATTCTACCTACTAAACCTCGTGACGCCATTGTCACGAGTCAACCACGCTCGTGATTGGCAATTGTCACGGTTGTTCACCCTGCCTACCCTATTCATGGGCGTTCGACATGAAATCGGATAGTCAAAGGGTCGCTCTAATACCACTTGTCACGAGGCCATTATCATCTTCCTAAAAGACATATCTTTTAGGAAGATGATAATGGCCCAGTGACATTGTCACGGTTGTTCACGTTGCCTACCCCACTTATGGACGCTAGCGTAAAATCGGGCAGTCAAAAGGTCGCTCTGATACCACTTGTCACGGGTCATTACCCTCTTTTCAAAAGACATGTCTGATTGGATGTGCAACACTATCGTATTTATATCACAATACTTCCCTTTTTCTTTTCCGATGTAGGATTAATGACCCCGCCTCTTCTCAGGCGTGACACATACATAAAAATATGAAAATGAAAAGTCAGTCGTTCTTTTTCTCTCTGTCTCGTAAACTATCTTTTTCTACTACATTTTATTACTTCTTTTGATTTCTAGTCACACATACACATATATACTATCATAACAATATTTGAAATAAATTTTCTTTTAGGGTATTCGTCGTGTCTTTTTTAGGTAAGCTCCATATAAAGGAAATTTTTATTCTAATAGATGATGTATTTTAGAATCTAGATTCCTCGCTTTCAACAGTGTTGAAGAAGCTGAGAACTTCTATTCATATTTGGTTGGCTGAAAGAACTATAATATTAAAAGGCATGAGGACAATGTAATGTGCTATCATGCCCTATAAATCACCATAATAAAGAATGGTTGATTCCTATAGAGAAAGCCGAGACGGTGCTATCATTCTTTGAAAAGAATATTGATGAATGGAATTCCATACGTGACCAGAATCTTTCTCCAGCTGTAATGAGACCCGCTTGGTTCAATCACATCAGAGATAAATTCAAAAAAAATATTTCAGGTTGTGGCGTGGATCTAGCGTAATTTGATCCCTAATGATAATCGCACTAACATCTATACGAATTCGGCCAATGAATGCCTACGGGTAGATGAATATGGCTGAGTGAAGATTTTACCCAAATTGGGATTTATCAGATCTGAAACTTCCATCGATGAACTAGGTAAATTTATGATTCATGGCATCTCTTTACCTTTCGGTGGGAATCACGACTACGATACAATAGTGATCGATTACCAGTTGGGTCTTGAAATTCAATCTTTTCTAGAGGAACTCAATGGGAATAATTTGTAAGTCCATTATTTTTACATTTCAAATATTTATTTTATATTTAAATATATATAACTACCTACACACAATCACAATTATATTGTCAATTAATTTTACTTATAATCACTTGGTAGGTGGTTTGTGAGACCTAATTTTTTATTGGGGCCTATCAGTTTTGTTGGTCTCGTTCTAAAAAATTTAAATTTATTATAAATTTGGATGAGATGATTAAGAGAAAAGTATTTTCCAAGTATGAACTAAACACACGTTTTCATGATGCCAATTTATTGGTTGATTAGACGAATACGTTGGGGAATTATCAAGATACAGAGCTTACTAGTGTATTCAATCATTCGAATAACTCTAGTAATTTTCAATGTTTATATATATTTTCATGTATATTATATTTGTTATTAATTTCTAATTAAATTATTAACTTTGTAGGGGTTTGACAGACCTGACATTGAAAATAAGCTCACCGATGTTTTACCAAGTTTGTACATAGATCTTTTTAAAGGACTCTTGGAATATGGTAGAAGCACATGTTACGGAGCCATTACTCTTTTCTCAAAAGACATGTCTGATAGGATGTGCATCGCCATCGTATTTATATCCCAATACATCCCATTTTCTTTTTCGATGTGAGATTAATAACCCCACCTCTTCTCAGGCGTGACATTCTCCCCCACCCAACCTTGTGAAGCCCTCGTCACGAGCTTTCGCTCTCATGATGGGTCACCTTGTCACAGTTGTCCACCATGCCTACCCCACTCATGGGCATTCGGCCTGAAATCGGGTAGTCAAATGGTCGCTCTGATACCACTTGGGATTTATCAGATCTGAAATCGGGTTGCACTAACATCTATACGAATTCGGCCAGTGAATGCTTACGGGTAGATGAATATGGCTGAGTGAAGATTTTACCCAAATTGGGATTTATCAGATCTGAAACTTCCATCGATGAACTGGGTAAATTTATGATTCATGGCATCTCTTTACCTTTCGGTGGGAACCACGACTACGATACAAGAGTGATCGATTACCAGTTGGGTCTTGAAATTCAATCTTTTCTAGAGGAACTCAATGGGAATAATTTGTAAGTCCATTATTTTTACATTTCAAATATTTATTTTATATTTAAATATATATAAATACCTACACACAATCACAATTATATTGTCAATTAATTTTACTTATAATCACTTGGTAGGTGGTTTGTGAGACCTAATTTTTTATTGGGGCCCATTAGTTTTGTTGGCCTTGTTTTAAAAAATTTAAATTTATTATAAATTTGGATGAGATGATTAAGAGAAAAGTATTTTCCAAGTATGAACTAAACACACGTTTTCATGATGCCAATTTATTGGTTGATTAGACGAACACGTTGGGGAATTATCAAGATACAGAGCTTACCAGTGTATTCAATCATTCAAATAACTTTAGTAAATTTTCAATGTTTATATATATTTTTATGTATATTATATTTGTTATTAATTTCTAATTAAATTATTAACTTTGTAGGGGTTTGACAGATCTGACATTGAAAATAAGCTCACCGATGTTTTACCAAGTTTATACATAGATCTTTTTAAAGGACTCTTGGAATATGGTAGAAGCACATGTCACGGAGCCATTACTCTTTTCTCAAAAGACATGTCTGATAGGATGTGCATCGCCATCGTATTTATATCCCAATACCTCCCATTTTCTTTTTTGATGTGAGATTAATGACCCCGCCTCTTCTCAGGCGTGACATTCTCCCCCACCCAACCTTTTGAAGCCCTCGTCACGAGCTTTCGCTCTCATGATGGGTCACCTTGTCACAGTTGTCCACCCTGCCTACCCCACTCATGGGCATTCGGCCTGAAATCGGGTAGTCAAATGGTCGCTCTGATACCACTTGGGATTTATCAGATCTGAAATCGGGTTGCACTAACATCTATACGAATTCGGCCAGTGAATGCTTACGGGTAGATGAATATGGCTGAGTGAAGATTTTACCCAAATTGGGATTTATCAGATCTGAAACTTCCATCGATGAACTGGGTAAATTTATGATTCATGGCATCTCTTTACCTTTCGGTGGGAACCACGACTACGATACAAGAGTGATCGATTACCAGTTGGGTCTTGAAATTCAATCTTTTCTAGAGGAACTCAATGGGAATAATTTGTAAGTCCATTATTTTTACATTTCAAATATTTATTTTATATTTAAATATATATAAATACCTACACACAATCACAATTATATTGTCAATTAATTTTACTTATAATCACTTGGTAGGTGGTTTGTGAGACCTAATTTTTTATTGGGGCCCATTAGTTTTGTTGGCCTTGTTTTAAAAAATTTAAATTTATTATAAATTTGGATGAGATGATTAGAGAAAAGTATTTTCCAAGTATGAACTAAACACACGTTTTCATGATGCCAATTTATTGGTTGATTAGACGAACACGTTGGGGAATTATCAAGATACTGAGCTTAAAGTGTATTCAATCATTCAAATAAATCTAGTAAATTTTCAATGTTTATTTATATTTTTATGTATATTATATTTGTTATTAATTTCTAATTAAATTATTAACTTTGTAGGGGTTTGACCGATCGACATTGAAAATAAGCTCACCGATGTTTTACCAAGTTTATACATAGATCTTTTTAAAGGACTCTTGGAATATGGTAGAAGCACATGTCACGGAGCCATTACTCTTTTCTCAAAAGACATGTCTGATAGGATGTGCATCGCCATCGTATTTATATCCCAATACCTCCCATTTTCTTTTTTGATGTGAGATTAATGACCCCGCCTCTTCTCAGGCGTGACATTCTCCCCCACCCAACCTTTTGAAGCCCTCGTCACGAGCTTTCGCTCTCATGATGGGTCACCTTGTCACAGTTGTCCACCCTGCCTACCCCACTCATGGGCATTCGGCCTGAAATCGGGTAGTCAAAGGGTCGCTCTGATACCACTTGAGATTTATCATATCTGAAATCGGGTCGCACTAACATCTATACGAATTCGGCCAGTGAATGCCTACGGGTAGATGAATATGGCTGAGTGAAGATTTTACCAAAATTGGGATTTATCAGATCTGAAACTTCCATCGAGGAACTGGGTAAATTTATGATTCGTGGCATCTCTTTACCTTTCGGTGGGAACCACGACTACGATACAAGAGTGATCGATTACCAGTTGGGTCTTGAAATTCAATCTTTTCTGGAGGAACTCAATGGGAATAATTTGTAAGTCCATTATTTTTACATTTCAAATATTTATTTTATATTTAAATATATATATAACTACCTACACACAATCACAATTATATTGTCAATTAATTTTACTTATAATCACTTGGTAGGTGGTTTGTGAGACCTATTTTTTTATTAGGGCCCATCAGTTTTGTTGGTCTCGTTCTAAAAAATTTAAATTTATTATAAATTTGGATGAGATGATTAAGAGAGTATTTTCCAAGTATGAACTAAACACACGTTTTCATGATGCCAATTTATTGGTTGATTAGACGAACACGTTGGGGAATTGTCAAGATACAGAGCTTACCAGTGTATTCAATCATTCGAATAAATCTAGTAAATTTTCAATGTTTATTTATATTTTCATGTATATTATATTTGTTATTAATTTCTAATTAAATTATTAACTTTGTAGGGGTTTGACCGACCTGACATGGAAAATAAGCTCACCGATGTTTTACCAAGTTTGTACATAGATCTTTTTAAAGGACTCTTGGAATATGGTAGAAGCACATGCCACGGAGCCATTACTCTTTTCTAAAAAGACATGTCTGATAGGATGTGCATCGCCATCGTATTTATATCCCAAGACCTACCATTTTCTTTTTCGATGTGAGATTAAGACCCCGCCTCTTCTCAGGCGTGACATTCTCCCCCACCCAACCTTGTGAAGACCTAGTCACGAGCTTTCGCTCTCATGATGGGTCACCTTGTCACAGTTGTCCACCCTGCCTACCCTACTCATGGGTATTCGGCCTGAAATCGGGTAGTCAAACGGTTGCTATGATACCACTTGTCACGGAACCATTACTCTCTTCCCAAAAGACATGCCAGATAGGATGTGTAGCGCCACCGTATTTATATCCCAAGACCTCCATTTTCTTTTCCGATGTGGGATTAATGACCCGCCTCTTTTCAGGCGTGACACACATATGTAAGATATAATATATATATATATATTTAATCATAAATATGTTTTTTGTAATTTCTATTAAATGATTAGTTTTTTAATGGTTTGAAACAGGCCTACGAGTTTTATTTGGAACCTATTAATCGATATATGAGATGTAAGTTATTTTTATTTAGATTCATAGAAAACTCGTAGCTACATGTTTCTAAATATGTGATTATGCTATGTCGTGTATGATTAATTTTGTTGCAAGCAAAATCGATGTAAATTATTTTTTCATTTTATTACAAGTAAAATTCTTAATTTTGTTTTCAGGTGATTATGCTATGCCATGCATGATTAATTTGCAGTACATATTGTTGGTTTACGAATGTGTGTAGTGAATCTAACTCAATTCCCTGTGTAAATTTTGCATACAACAGTGGATAATGCAGTCTCTGCCTCTGCTCGAGTCTCTTTGAGATCTCTTTGTTGCTGCACTGACGAAGGGAGTTGTTGGCTTATTTTCTCTTTTTCGTACAAGTAGAAGTCTTAATTTTGTTCTTAGGAGATTATGCTATGCAATGTGATTAATTTGCAGTGCAAAGTTTTGGTCTACGAATGTATGTAGAACTTATCTTACGAATGTATGACTTATCCATTTAAAGGAGAAATTGTCTTGGAAATACTTTATTTTAGCTGTCATTCATTCAAGCTATTTATTAAATGATGCCATCCAATTTAGTCCTTACGCCATTTCTTTAATATTGAAATACTAAATTCGTCTTTTAATGACATCAAACATTTACTAAACCATTTTGATTAGCACTGCAGAACCATATTAAATTTTGAATTATTTTAATTCAGATTAATATTTAATTATTATAAATTTATCCTGGGACTTAAATATTAATCTAATCATCAGAAAATCATTTTTCGATCATTGGTCATCGAAAAATTCTAGGCCGGTTTTTTAGCTTTACATTCCAGGCTCAAATTAACATATTTCAAAGTTTCGAATAGTAATATATAAAATAATGTTGAATTAATGTATCTTGATTTTGATATAACAAAAGTTTTAATATTCGAAATATTTTAAATCATTGAAATAACTCACAAATACTAAGTTGAAAAGAGCAATGTGATCAAATGACTTGTTTTAATGGTCAAAAATTCTCTAAGTCATTTGGTATGTTTTCAAAATAGTTTTACAAGTTTAAAAGTACTCAAAAAGTCATTTTGACCTTTGAGTACTGGTACAACTTGAATGCGTACCAGTACGACTTTGCATTTTAAGTTCTAGTAAGTTCTTTCAGTATCGATACGGTACCTTCGAGTACCGATACATCATGTTTTAAAAATTTTCAGTGAGATATTTTAATATCATTACGACCATCAGTACCGATTGGAGAAGGTTGTGCAACATAAAAACTAGAGGTACAAGGTTTTGGGAGATGGTGCCAACTAGTGCACTAAACAAGAGTTCGTCTTGCCGTAGCCATGTTTGATATGCCAGATTGGAGGAGATTGTGTTATTGGTAGGGATAGTTTTTGGTGGACAAGGATGTGTGCCATCGATGAATTTGAAAAAGTCATAGCCTATGAAGATGGATTCAATTTGGGTTTTTCAGGAAAGATAATTGGTGGAGTTGAGTTTGATAGAATTCTGAATTATGATTATGGTAAGAGAAATGTTGGGGTTAAGAGAGTTGGAAAGGGTGTTGTCAATAGCCATTGGAATCGAAACCTAACCTCGTATAAACTAGGCAGCTGATATCATATAGAAAGAGAGGAACAAAAACTGATTTAGAGAAGAAGGTTTTATTCATATCACACTTGGCAAACAATACCCAACTTATATATACATAGAGAAATAACGAACTATTTAACAATAATATATTTGAAGTTTAAATAATGGATAATAGAACTAATAATGTTGCTAAAGAAAAGGAAGAATCCCAACAACAAGATCAAGGAGGTTAAATAATCTTATTAGTATGTCTCGTACTGATACGTCTAGTTCAAGTACTAGTACGCTCTGTATTAGATAACGATTGTTTCTATTTTTGAACAGATACCGATACAGCTCTTCGAGTACCGATACCGACAGTTGCCAAAAGAAATCTTTTGCCGCTTCATTTTAGGACAAGACCCAATCATTTTGAGTACCGTCTTCAATCGAAGTAGTAGGCGAATGACACCCTATCATTTCGGGATGAGACATTATATCTTCAAAAGAGGTTATAGGCGAGCGATACCCTATGCTGCTTCATTTTTCAGCAGGAGCAGTAGGCGAACAACACCCTATCGCTTCGGTACCGTTTTTAACTAGAGTAATAGGCGAATGACACTCTATGCCACTTCATTTTCCAGCGGGAGCAGTAGGCGAACGACACCCTATCGCTTTAGGGACAAAACACCAATATTGTTTTCAACCGAAGTAGTAGGCGAACGACACCCTATCATTTCGGGACAGGACTGCGGTTACCATGAATAGTTTAACCGGATAAAATTGATGCATTTGATTCTTTTTTCTAGTCTTGTTTCACCGAAATGAGCGAAGAGGGGCAGCTGTAGTCATCAATTTTATCTGACCCTTTAAACTTTAGCTTATAAATATATTAGAGCCTGTATATAAATTAGAGTCCATAGAAGAGTCTATTAAAAATAAAAAGAAGTCCATGTACATAAGTAAAGGCCAATTGGCCTATTTTATTATAATTATTATTTCATTATTATTATTAATGTATTTTAGTTATTCTTGCAGATCATTATATGATATATTTATATACTTATTATTATCACATCATTATATGCATATGTATACTATACATACAATTATATCTTTCCATACGTAGTTGTCCACATAGTTAATGTTTTATGCATGTATATATTTTAATTCTTTTTTGCAAACATTTTTATTAGCTTTGGCAATTGACTAATTAGACTTAATCCCTTATTTACATATTTATTAGTTTAAATTTAATTTGTTAACTTTTAGTATTTTAATTCATTGTTTACATATTTGTTTATATCCTTTTTACCATAACAATAATTGATTTTGTTTCATTTAATACATAAATATATTTTTATACTATTATGGTATTTATTTTCCTATATATGATATATTTTTATGGCATAATTAAAGTTATTACCATTTTATTTATTTATAGCATATCTATATGTATATACGTTGCATTAAATTTAGCATGTTTAATTTGATATTGTATGCATGTTATTTGTTTATTTAATTGTTTACTACAATTTGATCACCTTAATTTAATTTGTATGATTTCCATGATAACTTTAAACTGTATATAACTTGACCATTTATGATCTCTTTTATTCTTTAATTCTTCTACGTGTATATTTATTCCACTTTTTTTAGGTGAAAAAGGGATTATTTTCACATGTCTAGTTAAAAAACCTCCCTAATACAAAATTGAGGAAAAATAGTGCACGTGAAAATAATAAGAGTCATTACAACCAAAAAGCTATAAAATTAAGCTACCACATCCTCATATAGAACCCCCATAACCACTGGGGAGGCGTCAAATAAGAAACTACATTAAAATTACTAAAAATCGCTGCCTTGGCAAGGCCATCTGCAATCTTATTCCACTTTATTTTTGTAAATAAATATGTATATTTATGTAAATTAAATATTGCCTTTTTTTCCTGAATACTCTAAAGGTGATTACAATGTAGTATTTGTTCATAGATATTCTTGACTCATTGACAATGCGCATACACCATGTAGACAAAGCGAATTGAATCCACTTTTTCACACACTTGTTGGGTTCAAATATTTCCTATTTTAAACTACTTTAATTTATTATATCACATAATTAATTTAATTTATTAAATAATAGTTTGACTACTTTAATTCAATTTGTAATTAATTTAATTTAATGTTAATATGTTCCTAATTAAGCATGATTCTTTCTTTACGTGTATATATTTCTTAATTTATGAACTACTTTCTATTAATAAATTCATTAATCATAATGATACCTTAATTTGGTTATTTGATAAAATTGACACTTAAGTTAGATACTTTAGAATAAGTTTCCCTTGATTACTTACAAGCCTCTTAGGTTAGATCTTTAGTATTTTAGATAGAGCCTCGGATTTAGGGTCATTAAATAATAAACTAGGACCTTTAATTAGAATAATCACTTGTAAATAAAAGTCACTAGAATTAGTTAGATTCTTAATAAAAATAGACTTTAGGTTTAATTAGAATATATCACGTGCAAACCAAAATTACACTAGAAAATGTGAGTGACCAAATAAACGGCGTTTTCTACGAGCGTTGTGGGGTGTTAATCCTTCCTCACACGTAACCGTGCTCCTGAATCCAGAGATTTCGTAATCTCTAATTTATCTTAAGTTTTTAGTCTATCTATTAAAAAAATACCGGTGACGACTTCATTATCACCCTTCGATCTATCAAAAAGATTATACCTCAACTTTATATATTACTCTTTACTGCCTCAATCTATCGAAAGCATAATATTAAATGGTATTTGTTGCAGATAATGTTGTGGTGTTATAGTTGTGGATGTTTTATATGTTACTTGACGCATTACGATTATCGCATATGTAATCTGTTTTTTTAAAATTTATAATGTTTTGAAAATATTACATTTATATATTTAATAATCATATTTTAACTTTCTTATATTAATAAGAAATAATATCCGATACACATGTTGTATAATCTTTAACAAGTTTGTTTTATTTTAATGGCATGTATTGACATAGTTTTTGGGTTCAAAATTTTTATACTGCATGTGTTTTCAAAAAAAGAGTCGTCACCTGTTGTTTAAGATTAGGTATGATCGAACACCTATAAAATCAAATTTTTTTAAAAGAGTTTTAAAAATTCTTTATAAAAATAATACTTTAAGTAGGGTGGCAATCGGGTGAGAAATAACCGAAAACCGTAGGATCTGAACCGATGGGTACAAGGAATAACTAGATCTTTACCCACGGGGATGAGTATGGCCAACTGGGGTAATTTTGAAAATTCTCTGTAAATCCTATGAAAAATAGAAAGTGGTTTATACATCGTTGTGAACGTGATTCGGTCTAATTTTGTTTAAAATATACGATGATCGATTTCGATATGTATTTTAAAAAATATGAATATTTTAATATTGAAAGGCCATACAAATTTGACAGCATGTTTCTTAGAAAACAGTTTTAGCAGTGACTTTGAAAAATCACCAAAAATTCTACAAGATAAATCAAGAAGTGAGCCTTATATTTCTATAACCATAAGGAAGTCTAGATTCGTTTAAAACAAACGATTCTTGATTTCGAATTATATATTAGGACTTATTACTTTTTACTGAGCAAAGATCAGAAGAAAATACTACAATTTTTTTTTTCAAAAACAACAATGAAAGTGATTTTAGAAATTTACGATTTTTTGATTGATAATGATGTAGAAAATCACTATCATAAATCTTGTTAAAAATCTCCCTACACTTAGATAGAGGAAAAGAGTCTTCGTGATAACAATCACAAAAGGCTTAGACCATAAAGATCAATATACGAAAGAACCAAAGCGAAATTAAGGCACACCATATCTCCGATAAGGCGGCCTATCAATGTCACGATCTATCAAAGGCTTTAACGTATTCGGAGCCGTTTCAAACAACAAGATCTGGAACTGCTGCGAGCACTCCAATTTAAACATGCCATCGGCAACCATATTACACTCACGAGGTATCCAAAGAAATTCAGTGTACCATCCCCGGTCACGCAACAAAGTAATCGCCCTAACAAGACTCATAGGTTGTGCATCCGTCAGGGATACATGGAGAAGACGTATAGCATGTGCACTGTCGGATTGCACTTGTAAACATTCAACACCTTGTGACCACGCCACTTGCATGCCTATGAAAACGCTCCATAGCTCCGCCTGCAGGGGTGAAACAATGCCAACAAACTTACGATAACCAAGAATCCACTCTCTAGATGGCCCGCCAATAACTCCTCCAACAGTGCCTGACTCCGATTGAGGTGAGACCACAGTGTCCGTATTGAGCGTAAACCACCCCGTAGGCGTTGGCTTCCACCGCACAGGTTCCATGTGATGGGGTGGGCGAAGCGAACTATCACAACTATTACCAGAAAAATGAGCAGCCCAAGCAAGACTTATGCGATACACATAAGGCAATGGCAAGCACTCATCATTGAACACGAAATCATTCCTTCGCTTCCAAACCTGCCACAGGAAAGAGGGAAAGAAACGATTCCAAGGGAGGCAAATAAAACCCAAAGTACCGGAATTACAAATATTTCCAATGAGCCAAGCACCAAGGGAAAGGCCAAAGAAAGTCGAATGCTTCTTTTGGGGAATAAGATGCTGCCAAATAGATTTGATAGGGGGACAATCCCTAAAAATATGCAAAGCAGTTTCACGATAACATCACAGCTTAGACAAGACGAGTCAGCAGCAAGCCCACGACGACACCGCTCATCATTAGTCATCAAACGCTCCCTAAGCGTAAGGCAAAGAAAGACCTGCACACGCTGAGGCACAGGAAGGGACCAAATATGATTCCATTTACTGTCCTTAACATCCCAAGTTTCACCGACCAATAATTCATAAGCCGAAGCGAGGGAGAAGGTACCCGAGCTAGTTCCACTCCATGCCACATAATCACGACTGTTACTAGGAGAAGGTGGCATGACGCCAACAATATGAGCCACGATATCACTCGAGAACAAAGCAAGAAGACGATTACTGTCCCACTGTCCATCATGCGTAACGAAATCCTTGAAGTCAAGGTGATCCTTAGAAGAAGTTTGAGTGCGCAACCCAGGCCGCAACGACCCTAAACGTGGAACTCAATGATCAGACCACACATCAATATGGGCACCGTCACCAACAATCCAATAGATATTTGCCCTTACCGAGTCCCAAGCATTCGAAATAGCACGCCACAAAGGTGTGCAATTAGATCTTACAAACGACATAGGGCAAATCGATAAAATACGATACTTTTAACGTAAAGCTTGAACCCACATATCATTAGGACGATAAGCCAAGGCATAAGCCAACTTGTGCATAAACGCCTCATCACGGTCTCTTGATCTCGGAATGCCAAGGCCACCCCAACACATCGACTGAGAGATAGTATCCCAATGAATGAGGAAAGGTTTACGGTTAGTCGCAGAAGAGCCCCAAATGAAGTCGCGAATCAGCTTATCAATCTTGGAGCAAACGTTGGACGGCAACTTAGTAGTTTGCATTAAATAAGTGGGAATAGCCGCCAAGACCGACTTTACAAGGGTAATCCGACTAGGCAAAGAAAGAGACTTGCCAGCCCACCCATTAAGTTTAGATCGCATCTTTTCAATGATAAACTCAAAGTCAACACAACATAAGCAGTGATGAAGGACGGGAACGCCCAAGTATACACCCAAATCCAGTGTTTCCTGATAGCCCAGAGCGGAGCATATAGCGCTGCGGATATCATGATTGGTGTTCGAGGAGAAGTAAATCTAAGTTTTTTGCACGCTTACCTTCTGACCTGAAAAGTAACCGAACTCAGATAGGATGGATGAGTGGAAGTAGCCTGAACGTTAGTTGCCTTGCCATAGAGAATTAGATCATCGGCGAAAAAGAGATGCAAGAACGAAATGCCGTTCCGAGCCATCCGAAATAGCATCTAGACACTTGAATTAACAGTTCTATTGATTGCATGCCCCAAACGTTCCATTGTAAGCACAAAGAGGTAGTGGGAGAGAGGATCCCCTGCCTGACACCCCTTTCAGGAGAGAAGCTCGTAGAAAGCAACCGGTTCTATTGAACTTGGACTAATGATCCAGAAATACATTGCATGACAATACTAATAAAACTTGGAGGAAAGCCAGCATTCTTGAGGGTATCCCGAAGGAAATCTCGTATACGATCAAAAGCCTTCTTCAAGTCCACTTTCACCGCCATCCAACCCTATTGAATTTTCTTCATACGATAGAGTGCACAATTTCTTGGTTTAAAATAATATTCTCGATTATAGAACGTCCCGCTATAAAACTCGTTTGAGTTGGATGAACCAGTAAGGGCATAACATGTTTCATACGCCGAACAATAACTTTGGAAAGAATTTTATGAATAACCGAACAAAGACTTATTTGACGGAAATCCGCATAAGACTGAAGCACGTCAATCTTAGGAATCAGGACAATCAGTACACGGCTCTCCACGAAAAACAAATTGAATAACCTTGCAAATATCTGTGCCCACTATAGACCATTGTTTTTGAAAAAATTCTGCATGTAACCCATCGGGACCCAGAGCTTTAAGGGGGGTCATATCCATCAGAGCAGCTTTAATTTCATCCATAGAAGGAACCGAAGCAAGGGATTCCAGTTGTTCAGCCGCAATAGAAGGGAAGCAACCCAAAATGAGGTAAGTAGAAGCAAGATTGTCGCAGTCTGTATACAGGTTGCGGAAATAATTGGCTGCTTCATCACGGAATGTATTATCATCATCACACCATGAACCATCCGAAAGTTTAAGGCAGCTAACACGGTTACGAATTTTGCGTTGCTTAGCCATCCTATGGAAGTAAGCAGTGTTACGATCACTATTAGAGATCCACTCAGAGCAAGACTTTTGGTGCCAAAGTAATTCTTCCTGGTCAAGGAGCTGCTCAAATTTAATTTGGAGATTTTGTTCAAGTTGCACGAGGAAACTCGAGTGACGACGTTCAAGAGCCTTTTGAACCCCTTTAGGCGAGCCATAATGGACTTTTTCTTAGCACCGATATAACCAAACACCGTTGAATTCCAAACCTCAGCTGCCTTAGTGAAATAAGAGATTGTGTCCGCTAAGGAAGAGCTTGACTTTCAATTATCTTGAACCATGCAATCCAAAACAACATGGGATTTCTAGCCAAAAAAGTACCGAAATTGACGAGAAGCTCTCGAATAAATGTCGTGCCCAATATTAAGGAAAATAGGGCGATGGTCGGATCGAACCCGGAGAAAGTGAGTGACCGAAGCCTCAGGAACGACTCATCCCATTTATCATTATACAACACACGGTCTAGGCGGGCATAAGTGCAACCCCTAGACCATGTAAATTCCGGAGTGAAGCCCATATCACGTAACCCGCAGCCAAAAAGGAAGCTCTGAAAGTCCTTGCTTGCACGGGTAGAACCTGTTCCCCCTTTTCTATCTGAAGAATCCAGTGTAGCGTTAAAGTCCCCCATAAGCACCCAAGGGCCCTGAACAGTGGTTGAAAGGGACCGAAGATAGGGCCAAGCCGTAGGACTAGCATAGACAATAGTGACCAAAGAAGCAAAGCGCGAGTTCTTGCAGGTGATTCGACAATGAAGAAACTGAAAGTGGTGCACGAGAACTTTCACAAAAATAGAATCCTTCCAACACAACCAAATACCACCAGAGAAGCCTGAAGCTTTAATACAATGAGAAAATGAGAAACCTGGAGAGCGAATGACAAAATCAGCGCGAGTGCCACTAATGCGAGGCTCAACGATACCCAAAACATCAGGATTATGGTCCCTGAGATACTGCTTAGCAGAAGTTAGAAATTTTGGATGCCCACATCCCTGGGCATTCCAGCACATGAAATTAAGATTAATCATAAAAAACACAAAAAGGTACCGTTATTGAGCCGAAAAATCAAGCACCCCGGTGCTTTCAACCACCATATTCGAGTTGGAACCAACAACAGCCGAACCTTTTACCGGCGTAACGTTCTAAGGCATGTCTGGTGGCTCGCCTGGTCTAGAAATAGGGGGACCACTTACAGAAGCATTCACCAGTGTATTCGAGTTACTCCCTTCGTCCCACTCAATATGTTACTTTTGTGTTTTGAAATTGTCACACTTAAGATGTCTCATTAAAAAAATCAACTTTTACAAGATATATTTCTCTTTATACCATTTCTTAACAAATTTTAACTTTTCAAGGATAAAATTGTCGTTTTATTTATTTTACATCATATTTTTTACACAAACTTTTTCTTCCTAAAACTGCATGAAAAGTCAAGAAATGACATATTAAGTGAGACGGAAGGAGTATCATTTTTAAAAACAACAATAGACGTGTGCTTGCTCTTATGAACAGCTTGAGTACGATGGCTGAAGAGAGCAAAACGAGCGGCACTTAGGGACGATGAATGCCTAGACGACAACATAGAAAGTTTAGAAGAGGATGCACCAGCGGTTTTCTGCACCAAAAGGGGCTTACGAACAGCGAGGGAGACCGGCAATTTGGGAGTGTCCGTGATAGTCGACTTCTTCCCTTTATCACGGGTATTAGTAGAGCGAACATAAGCCTTTTCTTGCCTCAGGACAGCAGGCTTATTGCCCAGGTCGCGACCAACTGCAATGACATCGGAATCTAAAGAATTAGAGACGACAGAGTCCGTACCTTTGTCACTTACTGAAACCAATGTTGTCGGGGCCTGAGCTGCGGCAATTTGAGTCTATGAAGGAACCGGTGTCTCATTTACAGCATCCAGAGGTACTGGATCATCTTCTACGAAGATCGGATTGAACCTGGAATCATTAATCACAAGGCCAGTCCCTTCTTTACTAGGCTTAGCTTCCTTGCGATTTGGCTTGCGAGTCCGGCGCTCAACCATCATCCATGGTCCAAAGGACTCAGTGTGTTGCAGAGCTAATTTCTCAGATGCTTGAACTTGTTGTGTATGGGCGATATCCTCTAGGGGGTTAGCTACCTTAGGATAAATATCCTGCACGTGTCCATACTTGCCGCAGGAGAGACTCGTATTCCACAACTTGTAAGCGACCATTGATGAGCAACTTCGAAACGGTTTACGAAGATCAAGACTGACGGCTACTCTCACAAACCTTCCCCGGCGACCCTTTTCAGTTTGGAGATCAATCTTCACCACCGGACCAATACTCTCACCAATTGCATTTATCATGCTCGCCTTATATAGTATAACAGATAGGCCTGGAAACCTTAGCCAAGCAATTACACGGTTCAGATGGGGTTGTGAGGTTGAAAAATTAATCGTCCATGGTTCTATAATCAGATAGTGTCCAAACACCATCCATGGACCACCAGAGACAACTTTCAAGTAATCTTCACGAGTTCGAAAGGTAACTAAGTAATAGTCATTCTCAATATCCATTAAACGAGAGGTGTGCAAAGGTTTCCACAAATAGAGACTGGTGCGCAAGGTGTTATAACCAATACGACGACCTAGAAGTTTTAGAACAACCGTGTTATCCAAACTTTTGAAGGCAAGGGCTTGGACTCTTTCTGAGAACTCGATCGAAATAATCCCATCAACCAAGGAGCGAGTAACATCACCATCGATAAGATCGATATCTTCATCATCAATGATATCAATATCCATCCTCGGGCTCTTCGCAAAACGTATCTTTATATGAAGGGAGGGTAGGCACTTGATCGATTGTCGGCGCAGTAGGCAACTGGTCAACGACAACAATCTCAGGAGATGATTTAGCGATGAAATCATCATGTGTAAACAAAGCATCGTTGTGATCAGCTAGGACAAAATCCATATCAGACGTAACGGTGGGATCATCCAGTGCAGCAGACTGCCCCGGATCAGGCGGTTTATCCTTGGGGTGTTGGAGTTTGACAATGGGCGGAGGTGGGGCAGGGAGGCGCCAGGCGCCAGGCGCCGTTAGCTCTCGTATTAAAATTTCTATTAATCATACGAGTAAAACTAGAAAATATAATTTATATGGTTGTAAATATTATCAAATTTAATTCTTTTTAGAACAAATGAATTATAATTTGGAAGAGTAAATTATTAGTCATATTTTTTTAAAGGTGGCGCAAACTGTCATGTCTCAATAGTTAACATTTTAGTTATGTTTTATAGTTCTTGAAATGGTACGTTGTTTGTAATAGTTAATATTTTGGAGATTGTTTGAAATTAAGTATGATTGGTTTGATGAACACCTATAAAATTAAATTTTTTTTAAAAGAATTCGAGAATCAATTACGAGTGAGAAACCTTAAAATACCCCATAGCATCCAAAATTGATATCTTTTTAAAAAAATGTGCTGTCTCAGTTTTCCAAAGTTACAAATATAAATTAAAATTTATAAAACATAATGATAAAATGAAAATAGTGATAAAATTATAATTGTTGCAGTCAATGGCAAAGCCATAAAATTTAAATTGGGTGCCAAATTTAAAAAATAGATTAAGGTGTTGGTATTAAAAGAAGATGTTAATATTCTTGAACTTTGAAAAAAAGAACTTAACAAGCGGTCCCAGTTAAAAAATAGATGATTTTTATCCTAAAAAAATCCGATTGTAATTTTTTTCAGATGAACACCGACCCAAAGTTCAGAAACTACCATTCTTCTTTAGATTTCAACAGTCGTCGTAATCCACCGTACCGACTACTGTTCATCAGTGCCAGTAAACCCCCAAAAACTTTAAAAAACCCTCATTTTCCCTTTTGAAACACAGAACAAACCTCATTTTCCTTGTATTTTAAAAAAAAATCAAGACTTTTTATTTTAGAAAACACAACACCATCCCATATCCCTAACCGATTCACTTCACACGGTATCGAGGGACAAAGGCTTGTTACCGAAAAAGGCAGCTCGTCCATCATCGGAATTCCTAGGACGGTCGGAAAGCTTAAACAGCGAAAAGGTAAAAGACCAAAACCCTATATTCTAATATGCTATGCACAGAAAATAAGAGAAAGCTACCTCGAAAACTACTTTTCTCTGTATTGCTCTTCTTGAAAATCTCAGAATAGGGTTTACAATTGTTAGGATATATACCCAAATAATACTCTACTTTAAACAAAATGAAAATCGAATAAAAAACATCATTGGTTGCCTTCTTGCCGCAAATCCTCTTATATTGTATTTGTTTGTATTCATATATATTTTCTGTCACCTGATTTTTGTTGGGAATATCCTCCGAAACGGCTCTAACATTGTTGCCTTGCATGATGTGGACGAACAAGGGAGAGGAGGGGACTAGAGAGAGGTGTTGATGACTGAACTGTCAGGCGTGTGGGCGCGTAGAAGCTGAAGGGGCCGGGATGGTATCCTACACACGCGCATGAGTCAATCCTGTCCATTCGATGTGTTCCGGATCCAACGGCTGTGATAATGCGGCGCTAAGGCAGAGAGTTTTCAAATGGTGAGAAGGGACGATCTAGACCACACGATCTCCTACGCACCAGATCCAGTTGCGTAAGGATAAGGGGAAAGGGATATTAGATTCAAAATTAGGGTTTAGAGCTGAGCCCTTAACGGGCTATTTGTGTATATGTATAATATTTTTGTAAATAGACCAATAATATGTACTGTTTTATATTTAACTTGGGCTAATATTTTTAGTTAGTGTATTTGTTTTGATAATAATAAAAATAATAAGAATATAAATGATAACATTATTATAACAAAAGCAATACAACAACAAAGCAAAAAAAGCGGGGTTCAAGACCCGGATAAAATTAGTGATTATATACAGTTTTATTTTACATTTTCGAGGACCCCGGATAAAATTAGTGATTATATACAGTTTTATATTACATTTTTGACTCGTTCGATTGTCGATATTCACCATTATTCATTGAGATAGGATCAATTCGCAACCCCAATGAACACAATGCAACCGGAATCATATTTGAGACTCAACTTACCAGAACTTGCTTGATAGCTCTCTTTCAACCATGGCCGATGCTCTTGTTTCTACACAAAGAAAAAAAGAAAATTCCTCCATTAACAAGGAGTAAAATGACAGCAATAATCAAAGATATCAAGACCTGAACTAAATGAGAAACCCAGTGAGCTGCAGTGTTGTTGTTGGCTATTTCCTCCATGAATTGGCAAATTCTTTGTTGTTGAAGCAAAATGTGATTATTTAAACATGAGCTTTTTGGGATTTTGGTCCCACATGTATTGTGTTTTGGTCACACATGATGATCCGAACTTGAAATTCGAAATAAACTAAATCAAATCGAAATTGACTTAAATTTTAGTTGAATCGATATGAGACCGAACCGAATGCAATACAAAACGATTTCACCTGAACCAAGACAACTCAAACCGAAAGCCACCCAAATTTATTTTACCGAAGCCTGATTGGACGAAACAAATTTTTACTGGCTTATTACGAATATATATATATAAGAATATATCAATATTCTACATAAACAATAATAATAATAATAATAATAATAATAATAATAATAATAATAATAATAAATGTATTAAAAAGTAGTGTTTTAGTTCAACAACATTGTTTTTGGGTTCAAATTTTTATGTACATGTGTTTTAAAAAAAAGAGTCGTAACCGGTTGTTTACAACTAGGTTCGATGACCCATAAAATCATTGTTTTAAGAGTTTTGAAACTTTTTTAAAAAATAATATTTCAAGGTTGGTTGCTTTTAAAATCGGTATAAGATTAAGTTCGAGAGTCGGTTACAAGTGAGAAATGTTAAAACACCCCATAACATTTAAAATTGGTATCTTTGAAAAATACTTCGATACACAAACTTGTGTAAACTAAGTTTGCACAAGCATTTTAATTTTAGAGTTTAGAGATTTAGGTTATAGGGTGTAGAATTTAGGATTTATGATTAAAATTTAGAGTTTAAGGTTTAGGTGTTAGGGTTAGAAATTTAAGTTTTAGATTTTATAATTTAAATACGAAAGGATACATATTTTTTGTACAGTTTGTGTATCAAAATATAACCCTTTTAAAAATATGTGTTGTCTTAGTTTTTGCAAGTTACAAATATAAATTAAGTTTTATAAAAAAAATAATAAAATAAAAACAGTGATAAAATAATAACCGTTTATGATGCGACATTGCAATCAATGGTTAAGCCATAACATTTAATTTGGAGTGTCAAAGTTTTAAAAAAAATAAATTGAGGTGTCAAAATTTAGAAAAACAATGCCAATATTCTTTAACTTTGAAAAAAAAATGAAGGTGTCAAGTGAAACTCCAATTTAATACATGGTTCTGCTTATGATTGCGGCTGCAACTTGAGAAAAGAATTTTTTACTAATATGAAGCCATCCGAATGCAATCTGAACCGATTTCACTCGAACCGGAGACAACACAAACTGAAAGTAACCCGAATTTATTTTACTCATACCCGATTGGACCAAACAATTTTTACTGGTTTGTTGCCGGGTATATATAAAAATATTCTATATATACTTCGATTAGACTCATACTCAACTCAACCTCAAGATCTAAAGTTTGACCTAAAAAAAACTGTCCGAATACATATGACCAGATATCGATTCGTCTGACAAGATATTGACCAAATACTCGACCCGAATTACCATAAATTCGAACTAAAACCGAACCAGACACAAATTGAGAAAAAATTTTCTTTATAACTCAACTAGAAGCCTTTTTTTACCCGATGTGGGATGCATTTTATCCAAAATTCTATGCAATAAATCACAAAACATTTAAATCGCTTTACTATAGACAAAAAACCAAGTAGTTTTAGTTTCTAAACTATTTTGAACTTTTAAAATTCAAACTCAACTAGAATATCTCAAAATCGATAAAACTTGCAATTTTATAGAACAATGGTAATTCGATAAATTCAACCAACCATTTGTTTGCACACACACCAAGTTCATAAGTAAGTTCAAGCACCCAATTCTCGCATACAGAAACTTTATACAAATACCGTTAAGATCTATTTAACAAAGTTTGCACCCAAATAATTGACGGTAATCTTCACCATCAACATGGATGGAAACTAACCTTGATTTAGAGCACCAAAACCTTAGTGTGCCGTTTGGATGGAACAGTGATGATAGATTCACGCTCTGCTTTTGCATGAATCTCTCCAGAATCCGAATCCAATTGCACACGGAATGTTATGTACTCAAAACCACCCATCCCTGAATATAAACACATTTGGCCATTGCCCAAATGAAGGAGATGAGGAAAGGGTGCAGCAATTAATTCAGGATCAGATAACCACTTGACGGGGAACCATTTCTTATCAACCAGGTGATACGCCCGGAGAGATGTTATACACTTGCCTGACCAATCCACACCTAATTCAAAGAAAAAATAAGCAAAATCACCCACGATTACCGATGCCATAGACCAGATGCCAAATTCTGGATCCAGGCATTCCCATGATCCACCATCAGTGTGGAAGGCGTGAAGAGAATTATTGGAACCGAAATGCACCAGAATTCGAGATCGGGAAGAATCAAGCAGAACGGGGTCAGATACAGATCGAGGAACCAAACCAGAAGCAACGGGAGGGAGCGGCAATTTATCCCAACGGTTCAGTTCTATATTGAAAACCTCCGCAAAATGAGCTTCAGCGTCTTTAAAACGAGTTGACCCGAAGACGTAAATCTTTAAAACGTGCAGAATCAAAGTAGAAAACGCAGTTATGGAAGTGGCAATAGTTAAACCTTTTATCGGGACAAAAGAGATCCCCGCGGCAGTATCCCCCAAGGACGTAAATGCGGTTGCGACAGGCAACGGGGGTTCCCCAAATACGAGCCTCGGGTGGCATCGTACTCGGAGTCTCACTGAGTTCTCCCCTTTTCAGAGTCACAGTGTGCCACTCGACCCTGAAAATTTGTTTCCCGTCCGTCGGAATTTTTGAATAATGATAATCCGGCCGATACATCCAACCGTGAAGAGGTAAGGCCTCCAGCATTCCATCTGCCCCCCGAACGCCAAAGTGATTCCAGGAACTGCTTGTTTTGACGGCTCATAATTCACCCCCTCGCTGCTCAACAAGACTACGGTGGCCGGAGATACGAGGAGAATTGAAGTTTAGCAGGGCAGAAATTAGGGTTGCAAGGGGGGGGGGAGGGAATTGAACTTTATTAAATGGATTCGAAACTGGGTTTTAGCCCATTACATGGTTTTCGGTACATATAACCCAAATCTAACAATTTCCCAACACCGAAGGGTGTATATGATTCGATTTCGGTTTAATTTAGAAAGTTATTTAAGTAATCACTGCTTTTCAGTTCGGTATGCAACTTTTTAGTACTCTCCCAAATCAATTTCTGCTCAGCTCTCTTACTTTCTTCATGAGGGTTTGCGCAAACGCTTGTGGTTGTTTACGTAAGCGTCTCAATTTTAAGGTTTAAGAATTTTGTTTACGGTTTAGTGTTAGGGGTTTAAGTGTAGGTATTTTAAATTTAAGGGAGTAATTAGAACCTAGGGGTTATGATTAAAATTTAGAGTTTATAAGTTAAAATTTTAATTTCTAACCATATTATCTTATAATCTAAAGCCTACGCTCTAAACCTTAAATTATAATAATAAACCCTAAATTTTAAAATCATACACTAAAACCTATAAAAGTTGAACTCTAAACAAAAATCCCTAAATCATAAAACTAATGTGTAATTTTTTTTGGTTTCCGCGTTAAATTATTGCGTCGATCCGAAATTTCAAGCTCAACATTTAGGCGTCCTCCATTGACTAAATGGCACAATTACAATTTTGGTCCCCAAAAATTTGTAAACTTTCCGTTGTTCAAAAATTCAATCAATTGGGGGACCCTTCTAGACTTAAGGACATATATAGGATCTTTGTATCCTATTATGACCAAAGTAGGATCCAGAATCCTAAATTGCCCGGACTAGCACCCTTACAGTGAACTTGCCGCATCACCACGGTAAATTCCAAAAATATATTCTTTTTTATTCAAATTCGCTGTAGCACCCCGTCGAGTTCCAATTTTTTTAATATCCGATTTAAACATTAATCGCAAGATTAACCTAATCCTAAACGAAACTCGCCGTATGGACACGGTGAGTTGCCTCTGACTTAATGGCCGTATCAAATTTTACGGAAAAATAACGGGTTATTTTAGGGTTTTTGCAAATTAGGGTTTTTTGTTTCTTATAAATAGATAGTTTTGTTTAGGATTTAGAGCACACAAAAAATTTTAAACCTCTTTTGTTCGAGCAAAGCAAAATAGTTTGTCAAGCCGTGAGATTTTCTTAGACGACGCCAAAAGAAGAAAGCTCGCATATAATACAAAAGGTTAAAGGTAACGTTTGTTAATTTTTTAGACTACGATTAATTTTTTTGAATATGATTTATTTTTATTCGAAATTATTTTGATATACGCATATTTTTTAATCTGAATAATAAATTGCGTTGTAAATATTTTAATAAAAAATATTTTAAAATTCGATTGATTTGTGATGTTTTAGGCATTTAATTGCGCATAACTGTTGAGGAAAAAATGGCGTTTTTAAGACTTGAAGATTCTCACATTACGAAAAATATGGGATTGTCGGTAAGAATTTATGATTTTTTTGCAACTCTTAATTTATTGTTTTTAAATGATAAAGTACTACTTTAATTAAACTTTTGTGTTTGTAGAAAGAAGATTCAAAATTTCGGCCTCGCTTGATATATAGCGATCCGCCAAGCCAATGTATAATAAGATTTCTGGAGAATTTTGATTTTAGGTACGCGTCAAAGATTCGTGAGTTTGAAATCGGGCCGTAGTTGATTAATGCGTTGGTGGAACGTTAGAGACCAGAGACGCTTACCTTTCACATGCCGTGCGGGGAGTGCGCAATCACCCTCGAAGATGTTGCTATGTATCTCGATATCCCAAATTTAGGTAGTCCAATCGTTGATCAGAATAATTATTTTGTTTATGATTACTGCCCCAAGTATTTGGGGAAGACACCACCTGCGCACACTGTTGATGGTAAACGTGTGAAGCTGACATGGCTGAAGAGTGGTGAAGCTGACATGGCTGAAGAGTGGTTTTCAAGTGGATGCAAATTCCACATCAACGAAAATTGATTGCGTTGCTCGACCCTATATATTGTTCCTTATCGGTGGTATGCTAATGTCGGAAAAATCGAGTTTTCACGTGCACACACAGTACCTTCCGTTCTTGGAGACGTCGTGGGTAGCAAAAAAATTCAGTTGCGGATCTGCAATATTAGGTTTCTTGAATCGCGAGTTGTGCAAGGCAGCGACCCAGATAGACGTCAACGACATATTCGTACAGACCGATATTGGTGGGTGTGTGGTGCTGATACAATCATGGGCCTAGTACAGGCTTCCATTCCTGGCACCTATTTGCGATCTACCGTTTGAATTCTCATTCGCTTCAAGGTAATAATGTCAATTCCCATAATTATTTTAAATGTTATTTACAGAAGCTATGATCCATCTATGTATTTGTATTATGTAGATGAGACCAAAAATTCAAAAAGAAAGCATCGGATGTGAAATTAATTGTCAAAGTGAGAACGAAGATTGGCATTTATTGCGAAGAGCGGGTAATGCAAAATTGCTTTAGATCAAAATTTAAAAATTTGAATTTATTTTGATCCAATTTTCTGGTTATGTACGTATTATTGCAGTTTCGATAGATGCCATATGATGAGGATAATGATATTCGCTATGTGATTCCTAATGATGCCTACGAAGATGCCGAAAATTGGTGGTCGTTAATTCTGTTGTTAAATTATGTGATTGTCAAGCTATTTTACGACAATCAGTTTCTTAGGAAATTCGGATACCACCCACCTATGCCGAAGGACCTGACTAATATGGCTGAGTTAGAAGTGGTGGACTTACAGGGTAAGAGCGAAGAAAATTAGCCAAAAAAATATTGGTCATACATAGTATGGTGGCTTGACAGGTTCGGATCAAGTTATCGGCGCGTGATCTTATTCCCTATGATTTTTGATTTTTTGAATTCTGAGTACTATTAGTGGTTTGTGGCAAACAACAAAATATCCGGGGGAGGAGATGCAGTGATAGATCTACAGGTAGAGGTAGAGGTAGAGGTGGACGCTTAAGAAGAGAATCTGAACCAGAACCGATACATGAGCCATATCCGAAACCTAAACCTGAACTCGACTTGGGACCAAGCTCTGCAGATGTTTAATTATTGATTTGAGTTGACAAAATTAGTTATGTTTATTAATTTTATATGTTTTTCTTTTAATAAATTTCAGACCCAATGAATATTTTCTTTTACTAATAAAATTTTGAGTTTAGTTGACAAAAAAATGTTATGTTTGTTTATTTTTTTCACGTAACGAACTATGTAGAGTGTTGCAATCGATCGAAAATACAAATTTCTACATTTAGAACATTAAGATATATGTAGAATACAAAAAAAAGAAAATGACAATTTATTATACATTACTCCCCGAACTTTAATACATATGCTTGAGTATATGCAAGTATTTTTATAGTATACAACAGATTCACTCTGTACCACAATTCATTGATATGACTGCCCAATTGTTTTTTGTTGCTATAAGGTTGCTCGTGCAAAAAACGAGATCAATCAACATGGAATATGACATGCATTACCCTCTATATGTCATGATAGACACATATGGGTGCTGCATAAACTAAAAATGGGTGCAACATTATACCTTCAAGGCCCGACGGTATCATTTGTGTTGCATCTCAAATAATGTAAGACCACGCGATTTCTTAAAAAACTAATGTTGTAAGCAGAACTTCGTAATACGTGACAATACGACAACAATTGCAGTTGTCGTTATGATTTCTAGTAGCCTTATTTCGAATAATGTACAACGTAATTAATGTAGTAGCATGAAATTTGTAAATTTGATTCATATAAGAAAAACAAAAGACAATTGTGGTATGGAAACGAATACATTGATTTAGGAGTGCTATATTTATTCTGGAAAGTGGAAATGACGGGCACAACTCGCCGGACATGTACGGGGAGTTACCCCTAACTCGCCGTGAATATCCGGCGAGTTTTGCCCATCATTTTCACCTTCTAGCCTCTCCATATCATTTTTGTAGAAGTCCGTTGGTAGGTTTTTCAACGCATGTTTCGGAGTGATTTTTGAATGTCGGACCGAATGGCGTACACGTAGTCGTATAGATAAACACTTGTACTTGATGTTAACGTAAAAAATTTGGCCGAAAAAACATTTGGAGATGGCGTAAAACACGCATAAACACCCCTATGGGAGTTCTCTTGGTAGGGTTTTCAATGCATGTTTTGGAGCGGTTTTTGAATGTTGGATCAAATGGCAGACACCCAGTCATATAGATAAACACTTGTACTTGATGTTAACGTAAAAAATTTGGCTGAAACAACATTCGGAGGTGGCGTAAAACGCGCCTAAACACCCATCTTGGAGTTCTCTTGGTAGGGTTTTCAAATCATGTTCCGAAGTGGTTTTTGAATGTTAGACCGAACGGCGGACACGCTGTCGTATAGATAAACACATGCGCTAGATGTTAACATCAAAAATTCAGCCGAAACAATATTTGGAGGCGGCGTAAAATGTGCCTAAATACTCATATGGGACTGTATTTCACATAGTAGACAACGAGTAAAAAATTTAATACAGTTATAATACGTAAATTTTTTATAAATTTAATAAACTTGTATTATATACAGCTTTCAATACATTAAAATGTATTAAAAGGTATGTGTTTATGAAGTCTTTGTCAACATACCCTCGCCTAAACACAAAATATGTAGAGGCAGATCTGCACGTAAAGGTAGAGGTGGACGCTTAAGAAGAGAATCTGAACAGAAACCAATGCATGAATCTGATCTGAAACCCAAACCCGAATCTGACTTGGGACCAAGGTGTGGAATTTGGGTCTAATGTGGTTTTCCAATACAGGGGAATGATCATTACTCACTGGAATATGGTAGTAATAGTTTTTTTTGAAATGATGGTAGTAACAAGTTGTGGTTGCAAAAGGGTTGGAAAGAATTTAGAGAGCATTACTTATAGCCTAAACACAGAATATGGTGAGATACAATGGGTGCTACATAGTTACTCAACATGGAATATGCAGTTGTCACGAATTTTGCATAATGGGTGGTTTAGGTTGCTCTATGTAAGAAACTGGCTGGCCATTAACACCATGATCTTCCTCTGTTCGGTTAATTTCGTAAGGAAAACTTTGCTCGTACAACTAGGCGCCATCAATACATAAAATGACCCCGATTTTGAATACATGTTCAAACACATAATGTATAAAATTTTGAAATGAAGGTTTTAAACAACCGAACACCATGTTACCAGTTATTTATAGTTGGGCATTATAACATAAACTCGCTTTGCATGTAAGTCGAGTTACACCTGTTGTGTCTCCGTATATTATGCCAATTGAGCAGCAAATTATGATATGACAAGTAAAACCTGCCGTCTATGCAAGGCGAGTTAGGATGAACTCGCCCTATGGGTACGATGAGTTTGGCTCATCATGTCACAATTTACTGCTCAGAATTGAAATTACACTATTGGTTTACATTTACAATACGATCGTAATTATCGAGGATTACGTTAAGGGAATTCTCCGTATATACATGGTGAGTTCAAAAACTCATTAATTTCCTCTCGGCCAATCTATTTCTCATTTTCCACAACTCTCAAACAAACCCCATAATTTATCTTTCAATTAAAATTTTCCCTATTCTCATACAAACATCGTTTTACAATGGCACCGACACTAATATCAGCAATCGTATACTATGATATCAACTATATAGGAGATAATACTGCGAAAAACTTTGAGTCCAAAAATTTTTTTCGTATCAAATTTATTCGCACCGTTTCTTTGGAGGAGCTAGTAAAGAAGATCAGGCTGCTAGTACATGTTGGGCATAACAGACTGATAAGTGTTCAAAAGTACTATTTTTATTACCTTTTTACTCATATTATTGTTAGACTTAGGCTCATATTAGTTGTATAATTAGTCATTCATGCATTAATTCATGTTTCTTTCCATCGTTGAGCTTGATTACATAACTTGTTGGTTTTTGTGGGAAAAGATGCTGTTTTGGTGTGTTTTGTGTATATGTGCAGAATCACTTGCCAAAGCAAGGCTAGAACCAGTTGCCAGGGCAGTACATGAAGGAGATGCCGACGCAGTTGCCAGGGTAATGCATGAAAGAGATGCCGAGCTAGTTGCCAAGGCAATTTTTGACAAAGAATAAGATGATATGGTAGTCGAAATTGATGACTAGATAAGCCCAAGATGACGTGGAGCAAAGTTAAATCCAAAAGGAGTTTGATTTCCATGAAGAGGTTAAAGAGAAAGTAAATCCCAAGAAGATAGGAAAAGTTCTAGAAGGAATTTAAATATAATAAAGAATTATATTTTTTAAAGATATTTAATTCCAACTTAACTTCCTCCTCAAGAAGGATTTTGACCTAGCCATCTCCTATTTAAAGGACCAAGCCGTCAAAGGGCAAGGGGAGAGAAGAGAGAATTTTCGACAAGATCAAGAGCGAGAGAAGAGAGAATTTTTGACAAGATCAAGAGCAAGAGGGAAGAGATTTTGACAAGGGAGAAAGCTTGTAGGGAGAGTTTGATTGAGAGGTTTTCCAAAGAGGGCTGATCGATTTCTTCTTCTTCTTCTTTGTTTCTATTAGATTCATGGTTTGAGGATTATTCTTTGTATATCTTTTGAACCCAACCATGAACTAACTTGATTGGTTAGGGTTATTGTGTTTTGTTGTTGCGAAAAATAATTGGATTTTGTTTAGGTTTTTGAGTTGGAATTCAATTTTCAAAGTTTGTTCATTCTTGGTTCTCAATCTTGTTTGCGAGTGAATTGGGAGAGGATCTCGTAACTTCATCTATTTATCTAATATCGGGAGAGTTAGACTCAAGAAACGAATGAGCATAGTCTTTATTCAATCAATTGATGGTGAAGACTAATCCGGCTTAGGAATAAGTTTAGGATTTCAATGGCTAAGAGGAGTGCAAGATTGGTTGTTGTTCACCCTTGATTCACGCAGTGATGTATTATCAAGGCATGCACAAATAGCTAGAGTTTTGACTTAGGGATAAGAAGAAACCATTGAAGAACGCTTCACCGAACTTTAGAAGTGAATGCTCAATTGCCTAGGCAATCGACCCATCTTTAATTGCCTAGGCAATCGCGGGAGCATTGCCCAGGCAATCTGATCAGACAACGAGGGGGAATTGCCCTGGCAACAGACCAGACAACACGACAGAATTGCCCTGGCAATCAACCAGGCAATTGCAACCAAATTGCCCTGGCAATCGACTAGGCCATCGTAACAGAATTGCCATGGCAATCCGGCTGCTACTCAATCACCACGATGAACCATTCGATCATCGCTTCACAACTCACGATAACCTGACATTGGCGTTTCGGTACGCGTTTCGGTACTGGGTTAGATACGCCACATTGGCGTTTCGGTACGTGTTGCATGTAATAAGTGCTACGCAAATGTGCAAGTATACACGTCGTAAGTTATAGTATAAAAGATATCGTCTCCACAGGGATTGGTGCTACTTCAAGAATCTAGTCTCTTGCACTGTAAAAATAAAAACACAAATAAAAGATTATAGAAGTTTAACTAATCTAGAAAGCAAATAAGTAAAAGAAAAGATGAATTCAATTGAGAGAGATAGGCCAGGTTATCGTGAGTTGAGGTGTGATAGCCGATTGGATCGTCTTGGTAAAAGAGTGCACGGGCAACTCAGTTGCCGTGGCAACTTGCACAACGGGGTTGCCTTGGCAACTAATCGATGGTTGCCTGGGCAACTACTTGGGCGTCTGGGAAGCAACTTTAAGGTTCGGCAGAGCGTTCTTCAATGGTTTCTTCTTATCCCTAAGTCGAAACTCTAGCTACTTGTGCATGCCTTGATAATACATCCCTGCGTGAATCAAGGGTGAACAACAACCAATCTTGCGCTCCTCTTAGCCGTTGAAATCCTTAACTTATTCCTAAGCCGGATTAATCTTCACCATCAATAGATTGAATAAAGATCATATTCATTCGTTTCTTGAATCTAACTCTCCCGATATTAGATAAATAGATGAAATCACGAGATCCTCTCCCAATTCACTCGCAAACAAGAATAAGAACCAAGAATGAATAAACCTTGAAATAGAAAAGTGCAAACTCTTATTACCTAAACAAAAACCAATAGTTTCTCACAACCACAAAACACAATAACCATAGCCAAGTAAATTTAGTTCATGGCTAGGTTCCAAAGAAACACAAGATAAACAATCCCTAGTATGAACCCAATCGAACAAGAAAGAAAAGATGAAGCTTGTCGAAAATCCCTTGCTTTCTTCCTTGGACTTGTCGAAATTTCCCTAATGCTCTCTCTATCCAAGTTGTCGAAATCTCCTTGCTATTTATAGGGCTAGGCCAAATTCTTTCTTTGAGGAGGAGTTTGAGTTGGAATTAAATTATCTTTAAAGAATATAATTCTTTATTATAATTTTATTCCTATTAGAACTTCTCCTATCTTCTTGGAATTTAATTCTTCTTTAATCTCTGCATGGCAATCAAATTCCTTTGGGCTTGGGCCTTGCTCTATGTCATCTTGGGCTTGTAAAGTCATTAATTTCGACATCCATATTGCATTTTCTCTTTGTCGACAAATGACATGGCAACTGGCTCGGCGTCTCCTTCATGCATTGCCCTGGCAACTAGCTCGGCGTCTCCTTCATGCATTGCCCTGGCAACTAGCTCGGCATTGCTTTGACAAGTGATCCTGCACATACACACACAAAGCACACCAAAGCAGCATCTTTTCCACAAAAACTACCCAGTTATGTAATCAAGCTCAACGATGGAAGGAAACATGGATTAATGCATGAATAGCTAATTATGCAACTAATATGAGCCTAAGTCTAACAATAATATGAGTAAAAAGGGTAAGAAAAATAGTACTTTTGAACACTTATCACACCCCCAAACTCGAACTATTGCTTGTCCTCAAGCAATGCAAACTCATAATTACCTGCCAAGACTTCAATTTTCACAAACTTAGCTTTGAACTTGATTTCAATTCTCTGAACCGGGGCACAAAGTATGATTGGCTTTTTATTTTTCAGAAAACTGAGGAATTACTCAGAATCAAACTGTAATGCTTGTGAGTGTGTGCGGAGTTGTGTGCAAGTTGATTTTTCAGATTCTATGCAAACAATAGGTTTTCAAATTACTTCATTGGGTTCTTTTTAACATGTTTTAACTAGAGCCAGTTTTGGGCACCTCTAGTGTTTTGTTTTTAATTTTCTTAAGTTAATTTAATCGACTAGAGCCGGTTTCGGGCACCTCTAGTTAATTTTTTTATATTTTTTTTAACCTATACTAGAGCCAGTTTCGGGCACCTCTAGTGATCCTAAGTTTTAGCACATGCTAGAGCCAATTTCGGGCACCTCTAACATTCATCCAATTTTTATTCTAATCCCCCAATTTGTTAATTATCAACCTAAGTTTACTATAATTCCTTAAATCAATCAAACCACAACAGTGTTTCATCAAATTTAGCATCATAGCAAAATTCTAAGTTTTTCCATGGTTATCATAGAATAAAAATTATATCAATTAAGTGCATTGGCAAAGTCATCATCGAATATTCATCAAATCTAAGCAATTCTTATTCCAATTAAAGGCATGGCAAGCAATTTATGTATCCTAAATGTAATACTTAAGATTAATGTAACTAAACATGGTAATTACTAATAACAATCCCCCCCCAAACTCGAGTTAGGCATTGTCCTCAATACATGCATAAAAATAACGAAAAATAAAAATAAAAATGCATACGAGGACTTACTCCGAGAGTTCATCATCGTAGATGATTAGTTTCCTTCTAGTCGGTGTCTTGATTATCTTGCTTGAACGCGATGGTTATTTTCTTGTTGCCGGTGGTGGAATCGATCCTCGTACGGGGTTGTCCTCATCGTCCTCTTCATCAATGTCAATGGCTTTTCGCTTGGAGGATTCAATTGGTGCGGTCTTTATTGGTTCAATAGAGGACTCGTCTGAATCTGAAAAATCAGAAAATGATTCCGTAGGAGTTGATTCGGGCATAGGTGCTTTACCTTGGCTTTTGCAGTGGTTGCCGGGGCATCTTCAGGGTTGGTTGTCGTGGCGTCAGCTTCCTTGGTTGCCGTGGCGACTGCTTCATTGGTTGTCGGGGCAAGAATCTCGGCGGGAAAGATTGGGAACGGCACACGATTGTCCGGGTACTTTTCTAGGATGACTTGGGTGATGGCATTGTTGTGCTCCTTCATGTACCGTATGAACATTAGTTGCCGATCTTCAATTTGCCTTAGGCGGCTTGCCAATGGGTGCAAAAGTGTTTCAAAGTGTCCCGGGATTAATGGCCGAGTTTCCCTGGCGTTAGGTGCTTGGGCATTAGGGATTGCCGCGGCGGCAGGGGTTGCTGTGGCAATTGGAGGCCTTGAAGAATCTCCCGGTGCCTCTCCCATTAGCTTCCGGATTAGTGCTTGATTCCAACCAGACTTGGGTAGGGCCTTTTCATCGATGGACTCACTCGGGACATGCATCTCCTTGCAAAGATTAGAAATTAAGCAAGGGAAGAAAAGATAACCCTTATCTTTTGAGCTGCATACAAAAATCTCATCACAAATAATTTTTCCAATGTTAATGATGCGATTATGCAAAATAGAATGTATGAGCAAAAGACGTGGTATATCAACGGTAGTATTATGTGTGGAGGGCATTAAAGAAGTTTTAACAAACTTATTCCATAGTTTTGCCTCGGGTTTAATCCGAAGGCGATTTATCGTGCCCTTGTATTTACCGTCGTTCCAATGAGTTCTCGGTTGAGTGAGTTCTTGAAGCACCTTGTCGAGTTGCTTGGGATTGATTTGGTCAACGAAGGCTTGATGCTCGTCCTTCTCAATGTAAAGTCCGTAAAAGGTGTTGATGCTTTCGGGACTTATAAGTATGGCCTTGTCACGAACAAAAACATAAGGATTATCCGGGTTAGGTGAGTGAGCATAGAATTCTCTTACCCATGAGATGTTACCCGGTTCCGGTTGATGGCAAAAGATTTGCCACTTTTGATGTACAATCCTCTTGAAGATGAATGGTTCAAGGCCGAAATCTTGATGAGATTTGGAGTATTCAAAGCCTTGTTCTTCATGAATCTTCCGGCTTTCAAACTTGGATTGAAATCTTTCTTGAACCGCCAGTGTAGCAAACTTCTTGTATCTTGGTTCTTTGGAGGAACTTGGATGAACTAAAAGTTTAATCTTGGATGCCATGTATGATCTTGGTTGTGAGTAAAAACAAAGAAAAGAAAAGAAACTAAAAAGTTGCAAGATAGAAAGTACGAATAGGTTAAGGGTGATGGGTTTTATAGAAAAGATAGGTGGTTGGATTGGAAAAAAATGAAAAAGGGGTTAGGGTTTTGTAGGAGTTGTCGACAAGGGGGTTTTGGTTAGGATGAATTGGAGGCTTTATATAAGCTTTAGATTCAGCCCCTTAGTTTCCTTGTTGAAGATGTTTTCCTACTTGGTTTAGAATTCCTTCTTTATCTTGAACTTCTTTTCCTACAATTCAAAGACAAATCAAATAAGGATTAAAATTAAATATAAACTAATAGAGAAAATAAATAAAGATGTGTAATAGGATTTTTAAACTTGAATAAAAAAATCTATCCTAAAACTACTAATAATCGGAAAATAAAAAAAATCAGAAAAAATAAAATAATTAAATAGTCAAAAATAATAATAAAAATAAAAATAAAAATATAAAAAGGGAGAGCATGCTCATGCATCTCCTAAATTGACCACTTCCTTGTTACGTTCCACATGAGCACCATTGTAGTGCTTCAATCTTTGTCTATTAACTTTGAATTCATGGTTGTCAAAGATGGACTTGATTATCACGGCGCCATGGGAGAATGGTTTGACGACTTCAAATGGTCCCGACCATCTTGATTTCAGCTTTCCCGAGAAAAGTTTTAGCCGAGAATTGAATAGGAGAACTAGTTTCCCTGGCGTGAATTGTCGTGGCAATAGTTTCTTGTCATGTCATCGCTTTGTTTTCTCCTTGTAGATTCGTGCATTGTTATAAGCGAGTGCACGAAATTCTTCTATCTCATTGAGATCCATCAAACGTTTTTGTCCGGCACTTTCCCAATCCATATTCACGGTCTTGATTGCCCAGTATGCCTTGTGCTCGATTCCACCGGTAGATGACATGTTTTACCATAGACAAGTCGGAAGGGGGACATACCTAAGGGTGTTTTGAATGCAGTGCGATATGCCCAAAGTGCGTCATCTAGTCTTAATGACCAATCCTTCCTTGAGGGATTTACAACTTTCTCGAGTATACCCTTCAATTCCCGATTGGAAATTTCTGCTTGCCCGTTGGTTTGTGGGTGATATGCCGTGGCGATCTTGTGTGATATGCCGAAGCGTTGCAATATCTTGGCAATTAGTCTATTGTCAAAATGCTTGCCTTCATCGCTGATAATTGCTCTCGGCATCCCGAACCGTGTAAATATGTTTTTCTGCAAGAATCTTTGCACGGTCTTGGAATCGTTGTTGGGAACCGCAATTTGCCTCTACCCATTTAGACACATAGTCGACGGCAAGTAAGATGTAGAGGTTGCCGAATGAAGATGGGAAAGGTCCCATAAAGTCGATCCCCCATACATCAAACAGTTCCACCTCGATGATGTTCTGGAGTGGCATCTCATGTCGTCTAGAGATATTGCCCGCCCTCCTCCGCAACGATCACATTGCTTGTAAAAGTCTTGGGCATCTTTGTACAATGTTGGCCAATACAAACCTGATTGCAAAACTTTGGCATGATACGAGTTCCTCCAAAATATCCTCCATAGGGTGAAGAATGGCATTGCGGAGTATATTTTGGTGCTCTTCTTCGAGGACACATCGGCGTATAACCTGATCGCACATTGTTTAAACAAAAGAGGCTCGTCCCAAAAGTAATGCTTAGCATCATGGCGGAACCGCTTCTTCCCTTGGTGAGTAATGCCATAAGGAAAAATACCACAAACAAGGAAATTAACTAAATCCACGTACCGGGTATTGCCGAGGCATGTCTTTGGCGATCGCTCCTCCCGAATTCTTTGGCGTGCGCGTCAAAAGGCTGCGGCGTCGAGAGTTGCCGAGGCGTGTGCATCCATGGTTGCCGAGGCGTCGAGGGTTGCCGAGGCAACTAGAATTTGTTCATCCGGGAATACATCGCATATCTCTAGATCCGCGTCCTCCTCCCTATTGTGTTCCAAACGTGATAAGTGATCGGCCACTTGATTTTCTGTTCCTTTCCTGTCTTTAATTTCAATATCAAATTCTTGTAAAAGTAATATCCAACGAATCAAATGAGGTTTAGCATCCTTTTTAGCAAATAAGTATTTGATTGTCGAATGGTCCGTATGAACAATTACCTTTGTACCAATTAAATAGGATCGGAACTTGTCAAACGCGAAAACTACAGCTAGTAACTCTTTCTCCGTTGTTGTGTAATTCACTTGAGCACCATTAAGAGTTTTACTAGCGTAGTATATCACATGGAAGGTCTTACTTGTGCGTTGGCCTAGGACTGCTCCTACCGCGAAATCACTTGCATCACACATGAGCTCAAAAGGTAGCGTCCAATCTGGTGGAACGACAATGGGTGTCGAGGCAAGCTTTTTCTTTAGGGTTTCGAATGCTTGAGTGGAAGAATCATCGAAATTGAAGACTTTATCCTGTTCAAGCAGATTACACAAGGGTTTAGTGATTTTAGAAAAATTATGAATGAACCTCTTGTAAAAACCTGCATGTCCGAGAAAACTTCAAATTTCTTTAACCGAATTTGGTGGGGGTAATCTCTCGATCACGTCTACCTTGACTTTGTCTACTTCAATTCTCTTGGATGAAATCTTGTGGCCGAGCACTATTCCTTCATCTACCATAAAATGGCATTTCTCCCAATTGAGGACTAAATCAGTTTCTTCGCATCTTGCTAACACCCTCTCTAAATTGCCGAGACAGCCGTCGAAGTCATCACCAAAAACCGAAAAATCATCCATGAAGATCTCAAGGAAGTCTTCGACCATGTCTGAAAAGAGTGCCATCATGCATCTTTGGAAAGTTGTCGGGGCGTTACACAATCCGAACGGCATCCTTCGGAAGGCATAAGTACCGTATGGGCATGTGAAGGTTGTCTTTTCTTGATCTTCTGGTGCTATGGCAATTTGATTGTAACCTGAATAACCATCAAGAAAACAATAAAAGGGTTTACCTGCAAGATGGTCAAGCATTTGATCAATAAAGGGTAATAGGAAGTGATCTTTCCTAGTGGCTTTGTTTAGCTTTCGATAGTCCATACAAACCCTCCAACCGGTCACAGTCCTGGTTGGGATAAGTTCATTATTTTCATTGCTTACCACTGTTATACCTCCTTTTTTCGGTACACATTGTACCGGACTTACCCACGTACTATCGGAGATAGGGTATATAATGTCGGCGTCAAGCCACTTGATGATTTCTTTTATTACAACCCATTTCATGGCATGATTCAGTCTCCTCTGGGCCTCAATTGAAGGTTTGTGATCATCTTCCAACAAGATCTTGTGCATGCACACCGCCGGGCTAATTCCCTTCAAGTCGGCAATTGTCCACCCTATTGCTTTTTTGTGTAGCTTCAACATCTTGATCAGCTTCTTTTCCTGCTCAGGCTGTAACTTAGAAGAAGTAATTACAGGCAATGTATTATCGGTCCCTAAGTATACATATTTTAGTTGCTCTAGCAATTGTTTCAACTCAAGAATTGGTGGTTGTTCAATAGAGGGTTTTTCGAGCTTACCTTCCTTACCTGAGTAGTCCAGTGGTTCAAAGTATGTACCTGGTCGGTTGACTAGCCAATTTGCCTCTTCTGGTTGTTCCTCATCGACCGGTTCTTCATACTTCTCAGGTTCCTCTTGATCGGCAATGTAGTTGTCGGGGCAACTAAATTCCTCATCGAAGTTAAACTCTGTTGTGGCATGAAGTAGTTGGCATTCTTCTGGATCATCGGCATGCCTTAGTGTTTGGAACACATTTAGTTTAACTTGCTGGTCATTCACCCTCATTGTGAGTTCTCCCTTTTCAACATCAATCAAGGTTCTCCCTGTCGCTAGGAATGGTCTCCCGAGAATGATAGGTGCATACTCATCTGCTTCACAATCCAAAACAATAAAGTCAGCGGGAAAAATAGATTTATCAACTTTTACTAGTATGTCCTCGATTTTTCCCTCTGGATGCACATAGGATCTGTCGGCTAGCTGCAGTATAACTGTTGTAGGTCTTGCCTTCCCGATTCCTAGTTTCTGGAAAACCGATTTAGGCATCAAGTTTATGCTAGCCCCAAGGTCGCATAATGCTTTCCCGACATAGTGATTTCCAATAGAACAGGGTATTGTGAAACTTCCGGGATCCTTCAACTTGGGTGGCATACGATTGTGCAACATTGCCATGCATCCCTCTGTCGCGGCAACTGTTTCAAACTCTCCTAGCCTTGTTCTTTTGGACACAATGTCTTTAAGGAACTTGGCATAGTTTGGCATTTGTTCAATTGCTTCCACCAATGGCAAGTTGATGTGGACTTGCTTTAGGATATCAAGAAACTTCTTGAATTGGTATTCTTGCTTTTGTCGCTTCAACCTTTGTGGGAATGGTGGTGGAAGTCGGATATCTTCGATCCTTTCATTGGTTTGAAACCTAATTGACGGCATTGCCGGGACATCTGGAGTTGCCGAGACGTTATCAACTGGGGTTGCCGAGGCGTGCTTATCGCAAGTTGCCAAGGCATCGTCGGTTACCGAGGCATGCTTATTGCCGGTTGCCGCGGCAATTCCTGGTTCAGCATCTAAGGCTTTGCCGCTAGGTTCGTCCTGATCTTTTTGTGGAGTTTTGTTTGATGAACGGGTTTGAACCTCTCTAAGTTGTTGGCCACTTCTGGTGGTGATTGCCTTACATTGCTCATGGCCAGTTCCTCTTGCGACTTCAGTATCGCTAGGTAAACCTCCTTGTGGTCTAGTATTCAGATTTTGAGCAAACTGTCCGACTTGATTTTCCAATGATTTGATTGTCGCCTCTTGGTTTTGCAATCTCATCTCGGTCCTGTTAATAAAAGCATCAGTTCTTTTTGTGAAATTACTTTTCTCAGCCATATAAGATTCAGTTTTCATCATAAAAGCATTTAGAGAATTTTCCAAAGAATTAGATGTTGTCGATTGTTGCTGCGGCATCTGTTGTCGTGGCATATTCTGCTGGAATCCCGATGCTTGTGCATTCTGATTGTTCTAGTTTAGAGCATTGTTGGGATTACTCCATGAAAAATTCGGGTGCTTCTTCCAAGCTGGATTGTATGTATTGGACATCATGTTGTTGCTCCGATTGTAATTCCCCACATAGAAGCTGGATTCCGGATTCTGCATACATTCAGAAGAATTATGATTATCACCACATAACTCACAAAAAGAATCCATTACCTTGACTTCATGTGTGTTGTTTGGTTTTTGCATGTTCTGGACCATCTTGGTTAAAGTGGCCAATTGTGCCGAAATTGAATCTGATGATCCTAGTTCATGTATTGTGGTTTGGCGTCTAACTCCTCATCTTCTAGTAGATGGGAATTGATAATCATTCTTGGCCAGCCTGTTTAAAATTTGCATCGCTTCCTCCGGCGACTTATCTAAGAGTATGCCGTTTGCCGAGGCATCTAGCATCATCCTTGTTGGTGTATTCACGGTGTTGTAAAACATTGTTACTTGAGTCCACACCGGGAATCCATGTAGGGGGCATTTGTGTAGAAGTTCTCTATATCGCTCCCAAGCCTCGTACATGGATTCATCATCTGCCTGCCGAAAAGAAGTAATGTCGTTACGAAGCTTATCAGTCAAATTTGTAGGATTAAATCTAGCAAGGAAATCACGACAAAGATCAGTCCAAGATGCTATGGATCCGGCAGGAATGCTATTCAACCATGCTTTCGCCCTATCCCTTAGTGAATAGGGGAATAATCTTAATCGTAGGACATCGGGGGTGACTCCGTGTATCTTGAACGAGTTGCAAATCTCGAGGAAAGATTTCAGATGTTGTCGTGCATCTTCAGTTGTTGAGCCGCCAAATTGACCTATTGTGTTGATCATATTAAACATTACCGGTTTCAACTCAAAGTGGTCGGCTTCAATTTCAGGTGCGACAACTCCTGGGTTAAGTCCATCAAGATCTTCTTCAAGATAGTCTCGAATAGTTACATTTCGTGCAAGAATCACTCATCCTCCTCCCTTTCGAACATCTTGATTCATATTGCCGTCTTGATTTGCCATTGCTTCTCTTATCCTTCGTCTAAGTCTTTGTAAGGTTCGTTCGATTTCTGGATCAAAGGGATATTCTGGTGACGTCGATCTCGCCCTGGTCATATACCAATGCAAAACCAAAGTTTGTTAGCCCTTTGAATTTTAAACAAGAAAAATAAAAAGAAAGTGCAAGAAAATAAAAACAAAGTCGCTATTGCCAATCCCCGGCAACGGCGCCAAAAACTTGTTGCGCGTAATAAGTGCTACGTAAATGTGCAAGTATACACGTCGCAAGTTATAGTATAAAAGATATCGTCTCCTTGTGGATTGGTGCTACTTCAAGAATCTAGTCTCTTGCACTGTAAAAATAAAAACACAAATAAAAGATTATAGAAGTTTAACTAATCTAGAAAGCAAATAAGTAAAAGAAAAGATGAATTCAATTGAGAGAGATAGGCCAGGTTATCGTGAGTTGAGGTGTGATAGCCGATTGGATCGTCTTGGTAAAAAGAGTGCACGGGCAACTCGATTTGCCGTGGCAACTTACACAACGGGGTTGCCTTGGCAACTAATCGATGGTTGCACGGGCAACTACTTGGGCGTCTGGGCAGCAACTTCAAGGTTCGCAAAGCGTTCTTCAATGGTTTCTTCTTATCCCTAAGTCGAAACTCTAGCTACTTGTGCATGCCTTGATAATACATCCTGCGTGAATCAAGGGTGAACAACAACCAATCTTGCGCTCCTCTTAGCCGTTGAAATCCTTAACTTATTCCTAAGCGGATTAATCTTCACCATCAATAGATTGAATAAAGATCATATTCATTCGTTTCTTGAATCTAACTCTCCCGATATTAGATAAATAGATGAAATCACGAGATCCTCTCCCAATTCACTCGCAAACAAGAATAAGAACCAAGAATGAATAAACCTTGAAATAGAAAAGTGCAAACTCTTATTACCTAAACAAAAACCAATAGTTTCTCACAACCACAAAACACAATAACCATAGCCAAGTAAATTTAGTTCATGGCTAGGTTCCAAAGAAACACAAGATAAACAATCCCTAGCATGAACCCAATCGAACAAGAAAGAAAAGATGAAGCTTGTCGAAAATCCCTTGCTTTCTTCCTTGGACTTGTCGAAATTTCCCTAATGCTCTCTCTATCCAAGTTGTCGAAATCTCCTTGCTATTTATAGGGCTAGGCCAAAGTCCTTCTTTGAGGAGGAGTTTGAGTTGGAATTAAATTATCTTTAAAGAATATAATTCTTTATTATAATTTTATTCCTATTAGAACTTCTCCTATCTTCTTGGAATTTAATTCTTCTTTAATCTCTGCATGGCAATCAAATTCCTTTGGGCTTGGGCCTTGCTCCATGTCATATTGGGCTTGTAAAGTCATTAATTTCGACATCCCTATTGCATTTTCTCTTTGTCGACAAATGCCATGGCAACTGGCTCGGCGTCTCTTTCATGCATTGCCCTGGCAACTAGCTCGGCGTCTCCTTCATGCATTGCCCTGGCAACTAGCTCGGCATTGCTTTGACAAGTGATCCTGCACATACACACACAAAGCACACCAAAGCAGCATCTTTTCCACAAAAACTACCCAGTTATGTAATCAAGCTCAACGATGGAAGGAAACATGGATTAATGCATGAATAGCTAATTATGCAACTAATATGAGCCTAAGTCTAACAATAATATGAGTAAAAAGGGTAAGAAAAATAGTACTTTTGAACACTTATCAGTACGCGTTCATGCTGTGCAGTTTTAAGGGCTTTAAATGATGGTTTTTCACTTTAATTCAAATACTCTTTTTCTTAAAACCCTAGATACGAAATTCTCTATAAAAACCTCTCAATCCCTCATATTTTCCCCCACAACTCTTAAAAATTCTTGAGGGCTTTTAGTTTTTACATCAAACCCAAGCTACAATCATCAAGTTTATGCATATAAATCACTTCGTTCATCCTTGTTGTCACTGAATTTTCACCCTTATTTATTATTTTTTATAATTATTGTGTATTTATTTATTTAAAAGGAGTTCACTTAGTTTAAATAAGAATTTATTTAGTTAAAATAGGGTCCATTAAAATTAATTAAAACCTAATACAATAAAACTCATTTGACCCAAATAAAAACCCTAATTAATTTTTATTTCCTCATGTGCAGTCGATTATTAACCGTTCAGATTGGATCAAGAGGAGAAGGAGCCAATTCCACACATGCGTGTGGCCCCCACACCCCTGCAGATCTTCCCTTCCCACGCACCAAGCAGAATCCCCTAAAGCACCGGGCCCCACGCGCCATCATCCCCGATCTTCACGCACAGCAACTGTTCTTTCCCCTTTGAAAATTTTGACATACTCAGAAACAAAGAGGGAAAGAAGTTGAAAATACTTTGATTTTTTTGGAAAGGGGACAGCCTTAATTCGTTAGATTCGATGCAGAAGGAAAATATCATCAGACTTGAGGAACAAATCTTGATCAAATTGGAGGCATAAAGGATTGGAATCAAATCAAAGAATTTTTTGGCAATTTTTACCCGAAAATTAGGGATTTTAGGATTGAGTTTCCAATTATATTTTGATCGAAAGTCTTATATAAAACCTTGTAAATTCGATGTAAGACACAACAAGAAATACGAAAAATAAAATGATTCAAGTTCTTTTCCGAGAATTTAAGTGTTCAAGCAAGATTTAGGTATTTTTTTAGTTTTATTTCATCTTTATTTTAGTTTTTTATATTGTTTGATTCGAATATATACTATCTTACCTTCTTTTTTTAGCCATAAAATTGAGATTTGAAATCTAGTCGGAAAGTTGGGTTTTTCGTCGCCGAAATGAGGTGGACGGTGGTCATGGCGGTGATGAGTCGCCGGAGTTCTTCATGTTTAAAAAACAAGATGAACATTTGAGAAAAATTGTAAAATGGGTATTTGATCCAAAAATTGTAAAAGAAGTAGATAAAGAGGTGTTTGTGAAGTTGGGTTTTATACCAATATGTTTTAAAATAAATTGGGAAAATTCCCTTTTGTTTTTTACAATTTGGTTATTTTTTTCTTTAACTTTTAATTTTTTTTAAAAAGCCCATTTGGAAAACTTTTTTAAAATATAATAATTTTAACTTATATTTATTTGTAAAAATTGATTCGAGTACTAAGTGTTAATTTTGATTCGGGAAAGGTATTTTAAAAAAAAATTTGTGTCTTACTTTTTTATGCATTTAATTCATTTCTTATTTATTTTGTTTATCATTTTTCTTATGTTGTATTCTAATTATTATTTTAGGTTTAGAAAAAGCTTCTAGGATTAAGTACTTAAAAACCTTAGTTAGAGCCTTTAATTTTTTAATAAAAAAATTTTCTTCACATCAAAAATTCATAAGACACACTTAATTATATCTGAACCCAATAGGTATATTTTATTTAAACATTCTTTAGGTTAATAATTGCTAACTTAGAATAAGTAAAAACTTTAACACACTAATTATTTTTGTGTTTGTTTGATTAAAAAGTGAAATATAATTAATGTGGTGTCCTATAAAAAGGAGGTAACAGGTTAGCGCCATAAGTATTGACATTGATTAAAGTTTACTCTCTGGATGGTAAGGCCATTAAAATGGAGTCATATTCATAAATGGACAATAATTTAAATTTTACACGAACTTGCAAATTCCGACATTAAAACTTTTTTGTAATCGGCTATGTAACAATTTTTGGGCATTGTGGGGATGCTGACCATTCCCCACACGTAACCGACTCCCGAACCTGTTTTTGAGTTTTCGCAAACCAAAACTGTTATTTTAATAAAATAAATTTGTTTTATTAAAATGACTCGTTTTAGGTTATCAAATTACACCTTTTAAAAGATTGGTGACGACTTTGTTATTTTTGGCATTTTTTTAAGAAATACGTCAAAACCTCCTTAAAAAGGGTTGCGACAATCCTTAATCTCAACTTTAAGGTATAAACCCTAACCTTTTTCTTTTTAATTTTCGTACATATATATATTGTTTTGTACTATAATCATAAATTTAGAACCTATATAGTATAGTTTTCAATATTTTTGTAAAAAACTTTTTCAAATCTGAAACTTTTTTATTCGAATATAAAATTATATCGTATATTTTTCTAACACTATTTTTGACGTTTTCTTTTACCAAAAATTATTTTTATACTTGTATATTTTTAAACTATATTGTATAGATTTTTAACAATACCTTGATTATTGAATTACTTTTTGGATCGAATGTATTGATTTATGCATACATCGTTTTTGGTTTGATTTTGTTTTTAGATTATGACCCCTAGGAAACAAGCACGAAAGGACATTGCCTCTAGTTCAAATCCTCCACGTCCTCTTCCCAATCATATTGGTAATAGACCCAATCTTACCCACATTTATCAAAACTGTTTTAATGAACCTCAATTTCCAGACGCCATGGAATATTTTAAAGAATTCCAAAGTTACAAAATTCGTCCCGAGCGTGCTACTTCAATCCTATTTTTATCCTCCGAAAGATTTAAATTCAAATATCTTCATTTAATGCACGATTGTAAATTTATGAGTTTTTTTAAGTATACCCAGGATTTTATACTGAAATCTTGTTTTGATCTTCTATTCCAACGCTCGGTGGATTTACAACGAAAAACGAACTTTGGTCATTGCAATTGAATTTTACTTGATGGGTAAGAAATTTCGAATTGATTCAAGTGTTTTAGCAAATTTTTTGGGTTTTAGGGATACGGGAATAGATGATGAGAGTGAGTTAGGATATGTCCTTAGTGGTTCAGTGACTGACCATATCTTACACCTCATGATCACTTGGTGGTTTTGTCCCTCTGGTGGGAAATACTCTACCATCGGCCAAGTTGATGATTTTTGGCTTCGATGCTTTCGTGAGGAGAAGCGACTCAACCTTGCTCAGATTATGTTCTCCGAGTCCAACATCGCCACACCACCATGGTTACATCCTTCACATATGGCACGGCTTTGAGCTACCTCTTCCATAAGATGGGTATTGATTGTTTATGCGATCTTCCAGAACCTCTCACGAATCCAATTGATGAACGTTCTCTTTGTCGTGCAAAGTTCACCTACTACAATGGTGAATGGTATCGGAAAACCGATCTTCCGGGATGTGTTCAACCCGATCCGGTGGTTGCTCCTCAAGAAGCTCCTATTCCACAAGCTCCGGTGGCCCAACCAAATCTTGATGCTCTCATGACATACCTCAATGGGCAATTCACCAACTTGAACACTAGCATTGCTTTCTTGCAAACAACCATGGATTTCGGGTTTGCCGCACTTGACACACGCTTCACATCCTCAGAGGAAAGAGTAGCGGCTATTGAAAATCGCCAAAAATCTATGGACATCACTATTAACGCCTTTCATGGTGAATGGTGTCAATCCCATAGACCTCCGGCCACAAATTTTGATGAAGATGAGGATGAAGAAGATGAAGACGGCAGAGACGCTGGAATGGACTCTTAGGCATTTTGCATCTCATTGCATATCATATTAGGATTTAAGTTATGCATCTTTATTTCATGTTTTTATGAACTCCTATGCTTTGCTTTTTATTTGGTTTATGTTTTTAGGATTTGAGTTGGATTGAATTATGTTGCTTGAACTATGATTTGAAGTTTAATGCTTATGTTGCTTATTTAAATTGCTTGGAGTTATTATTGTTTACCTTATGGAATTGATTTTGATCTAACAAAATGGGGGAGAAGATTTAAAGAGTCAATTTTTTTTATATAGCCTGAAATTAAGGGGGAGTAAATTTTCAAAGTTTTTTTAAGATACTTAAAAATTTTCATTTGGTTCTATTTTATCAAAAAGGGGGGAGATTGTAAAACCTATGTTTGATTTTGATATAACAAATTATCTAAGGACTAAATTGAAAAAGAAAATAAGTTTTTAAGTACTCAAAAGTCTCACAAAATGACAAGAAAAAATTCTTTGAACTCCAAAACTTAAACACAAAATTTTCTAAATGTTTTCAAGTCAAACTACACAAACACGCCCAGGCGTATCGATACACCACTTGGTGTTTCGATACGAAAATTGGCTACTGGAATTTGATTTTGCAAAGCGTACCGATACGTCTTAGCTCGTTTCGATACGACATTCATCTAGGCAAGCATTTTAAGCTTAGCATTTCGATACAGCTTAGCCCGCTTCGATACGACATTCATCTGGGAAAGCATTTTAAGCTTAGCATTTCGATACGGCTCACACCCGTTTTGATACGGTTTGAAATCTGGGTTTAAGAAATTTATACTCATACCGATACGGTACATTATGTTTTGATGCGGTTTGAAATCTAGAGTTAAGAAATTTCAAAATGTACCGATACGGTTAACCCTGTATCGATACGGTTTGTCAAGATCTTCAAAGATCTTTGCATTAAATTTTTCGACGTTGCTTGTCAGTTATTGGAATCCTCAAACTTTAAATTTCGGTTAACCCGTACTGATACACCCCTAGGCGTACCGATACAGTTTTTCATCCAAGATTCCAGTGAGCAAAACTCGTACCGATACGGCCCTTGCCGTTTCGATACGCCCCTATTTTACACTATAACCGTTTTGATACGGCCTCCCGCGTATCGATACGCCTATACACAACAGCTATATTTTTGTTGTAACAGGTATCGATACGAGCCTTTGTGTACCGATACGGTTGTTCACCAGACTGCATTTATTGCTAGAAAGTTGGTCCTCAACGGCTCTATTGATGATTTCAACCACCCAAACGGCTAGAATTCAATAAGATGGTATAAATACAAGTCTCCAATGCAACATCAACAACTAATGAAACTCCATTGAACAACATTCAAGTACTTAAGCAAAATCTAACCCTAGTGCTCAAAAAGTCAATTCCTTGTACCCAACTTGTGTAATTCTTTGTAATCTTTATTTCAAGTTTGGGGTTGAGTGTTCTTGTAAATTGGGCAAATATTCACCTTGTGGGGGCTTTTGTACATTTGCCATCTTTTTGTTTGTATTCAAGAGTGTTTGGTTCAAAGCTTTGGGTAGAAAGCTTGAACTTGTAACGGTTGCCTCTTTAGCCTAGAAAATGGGAAGAATTTCATAGTGAAATTGGTTGAAAATCCTTAGTAGGAAGCTAAGGTAGTGGATGTAGAGTTTGTTAGAAGCTTGAACCACTATAAATCATTGTGTCCCATTGCTAATCTTTTTCCATTAGCTTCCAAACTTTTAAAATTGCCAATTCACCCCCACTTGGCCAACATCCACATTGATTGATCATCCTAACATAATACTAGACTAAGGACATTCAAGAATAATCATATTATTCCAAGGATTTTATTATAATTCAGTTTATTTATATATGCGCAGGATAATGGCTGAAATAATAATAATGGCTTTATATTAATAAACAAGATAAAATAAGTATGTCTTTTACAATCATCTTATGATTGGTCATTAGGCATACTCCAACAGATTCACCAAAAATGGTAGAGTTGAAGAAAATGGGTTTTGGTGGGGGTTAAGGAGGAAGAACGAGAATTGAAGATTTAGCTTCATTCTTGTTGTAAAACTTTTTTTGTGTCCTTAAATATTTCATCAATGTTGTACCATGTTTTACAATACTTCTTGTAGTGAAAGAAGTTAGAAATTCTTCCAAGGAGCTTGGGAAGAAGAGGGCTTGAGGAGCTTGGCTAGGAGCTTCTTTATCAACAAGGAATCAAGTTTTGTACACTACTAACTCCTTTGTATTCCTGGAAATCATTAATTTGATTGCTTTGCTGCTTGGGTGATGTTTTGGTTGTATGAGTGCTTGAGACTTCATTAATGGAAAATCACAAGATTTACGTTAAAATGACTCAAAAATGATAGGAAACCACTTAAATCGCTTCCCAAAACTTGTAAGTTCGTTTTGGGGTCTTAACATTGGGTTTTGGGTAGGTGATTTACAAACTCTAGAAAATGAATTATGGGTTCGAGTATCGATATGGGTTGAACGCATATCGATACCCTGTGTTAAACTTGATAAACACAAACAATTCTTATCGGTTCACCTTAGGAGGGTATCGATACCCTTTTTCTACAAGAATTCCAGTAGCCAAATTGGGTATCAGTGTACTGCCCCGTGTATAGGTACATGGTTGTTGGTTAAATCCCTGCAGGTGTGAAGTTGGGTATCGATACGCTTGGATGGGTTTCGGTACCATGAAATATGTATCGGTATACGTATGTGGGTATCAATACTCACTGGGCAATTTGCTCGAAAAATATATTTTGAGTTCAAAGGACTTATAATTCGAGGAATAAGGCCCAATGGGCTTTTAAAATGGTAAAATAAATAGTAAAACCAAGAAACTAAGATTTGAACCTCACTTACGAACTTAAGAGCAAATAACATACTAAAACCTTGGGTGATTTGTTGTGTCATTTTAATAAGGATCCTTGGTGGACCGAATGATGGTTGTATGCCACATAAGGGTATTATTATGGTCGAGTTACCTTATTTAATAGGGTTTCTGTTGGGCTCGATATCCTTCAACTGAATTGCTTGCCAAGTGGTGGAGAAGTTATATTTTGGGTGATGGTTGTGGGAAGTAAAAGATAGAAAATAGATGCAACGATTTATATTGGTTCAAGCTTTTAACAAGCTCTACATCCACTACCTTAGCTTCCCCACTAAGGATTTCAATCAATTCACTAAGAATTCTTCCCATTTTCTAGGCTTAGGAGGCAACCCTTACAATCCTAGACTCACTCACCATGTCTAACATCCAAAGCTCACAAACCGAGCCTTAGGAACACTCTTAAACAAGAGAAATTCTAAGCAAACTGAAATCCCTCTACAAGGTTGATGTTTGCACTCTAAAGCACTCACTCAATCCTAATACACTTGAGCATACATTGACAATTTAAGCTCACAAGTGTTGTCTATACAAAGAATTGAAATTTAAAGTCCTAAGACAATTTTGGCATCATAATGTTGTTGACATTGAGATCATTAGTTGTTGATGAAGCTTGAAGGTCTCTTTTATACTCCCAATTAAGTTTCTAGCCGTTGGAGACCGTTGGGATTGAATTAGAGCCGTTGGAGCCTTTATTTTCCGCAATAAATATAGTTTTGCAGCCTTCGGTATCGGTACGCGTGTACCCGTATCGGTACAGGTACTAGCTGTTATGCCCATTCTGGCTGTGTGTATTGGAACGCTTTGGACCGTATCGGTACGCCTGCAATTTAAAAGACTGTTGGGAAATAACCGTTGGGGGTGGTTGAAACCAAGATCGGTATGCGTATAAGCGTATCGGTACGATCCTATTCGTATCGGTACGGGCAAGCATGTAGCGGTACGGTTTTTGGCTAATGGAAAATTACTGTAGCTAAAACCCTTATCTGTATCGATACGAGGTGTAACCGTATCGGTACGGACGTGCTGAAAACATAAGTTGGGCTACTTAAAAACTTTTAAAACACTTCCAAAACCTCTCAAAAATCCTTAACTAAAGCAGAAAGCATGAGTTGCTTTCTTATTATTGTATTTATTTTGACCTATAAAATGATTTGGGACAGTATAATAGAGGAAAATTAGAGTATTTGGCTGGCATGCCTACCGAGTCCCCTACACAGATCATCATACGCAAAAGCACGAGGCAACTGCTATTGAAGGAATCCATTTTTCATTTAATAAACCTTAAAGCAGTTTGTGCTAAATATTACAATTACATAATATATATCAACTTTCTTGTGACAAAAAGGAAAGATGTCTCAGTTCATTACAGTATAAATTTAGTCGACATTTGAGCAGAACGGGGCATTGAATTCGGAGGAAATGCAGTCAACTAGCATTCGACTACAGAGAACTGCAGATTTGCAGTGGTGATGGTTGTTCAAGGTGTAGTTTTTGAAGACACATTCACATGCAACTCACTCAACCTCTTTGATGATTCTCCTTTAACGAAGCGGCTCAGTCACTATGCTTCCTGGGGCACTGTGAGCTTTCCTTCTTTGTGTGGGTGATTAGTTGGATAAATGGTCTTTTAGTTTGAAGGAAATGCCTAGCTTCATGTATCAGATGATGGCATCTCAGATATATATTAAAGTTAGTGATTCTTAGCAAAATTGTGCTTCGCGCAGTGGCTAAGGCACACAACTTGCCCCTGCCTTACCTGGATTCGAATTCTACCCACGTCACTCCTTCCGTCAAGATTTAACGATAGGTGATTACATTGGGACTACTTATATAATTGAGTGGTCAAATCGAAATCAACCCCATTGGGACTACTTATATAATTGAGTGGTCAAATCGAAATCAACCCCATAATTAAGTGGTTATTTGAGTAGTTTACCCTATATAAAATCAAAGCCCCTTTCTCTTGTGTGTTCATATTGTCCCCTACATCCGACAATTTGTGTATGCATGTTGATTTTTGTTTTACATTAGTATTTGCAATATCGTTTACCATTCTTGATTGCATGTACTCAGCTATATTGTATCAACGATAATGTTAATCGAACTACTTAATTAGTAGGTGTAATTTTTTATATCTATTAAATAAAAAATATTAAATGTTTATATAATATAAATCCATGATCTTTTGAATACATAATATTGTAGTAATAACGATATTAATCAATTTAAGACTATTATTTAAAATATTAATAACTTTATCAACAACCAGTTGGTCTAGCAAGATAAGACGTTAGGTTCCTTAAGCAATGTTAGGGATTCGAATCCTGGCATTCTGAATAGAGAAAATTGGGTGGGAAGGGTTTTTGTTTAAAGAGAGAAAATGAAGTTCAAAGTGGCATGGTGTTTGTTGTTTGTTATGTTTCTTAGGGTGTATTTAAGTAGATTTGATTTGGTTAGATAAGAGGATGAATTGGTGACTTTTGATGGAATTTTTTGGTTTTGATTTTGAAGTGTTGGACTAAAATTGGGTTTAATTGAGTTTAATCCAGCCTGAAACATGTTATTTGAAGGCAACCAAAATGGACCTGAATGATGCAAGTTATTCGGTGATTCGGTTTGTTTAGAGTTATTGTTTTAAATGAATGATGCAAGTTATTTGGTGATTCGGTGTAACGAATTGGTGGAGAAAAACATTGCCTGATATTGTGTTTGTTAATGTGTTCTCGGCTTTCGTTTATCTGTGGCTGTTGCATATGCCACGTAAATTGTGGTATAGAAAACGTAGTTTTAGTCTTCCTGTTGAAAAATAAACCATGATTCATGAGTCTAGTTGAAGTTAGATAGGTCGATATTCGTGTGCGGAAGAAATGTCGTGTATTGCTATTATCTTGGTGTTGCAGGCACTTGTTGACTAGGAAGCACGGGTACTCCCCTATAAGGGCGTCTCGCGTCCCCGATACGTTTCTGGGATGGGGACGGTGCAAGGGCGACTGGGGACGTCCTAACTAAGATTTTATCGGGGACAGTCAAACATATACTAGGCACGGTCAACGTTTATTGGGGACGTACCCGGAGACGTACCCGAATAAATTTACTTAAAAATAGAAAATAAAATCCCCATCTTCTTTGTGAGCAGGTTTAAAAACCATTAAACTAATATGAACTTAAAAAGCTCAAGGATAATTAAACTAATCTGAACTTCAAAAGTTCAAATTATACCCAACTAAACTTAAAATCAATTGAATCAAACTAACCTATTTATAGGCTGCTTTCTCTTCTTGCTTTACATATTTTAAGGATATGTGATATTGGGTATGTATTGCATTTATAACCTGTTTTAATTTGTTTTAATGCTTATTCACTCAAGCTTTAAATAGGGATGGGTAAATATCTATTTCAGCCTTATCATCTTTTAATTTTATTATTTTAGTCATTGATTTTCTCTTAATTTAGAATGTAAAGTTAAATTTTCATTCAATTTAGTCATTTAATTTTAGTAATCTTCTAATCTAAGTGCTAGAGAGTAATTTAAAAATCATTAGAAGTGAATTTAAATAACTATAATTATAATTATTCTTTAATACAATTATAATTTTAGTCCTTATTGTATTATGAATTTTAATGATTTTTTATTATATATATATATATTAAAATTTATTTTATATTTGCCGAACTCTTGCCGTACTTGTACCCTGTAATTTTGGAAATTGCCGTTTCATATCCCTGTACCCGTATCCGTATCTGTGCAGCTTAGCTTGTTGATGCCCCAGATATGGTCAGAGGCCAAATGAACTTCAAGAGGCTTACATTGACGGATATCACAATTGACATTCCCCGTGTTCCGAAGAAGAAGACATTGATCGAAGCTATGGAGAAAGCTGGTAATGACAATAAGTTTTACTTACATTATGTTGTTTCTCGAAAGTAAAATTGTGTTGCAAATTTGTTTTTATTTGACTGCGGCAGATGTCAAGAACAAGTGGGAGAATATCTCATGGGGCAGAAAACTTGTTGTCCAGAAGAGAAGGGCATCTCTCAACGACTTCGATCGAATCAAGCTTATGTTAGCTAAGATCAAGGTTGGTTCATTGTGTTAATATGTTTGCTGGATTTATGTGTGATTGTTCTAATCAAAATCCAAAAAAAGGCTTTCTTGAAACCGTTATCTGATCTAACCTGCTATAATTTATTTTGCAGAGGGCTGGGGTCGTTAAGCAAGAGCTCGCAAAGCTGAAAAAGGAGACTTCATCTTGAAACGATATCGAATCATCGGGTTTTGCTAGTTTTGTCATGAACACTCTGCAAGTTGTTTCTTTTTCTTTTGTTAGATATTGCTTGTCAAACGTGGTGCATGCAATGTTTCTTATTCAAACTTCTGTTATTTATATTGGATGCATGAGACAGTGTCTTTAATCTCGTCAAATGTTAAAAGGGATGAAATAGCTTTAAGTCCCTGAACTTTGCAACATCTCTTATGAGAGTTTTTTCCACATTGGATTGTTTGTCATTTTGATGTATTATTCTGATATTGTATAATGTCATCAAAGGGACTAGAAATGAGAAAATTTGCTAACTTCAAGTGCTAATGACGAAAAAAATCAAGTGAGTAAAAGTTACTTTATTGCGGTGAAAAATGTAAGTACTCTAGTAATCTGATTCATTTAAGTAAAAAAGGCTTAATACACAAATTGGTCCTTGAACATGGTAATTTGTGACAAAATGACCTTTAGCTTAATTGTACTCTAAACTCAACATTTTTTTTGTCAAATTGCCCCTTGAACTTCCAACTTGTATCAAATTAATGGAATGTAAATTTCTGAAATATTGAATTTGGCTGGCTTGTGATCTGAGTTACCTTCTAGAATTGGTTGAACACACCTACTTCTCTTGGACCTTATAACCACTGTTTATTTCAGCAGTTGAACTGGTGAAGCGTTACTTCACTTATGTGCTGTAAACCCAATTCAACCATGACCCATGACTTGTCAATTCTTCTCTAATATATCCGTACTTTGAAAAATTGTTCGGGATCAAATTCAGAACTTAATTGTTAATAAAAAATAATGTGATAAATATAACCATATACTCCTATAGTTTTTTAAAAAAAATCAAATATATTTATATATGACATTCGTATCTGGTGCTAATTTTATGTTGTAATACATATGACATAGACAAATGTTGTAGTTTTTGAGTATAAGTTGTCGGTATTCAATCCATCGATTGACTAATCTGACCGTAGAGAACCCAATTTAATAGTCGGAAGAGCCTGTGCAAGTGTAAAAAAACTTCACGACCTCCGTAAGACAGCAAGTTCTTTGTCCAACCCAAAATTCGATTCATAAATTTGTCCCGCAAGAATCCGAAGGCTTCGGACTTGTTTCTTCCCACAATTAAAGGCACGCCTAAATAGATCCCCGGGTCATGAACTTTCCGGACACCCAAATGACTTGCAATCGTGCTCTATGCATATCGCTAGTGTTTGGACTGAAGTACACACTAGATTTGTCGAAATTTACTTTTTGTCCGGATGCAGCTTAATACATTCCCAAAACTGTTTTAGTTCTATTTGCTTCAGACTCCGAATTCCTTAGGAAAATCAAACTATCGTCTTCATAAAACAAATGGTTAACCCGAGGTCCGTATTGGCTTGCCCGAATTCCTTTCAAACGATTTGCTTCTTGTCCCGCAACAAAAGTTCAGATAGAGCCTGTGTAACAAAAAAAAATATGGGGATAGCGGATCCCCTTACCGTCACTCCCTCTCTGGTATAAAAGTGTCAAAAATTTCACCATTAATCTTGACAGAATAAGATACAGTTGTTGTACAATTCATCAAAAGATGAACAAAAGACTCTTTCAAACCCAACTGAAACATAACGGCTAGTAAAAAATCCCACTCCTCTCGATCGTAGGCTTTCTCCATATCCAGCTCCAGCGCTGTTCCCTTGTTTTTGTCATTGTTCGAGCTTTTTAAGTAGTGATAAAGCTCATGAGCAATAAGAATATTATCAGAGATAAGTCTTCTGAGAACAAAGGCACATTGAGTTTCATTAATACAAGCACGCATAATCAGTTTTAAACGATTAACTAGAATTTTAGACACAATCTTATGAGCATAAACTAATCGGTCGAAATTTTTTCGTTGATATGGAATTATTAACTTTTGGAATAAACACAATCAACATGACCATTTAATAAAGAAAGACAAAAAGAAACAACATTATTCCCAACTACCAACCAAAATAAACGATGTAAACTAGCAGGCATACCATCAAGCCCGAGAGCCTTGGTCGGGTTTATTTGAAAGAAAGCAGCTTCCACTTCCGCTACCGTGAACTCCGCCCCCAGCATGGCATTCATCTCCGGTGTTACTCGCTTCTCAATAGCAGAGAGGATCTCGGCTGAAGGAGTCCCACTTGAGGATCGATATAACGCGGCAAAGTAATCAACAGCAACTGAAAAAATCCCTGCTCTATCTTCAACTTTCCGGACCATATTGTCCTCAAGCGATAGAATCGTGTTTTTCCTACGTCTCCAGTTTGCTCGAGCATGAAAAAATTGGGTATTACGGTCACCCTCTTTGAGCCAAAGAACTCGAGAGCGCTGCTGCCAGAACATTTCCTCCTTGTCAAGGATTTGTTTCAACTCAACTTTATAGCTCTGTAACTCGGCCTCTTGGGAAGAAGAAAGGACAACCTGCAGTAGCAACTTTCAGTACGTTGCCAAGCACTAACAACTTTTTGAGAGCACTCGGATTACGACGCCCAACAAACATCGAAACGAAAATAGTCAGGGCCAATGAAACTACCATTCTGGTTTGCACCATTTGTGTCCAGTAGCAACAAACAATGATCCGAAAAGGAGTATTCAGAAATTACTCGGAAGTTCTCAAACATTTGCATCCAATCCGTTGTAGCCACATATCGATCAAGCCGTTCGCGTACTGGATTCCCATGATCGCCATTGAACCAAGTAAGCCAACCTCTATATGGTCCGAGATCATGAAGATGGAAAATGTCCATCTCAGGGTAGGATCGCCGACGGCCACCTGTAGTGATGTCCGTTTCGCTAAAAATACCGAGTTTTCGAGGTGTTGATTGTCTTTCGGATAAAAATGTTTATTCCGTGGGGATTTTAGAAACCTGTGTTTTATTTAGAAATTGGAGTCGCCACCGGCCACTTAGGTAGGCCGGACACCATAAAATCAGAGATTCAAAAAACTTTGAGTTCGGGAGTCGGTTACGGATGAGGAAGGATTAGCACCCACACCGCCCAAAATTGGTACTTTAATAATTACCGCTTTATTAATATTAGATTTTTCCGGATTAAAGTGACGATTAATTTAAAATTTGGTTATAAGTGCAGGTAGATTTTAAAAGTCCCGTTATCCGAGAGTAAACGTCCAACCACCATCACTACGCCTGATACTGGCCCTGTTTACGCTCGGATAAAAGGGCACCACATTGGCAAATATAAATCCGTTGCGCGACCTTGGAAAACAAATTATAAAACATACAATTTACGTTGACATGGTGAAAGACGAAATAAATAATAAAAACACGAATATCATAGAATTAAACAAAGATAGCAAAATGCATTGGCATGATTAACGAAACATATCACAATAAAAACAAAAGCGTAAACAAGTGAGAAAACATACCCCAAAATTAAAAGAAAAGAAAACACGCTTCAAAAATTAATAGATCAAATATATACATATAAAGGTGCAACATATGCATGATACACACGTAACATGGTATTAAACTAACGAATCAAAGCAAAGAGCGGACATAAAAACTAGTACTTAATATATGTGACATTTTAAAATAAGGTAAAAACATAACACTAATATACGACACATCATCTATTTTTAACACGCCACCTAAAATGCAAACGAACATAAAGAAGCTAACATTAAAACATGTTACGAACAGACGAAGCTAAACACATTGGTACGATAATGCATATGAAAAAGGACATACATGAACATGATGAAAACAACAAATACGTAGAAACATAGAGGACAAAAAGGACATACAAACCATAGGTAAACATGATACATTCATTATACTAAAACAAAATATATGAAAAACATAGACAAACCAAGCAAGCGAAATAAAGCATGATATAACACATCATAAAACATAATATTAAACCAATACGAATATAATGAACAACATAACATGCTAAAACACAAAATAAAAAATTATGGACATAAATGATTAAAACAGGGGACTGGAATGAAAGAAAGTGAAACAGAAATGACAAAAAAATGGAATAATAAAGACACGATTTAGGGACTTAATTACAGCCTGAAATAGACTTATAAGGACTAGAGTTGCAATAAACCCAAGGGGCAAGCTTGGAGTGAAAAGTTCAAAAACGCGGTAGGACTAGGGAGGTAATTTTACCATTTGAATTCGAAACTCGTTTAATTTAGGGACTAGATTGAAAAATTTCAAAAACGGAGGTGGACCGGGTTTGCAATTTAACCAAGGGGAAGGCTCACTTTGAAAAGTGCAGAAACGCGGGGGGATTTATGAATTAGTTAGCCCACTTTTAAAATATTAAACCTCTATATAACAGCCTAAATGGCTCGGTTCTCAGACTTTGGTCATTTAAAATTTTTGGATCTAAAAAAAACTCTCCCTCTCTTTATTCTCTCAACTGAACCAAATAACCACCCAAAAAAGAAACTTCGGCCACCGCGGAGCACCGGTCTCGGGCGAGGCTCTGCCGTAACAGCCGTCTCGAGCCCTCCTCGACCATAACTTTGGCAACCAAAACCAACCGTAAAACCTTAAAAACTTTAGAAACCCCCTTTTTAAACCGTAAACCTTTATTTCGGAACCCAAAATAAAACCCTTTCCCTTTCGAGCACCGGATCCTACTCCAGTTCACTCAAGGATGAGATTATTACCGGAGAGGAAGCTGAACTACTCGGGTAAAAAAAAACCTTCCCTTCCCTTCTGTTTTCTTTTTGTTTTTACATGCATGTATGTAAGAAAGACCAGAAATTTTACCACTGGAAGTTTCTTCTCTCTTTTTTTTCAACTGATCATTGTTGTTTTTTATTTCTGATCTGATATCTCTGAGTACACAATGGTGGGTTACACGTGTATATATGCATACCCTGTTTTTTCGTTTTTTGTTTACACAAGCAAGTTACAATAAATATAAATACTGCTCTTGATTTGGATCTGACATTTCTGCTTTCTGTGTTCGCTTGGCATGTCCGGTGGTTGAGGGAGGGCTGTACGGCGGCATGGTGGATGCAGCCTGGTGGCAGTATCGCTTCAGCCAGATTCACTCACGGCCGTTGGATCAGATCCGATCCAACGGCTGTGATTGCATGGGAAATGAATGGCCTAGATCTGGTCTTGGGATGAGTAAAGTTGCCTTTAATCTCGACACGTGGGGGAGGGAGAACGAACGGTTTTCGTGCGTGCAACGCATGCGCGAGTGGGAGGCGAGCAGTCTGGAGAGTGACATCACGCGCGCCAGCTGGATTATCTTGGACTGATCTGGACCGTTGGATCAAGACTTGATCCAACGGCCCGGATGACGGCGGCTGCAAGATAAAGGAGGGTTATCAGACTTGGTTTTTAGGGTTTTTAAGATATTGGGTCAGGCCAAAATGGGCCTTGTAACATATTTTGGGTCTGTAATACATATTGGACTGGACTGTTAATTAATGGGTTTTTATTAATAAAACTTATTGGATTTTATTTTAAATTAGCCCAAAAGTAATAATAATAATAATAATAATAATGATAATAATAATCATACACGCACACACATACAAACATACATGCAAACTATATATATCACATGCACACACATTTGGATACTCTCATGTAGCACATACATAATTAATACGAATACACACATCAATTAATATATATATGCAAACATACGTGACCACATACACCATACTAATTACTAATGCATATACATGGCTTATAGTATACATGCACACATCACACACCCTATACGTATACTAATCATACATATTTAATAAACACATAATGTAATATGTATACATGCAATAATAATTCCCCATTAATTATTATACTAATATATTAACAATATTTACAAACCGGATAAAAATGAGTGATTACACCACCCTTCCTTTCATTATGATTCAAAACCTCGTTGAAATCACCACCTATAATCCAAGGTAAAGGTGAATCCCCCCGAATCCGATCCAAAAGCTGCCAACTTTCATATTTACGTTCTCTCTCGCTAAAACCATGGATGCCTGTAAACCTGAATTTCATAGCTTCTATTTCTATTTCCATGTCAATATGAATACCAGAATATGCGATCAAACTCGCACACTCCGCTTCTTTCCACATTAGGAACAAGCCCGTTGATCCTGCTCCTCCCTCTACCGTTATGCATCCTGCCATACCATATCGCCTTCGTAACTGCTCAACCTTCTGTTTGTTCAACAGTGACACACAACCAAAGACGATATGAGGGTCCTTGGAAGTAATGTACTTCCTCAAAGCACGAACTGTCGCAAGGTTCCCAATCCCTCGACAGTTCCAACATAAAGCGATCATAATTTCCGGCGGGGCTGATCAACAGCCTCCGCCAGTTCTGGATTTTCCAAAGCCGAAACTGAAACCGATGTATCAACACCTTCAGCACCTACTTTGGATTTTTTGATAGACAAATCAACAATACCATCCTCAGCCGAAAGCCCACGCTTCACACGGTTTTTATGATCTAAAGGGACTGAGATATGCTTCTCCCTACCGAACAAATATGTAATTAGTACTTAATCAATTGCTCTTAATTTTTGCAAATTTAGTGTAAATGATATTTTTAAATTGAAGTTTAATTGTTTCTATCAGAATTTTTTTTAAAGAATTATTATTCAGTAAGTTTGAAATTCGAATTTTAATATGAATGACATATTTCTTTCTCTTCGGGATTAGGTTTCTTTTGTTAGATTAGTAATAAAAATAAAAACAATAGATCTATTAGGTATAGGATGTAGAGTGATATTCTCGAGTCAAGTTATAATTCGAAATTTTAAACGAACTAAAATTACAAGATGACCGACTGATATAAATCAGGTTAGATTAACATAACATCATTTTATCTACCCAAATTACAAGATTTTCCTGTCTCGTCTTTTCTTTTCAAAAATTTTCTCGGGAAAAAAATCAATAGAATAAAAATGGCAGTTACACGAGTAAATTTGCTGAGCAGATACAATCAAAACCAATAAATTTTCTCATTTAAAAACGTTAATAACTTAAATATTTTCAAACAGATTCAGATTTTCTATTAACTTAAACAGATCAGGCTTATCAAAAAAATATATTTCTTTACCAACAAGAAAATCAAATCAAATTGTTTTAACATTTACTTGTGTATATATTCATCTTCAAATACACTCCTTCAAAGTTTCTTTGCATCACAAAGCTCAAGAATTTTAAAAAATGGGACTAAAAGATATCCACTTTAAGCTCAAGGTAAGCAAAATCCAACACCATTTTCATTTATTTTTTTGGGTCAAAGGTAACTTTCTTCATAAATTTAACGTATGAAAAACGAAATGACTCGTTTCAAAGATCGAAACCCAGATTTTCTTATCCAAGTTTTCACTTCATATAAAGCTTAGTTCTCATTAACCAGTATCGGAGATGGTGGAAGCAAGAAAAGAGAGAATAGGATTAAAAAGAAGCCTTCATGGATGATGCCAGTCTCTCATGGCTATCATGTGGCTGAAAATAAGTCATTGAGAGGCAGCTCTGATGAACGAGAGAGCAAATTCGATGAGCTCGAGTTATGGTTCTTCGGAGTTTTTGATCCTCGGATTGGCGATGGTGTTACCAAGTATATACAGTCTCATTTCTTTGATAAGAAGCCTAAACAGGTAAACATTGCATCATATATTCACATATGTGTATGTTTATGTGTACGTGCAAGTGTAGATTGAGATCTCTGGCATTTATGTTGAAAAATTTTGTTGCAGTCTCAAGTCAATAGGAAGACGAAGGAAGACGAGACGGTTCGAGCAGGGTCGGCGTCTATGATGCTTATCATGGGGAAAGGCTTGTGATGGCCAACCTGGGTGGCTATAGAGCCGTTGTATGTAGAGATGGTGTGGCTCATCAGCTGAGCTGCAAGCATCATGGTGGAGCCAGAAGACATTGGACTCGTAGGCTGTTTCCAGGTATTTTGAACACCTACAATAAAAACCTTTTTTACTAGAACAGAGTTGGAATCAATCGAATTTTCGGTTTTCGATATATATCTGATGCTGTTCTGTGTGTCATTTTTGTGCCTAAAGTTCGTATATTAGTTGCGATTCAAGTAATGAAGCAGCTACAAGGCACCCCGAGAGCTCAGAACTTCTTGTCGGGACTGAAAAGATCGATGCTGAGACCGAATTCATCATTATAGCAAGCAGTGGAATCTGGGAGGTATATGCAAGGACATAACCCGACTCCGACTCCGACTCCAACACACGCCCGAGTCTAAGTAACATATGCTTAAGCTACAACTCTTTATGATTATTGTGTGCAATGTTGTTCATTCCAGGTGATGAAAAATCAAGAAGCTGTGAATCTCATCAGGCATTTGGAGGATCCACAAGAAGCAGCTGAGTGCCTAACAAAGGAGGCATTAACAAGAATGAGCAAGAGCAATATATCATGTGTCATCATTCGTTTTGATTAGTAGTACTCTCTGTGTTTTCATCTGGAGTTTTAAAGTATCCGTTTATATGTATCAATGAATCTGAATTTGCAAATGAAACCTGTTCTTCCCCATTCTGTGTCAATCTTACAAGGTAATAAAATGGACATTCTTTTTCTACGGTTCCGGCCTAGTGAAACGATAAAGGATTGATTGCAGATACTGAAATTCGAATATTAACTGCAAGAACCAACTAAGCTAAACCCCATGTGTGCCTTCTTCAACCATTGTTCACCAATCACTTCCAGTACGGCTACCTCTATTCGGTTAAGGTAACGACTTCGAGTATGGCCAGCTCTCATAGTATGACGGTCGGTGTGTAAACAAATTCACCGCCGTATGGCTGACCGGCAATTACTAGCGATTCTAGCTTCATGCAGGCAAGTTGCAGCCTGCAATCCGAATTGAGGGCGTGATTTTGGTGTTAACTCACCCTCGCGGGATTGCGACCCTTTGTCCGTCCAGTGTAGCATGTGTTGCCCGGGGCATACGGGGATTGATGACTTGACATCATCCTCTCCATGTGTGACTTCTTCAACCACTGTTCACCATAATACGTACAAAAACCGATAAAACCCTGAACCTTGCGTTCTATGACAGTGAGACTCGAAAAATATGAAGGAATCTTCTCATTTACAGTAAACAATGATAGAATTCATGGATACAAAAGAAAGTAAATATAAACCGGGAGGAAATGTCCGTTAGAAACCGATTCAGTTCAAGAACATTACATTAACCAATGCATGTGGCTGCATAAAAAAAACTTTTTTACAAGCATATCATTGATGGTACCTAACCTTTTCAGGTTGCAATAAGGGAAAATAAATTTGAAATATATATATATATATATATATATGTAAATGTAAGACAGCCAAATCCACGGGAAAGAAATAACCAAGTCCATGGCTTCACCTTCATCGTCAAGCCATATACTTCTTTTCACTGGTCTTGCTTCGGAATGGTGACAACAACGAAAATGAGCGAGAAGCTGCATGATTATATATATAAAGTCCTTCAGATTCTCCACCTTAATGATGTAAGATACTGATATTTGTGAACATTAGGGAAGAAAAGGAATAGAAGGGTAATGAGCAGCAAATACTTACATTTTTGTGGAGCATTACCGGCTGTTGGGGTCTCATCCTGAGAGATCAGATTCTTCAACATATGAACTGATAAAAAACCAGAAAACTAATCAGCTTCAGAACCAAATACAATCTGAAAATTAACAAATCCACCAAAACAACAGATGATCTAAGTGCATCGATTGAAGTTCACAAGGGATGAATCACAAGGCAATTACCTTCACTGGATGAGGCAGCATTCACAACCAACTCTTCAGCCTCACTGCTTGAGTCAACACTATGTTCGCTTCTAGCTGAGCTATGATTCTTTTTTCCAAACTTCAACAGCCGTCGAAACCCTTTCGATAACTCCTTTACCTGAGGTTTATCCAACACCTCGGGAATCTTTTCTAGTTTCAAGTTATTAGTGTCAGCTATAAGAGCTCTAACATTCTCTGAGTTTGTTGTTGCAGCTGGAGGTGCTCTGTCATACTCAGAAATTTCAGTGCATGGATCTTCCATAGAAGAGACCCGAGCTAAAGGGGCTTGATACTGTTTTTCAGTAACACTTGTAAATTTTGACAATTCCTTCTCAGTGTCACTTACATTTCCCTTTTGAACCTGCAAGTATGTACAGCATATTTAGAGGCACATGAACAAGAAATGATAATTCGAACTATAAAATCTTACCTCATAAGCTCGTGGTTTTTGTTGTATCTGTTGTTCTTTATCAAGTGCTTCAGGATTCAATGAAGAAACTGGTGCATGAATGACAGCATAATCTGACACCATCTCAGTTTCCCTCCTGATTTTAAAGATGCCGTCATTTTCCTTCTGAACTACCTTAGTTCCTTCTGATGAGTTTACTGCAGGAACGGATTCAAGCATCACAACAGTTTTCTCAACCACTGTACTGTCATCCCCATCAGTATGAAGTGAAACTTTTTCCTTGCTCCTACTTGGTTCGGTAACATCGGTGGTCGAAGAAATACTTCCGGTCACCTTCTGAGTCATTTCATTTCCTCCCAATTTGCTGCTGGTAACATCAGGGGATTTAGTCGTTTTAATTTTGAGCTCGGGAAGAGATGCAATCTTACTTTTATCATGGTTCACAATTGCTGATATTTTTTTGCTTTCAGGCACACCAGATACTTTTGTTTTCTTTGATGGCTCGGAGTGCCGCGACTTCACTGAAGAAACAAGTGGGCTGCTACTTGTTTTCGGTTCTGATAATCTCCTAATCCTTGCCATAGAGGCCTTTGTATCAGGAGTTACACCGCCATTGTCTTTCTTCGGTTCAGGCAATAATGAAACTGACTGGCTTAACCTATTTCCACGGGATGGGGTTCCAGTGTTCAATTTGCTGGGTTTAGAAGCTTTGTGAGAATCAGCTGATCCCACAGAAGCAGGCTTGATGGATCTTTGTAGTGGTGATGATGGTCCAGGCTCACCATCAGTAAACTTTGATGCCTTATGAGAGCTCGGAGAAAGTTTTGATGGCAATTGTTTACGGCTTTGTGCGGCAACTGACAACTGAGCCGGAACAGAACCGCCTCTAGCAGCAATTCTCTTTTGTCTCTCCATCTTCAATGCTTCAAGTCGTTTAATTTCAGCCTCTTCCTGTAAGTGTTAAAAAATGAATTACTAATAACGAAAAAAGATTTATTTGATAAACCACGAGCTAGTTGTAAAGAGAGCCGAGGTTGTACTATAAGCATTCGAAGAATTCAGTGCACCAAAAGCAGCATACCTTCTCCTTCTTTATTTTCTGAAGATCAGCTTTATAGGTTCTTAGCCTCTCAGCCCGGACTTTCGCTTCATCCAAAGGACTCGGTTTTGAAGGCTTTCCTCTCCTTATTGGCCCTACAGCCTTCTTTTTATCAGAAGGATCAGCAATAAGTTTCGATTTTCGGTCCTTTTCTGACTTTTTAGACCCTTGCATCCCCTCTTTATTTTTCTTACTCAGTGAAGTACCATCTTCAACATGAACCAGCATTTCATAATCCAAAGCCGGATCATACCCGACTGACCCCATTTCTGCTCCACGTTCAGGCATCAAAGTCAAATCATCGGGTTCATAATTGACCTGGCTTCCAACCCTATTAGGTGTATTTTCTGCTTTCTGAAGTGACAATGAGAAATCGGAATCCACATTGATAGCACTGCGGTCATCAGTTCCAACTTGAGTGACTGAAGTGGACCTGAATGGAACAATGCAGGAATCATCATTTATATTATTTGATGACCTTCTTTCTGAACTGTTGGATGAACGATCAAAGCGGTTAATCGTCTGGGGATCTGATGGAGAATTTGTAAAATCTGATGGATTCTGTTGTCTATCTACAATGAATTCATCATTTACATTCCTTCTATAAACCCTCCTGCCATCCATTTCACCATCAATGAAAATCCTGCCATCAGCAGCAGCGTAACCACGTCTTCCAATAGTCAAAGACTGATCATTCGATCCTTTAGGCATGCGAGAGCCACTTGCACTAATATCATGCATGTCAGTTGCATTCCCTTCTTCGAATTGACCCATTTCTCGTCCCCCAAAAACTAAAGGGTCTTCACTTCCATGCACTCTGCTTGGTCTTCTCTTTCCTTGAACTTCCTTTTCCGTCGAGAACATTTCTCCGTCAGTTCTACGTTCTTCGTCTTCAGCATCTCTAAGTAAAAAAGATTGAAATGCTTGCCAGTGTCCACCATCCGTCTCCTTCCCATTAATTGTTTCTTCCCTACCATATGCATCAACAGACTTTGGTCGACTTCCATTCACCTTTGAGGATCTCCGAGAGTTCTTATGCTCGGTATCTCCATCTTCCACATCATCTTCAGAGCCAGAATACGACTGTGAATCACTACCTGAAGAGTTCTCCCTTTTTGAAGTGATATAATTGATGTTCCGTATGACAACCATTCCCGACTTCATTTTACTTGACCTGCTACTCTTCTTTCTCGATTTTGGACTTGCTGAATTTTCGCCCTCCAACTCCTCGTTATCTTGAGATTTTGCTCTCTCCATCTCATGAGTATCCGATCCACTATGGCTTTCTCTGCTATCCATTGAATGCCGTTTCTGTATTCTTTTACCAACATTGTGTCTTGGATCCTCCATTGATGGATAAGGTTGCTGAAAGTAGGGACTACCTCCAGAGTAATTCGGATAGTAAGGCACCCCTTGCATAGGATATCCTTGAAACGGTGGCATACCACCCGGCGGAGAATGGATAGGCCAGGGAGGAAACATGGGGTGCGGATACTGAGATTGGTAATATTCTTGACGAGCCAGGGTTTGTTGATCCATTGGAGATTTCTCATCTGGCCATATCAGAATTTTATTTATTTCAGTTCATAATTTAGGTGAAAATAGCAAGCATGAATGAAATATTTGTCAAGCATACAAATGAGGTGTTAAAAGCAAATAAATGAATGCCATAAATCAAGATTGCCGGGATTAAGACCAAGCAAATAGTGTGGGCGGAAAATTAGACAGGGAAAATACCACCTTTCAAATTACCAAGCATAATTATACCTGTACTTGACTCAACACCAGATTTTCCGTTGTTCTCGGAAAACACAATGCCAGTTGCATTCATAGCAGGGAAATCAGATCGACCAGACATTGCTTCAGCTGCTTCAATCTCAAGCCACTGGCCAGTTTCATGCTTTCTTTTCCATAAATCATTAAATTTTATACAAGCATCCCTGCAATGAAAAAAGAACTTAATCAAGATACCATTCACAGGTGCACAAATTATTCTTCCAGTGGGTATCATTGATGGAAAACTGTCATCTTAAACTCGGTAATTTTGAACTAAGAGAAACACCTGATTAATACATGACATGTAATCACCGATAAGATTATATGGTTGCATAGAACTAAGTTGACTATTTGAAATTCCCACATACCTAAAACGAGAGGCTCCAAAAATTTCAGCAAATGAAATCAAAGGTGCCACATGATCGATATCGAAACCGGCAGCTGCAGCACGTGCAAAGGCCATACTTTGCTCTTTCTGCAGCACGATCTTCCTTGTCTCCAGGACTTTCAAAAGTTGAGCTCTAGTGAAAAGGAGAAACAATATGTTATGTATGGCCTTAAGATTATTCAAACAAATTAAACATATATAAACAGATGATAATTCAACTTGTGTTCTTCATCGTTAATATGAAATAATATGCCGCTCCTCTCACTCTTTTAGCCTTTTTCTTGGTCCTTCTCAAAATTCCCTTCTGTTCGCCGAGGAAGATCCTCTCAGATAGGGTGTGGCCAAGCCTACTTCAGCTTGACTTCGGTCCCCAAGAATACTCAGACGCGACTTATTCATTGTTTTGTTGAGTTTGAGCATAACTAGCTAAACAGTTGAGGGAGCCAAGTTCAAGTACGTACACCTTAGACATTTAGGAAAACCGAGCGCACGAACATGAAAGGGTAAGTTATATGTTTTTCTTGTCAGAGTGTATCACAACACTTCCCCTCATATTTAACATGCTGACCCGTAATGGCATTTACCATAATAAGGTTACTGCATTCATAACACCCCTGATTCACTCGCTAAAAGTGAACGCTTTCCAGGAAGCTAGGCGGGTGGGAGGATACATATGAAATACAAAGCGACTCCTCAAAACTATTGATAATATTCAATTCAATATCCTCAATTACAAAATGTGCATTCAGCCACACTACGACATACTTAGAATTTCCCTCCACAGAAGATGCATTCGCTTCAGGATGCAGTGCACTAGGCTGCAAGGAAAAAAAACAAGATTTAATCAAATTTATGAGAAGATATAATACATGCTAAGGATTATTTAGCGGATACTAACTGAGTAAAGGACGATGGCTTTCTCATCACTGGAATCTGGTGTAGCTCGGTTGCCTGTCGAAAGTCATCAAGTATAATACAAGAACAAATAAAAACGAAAAAAATGAACGAAAAAAATTCCGAACTAATGCTGAAAGATATGAACAAACATGATACAGGTTGACCAGAAAATATGAAATAGTATGACTTTTTGATCCATAAATTCATCCGTAATTTATATTAAAAACGGAACCAGTCCAATTAGACCGAAGACCATGGGCAAAAAAGTTATTACCAGTACCTTCTGTGCCGGTGCTTTCCATGGGATGTACTTGATGTTCTTCTACCTGTCAAAAGAGAAAAGAACATGTATAATCAATCTCTACAGTATAGATATAATAAAACTCCCAAAAACATTACTTACAGCACTCAATCCTACATTGTTATTGCTTTGAATTGCAATACCCTCTTCAATCTGCAGAATTTCGGATTCAACAGTATACACCCGTTCCAAGATCTCGGGAGTACTCACGAACCGAACAAACCTGCAAATGCCAGAAAGAGAACAGATCAACAGTAGAGCCATTTTTGACAACAAGATTGCTATACATTATAGACTCAACCATCACACCGTCGCATCCCGAAAACCGTTTCTTTCTCAAATAACAGAAAAAGACTGATCAAATGAAAATAATCCCAGTAAGAAAGGAGCACCAAATAAGATTATAAACCTTTCCACTGTCCCTTTTGTGAACCAAGATGCATCAATGGTGGGGTCTGGTTGAAGGATGATTGAATAACCCCCCTTGGCCATCTGCTCTTGTGCAGTCTTCAAATGGGCAAGGAATGGATTAAGCAAACCTGAAGCCATTTTCTCAGTCTTCCCATTTGCAGATATCACCAAATCACACCTGGTGAAAGTGAAAGCACATCATAATAGTTCATATCTACAATGATTACAAACAAACAATACCCAGTTCCAGAAATCTAGCATGTATATAAGCAAACTCTAATGCTAACACTGTGAAGTTAAATATTAGCAACAAAACAAATAAAATCCTAACCTGGTTCGAGTTGGTGTGAGCTGGAACACCACTGAGTCAAGTCGAGCTGAAGACTTCATTGCTACCTCTAAAAAACAGATCTTTGATGGTGAAATGGCTGTTAAGAAATGGGGAGAAAACAAATAAATAAAAAGCAGCAATTTTTCATGAAAAATCCGAAAAAAGAACAGATTTTGACATTTGGGTTGTAAAGACAACTCACTAGAAAGGAAAGTTCTGAGGAAAAAACAATGGGATTTTTAGATAGAGAAAGCGAATCCGAAAAAAATGGTGTCTTTTTTAGAGAGAGAAATAGAGGATCCAAAGACTGCTTTGTTAGAGACAATTGGTGGAGATGGCTGGGAAATGAAAACCGGAAATTTTCTTGCTGGAAGGTAGAAAATGGAAATGTTTATGGGTAGAATGGGAATATCGAGTAAAGTTGACTGAGAATGTGGAAAAATGGTGAAGCATAAGGGACAATATTACATCGGTTGATGATATGATTTGCTTCGGAATTTACAAAAGTATCCTTTTTTGTTCTTCTGTCAATGGCGACGTTAATGATTTATGCATCCGTTCAACTATTTTTTATAAGGTTTTCATGATTTACCTCTAAAGCATTGTTGATATGTACATGTGTAACAGGTACGATTATATAAGGTTTTTGAAAAATATAAATTTAAAATAAATTAAGGGTTTATAATAAAAAATAAAAATAATTTTTTTTTTATCAAAGCGTATGATTTTATTCAAAGCGAAATCATAGAAATATTGCTATCAAATGCCTCCTTAAAAATTCTCTACATCTAAATGGAAAAAAAAGTACAACTGGTAACGAAGCGAGATAGGACATGAGAGTCAACACCAAAGGCTAAACACCACACTCATCAAGAGATGATTCGCACCCAATCATGTCGACCGACCCCTCTTTGCCAATACATCAACAATACTATTCGCTTCACGAACAATGTTGTGAAAACAAATACAATGAAGCAAGCGACACGCCTCATCGATCCGTCGAAACCAATAACCCAAACGCTAAGGGTGGTCCTCCTGATGTAAGATCCACGAGACCACCACTCTCGAGTCAGACTCAATAAAAATTGACTCTTCCCTTCCTCATAGTGACGAACACAACAAGTCAACTGACATTTATTTTTTAAGAAATTAAGGGTTACAATTTGGTAAATTGTACATAGCCCCTAGAATTTGAACTATTCCAGATCTAAAGTTATATTCTTTCAGGATTTTAGTATTTTAATTTTATAATCACTTGATTAATCTAAATTATATATTATAAATATTCTTTATAAAAGTAATATTTTTAATTTAATTTGTCCGTTCATACTGTCCTAATTTAAATCTGTAACGGTCTTAGAATTTTATCGCGTCATACCAATTAGTTGTTGGTAATATTTTAATTTTTATCTTATTCTAATATTAAGCCTATCTTCTTCATCTTACTTTACCCTATAAATAATTAATTATCTACAAAAATATATAGATAATAATGTGTCAAATTTTTTTTGTTTCTCTTTCAGTTTCCAGGGTTTTTCTCTGATTAATCCGGACTGATCTGTATCGCGCACCAAGTTTTGATGGGTGAGTCTCTCAGCGGGGACTTTTGCATATACAATGTCTCGAACTCGAAACCTACTTAAATGATACCAAGTTATTTACCACTTGGATCATCCCGTTGATTAATGTGTCACAACTTTTATAAAAAAAAATTATTATAATAAATGAGATAAAAATAATAATTAAAATATTAAAAAATCAAAATAGTGTAAATAATAAATATTAAAGTAAAATAGATATATCAAACAAAAAAAGTAAAATAGATATAATCAGATATCAAATTTTTTGACAAATATTACTTCTATTTTTACCTAGAAAAGAATGTGAAACTCTAAAGGAATGGATACTCTTGCTGGGTCTTGAACCTAAGACCTAAAGAAAGGAAACGAAAGAAGGTGAACAACTCTAATTAATGGCCATCAACGCTTGCTCTTCGTATACCAAATTCTGAATGAAGCCTTTTTGTAAATATAATATTTAATTATATTTATAACATTTTTATATTTAATACTATATTCTTTTACTTTTCTTAGAAAAACATTATATTTTACTGAATATCACTTGTATTTTATATATAACGATGGAATTTTGACCATTATTTAAACAAAAATACAAAATGAAGTAAAATTGGTTTTTTACATGATAATAATTTTTAGAATTAGTCTACCACGCTCGACGAACACCGCTGAACACTATTAACGCTGAACATCGTTGAACACCATTAAATTGATTAATAAAGATTAAAAATCTCAATGACTCAACATATAATTATAAATGATTTAAAATAATTTTTCAATTAAATTATTTTCTATATATATTATATTTTTAAAATTTTTTAAATAATTGGATCAAATACAAACCTTAGTCAATTTAAAAAATAAAAAACCCTAAATCTAAAACCATAAACCCTGAACTTAACCAAAAACCTAAAACCCAAATCTTTAAGGTCTAAATTCGAACATTGAGATTAAGGTTTAATAATTTTATTAATAAAAATTAATAAAGATTAAATTAATCAAACCCTAATCCCTGTATCAACGAAACCGATTAGAATCACGTCTCCTGCATTTTTATCGCCTCCTTCTTGAGTCCACACGGTTTGCGGCAACCTTAAGAACTGAGGACTGTAAGTAGCCATCGCTTTGGTTCTTCTATTCCCTTCAACCAACTTCACTCCCGGAGCATGTTTTAGTTTCTTAGCCTGAAATTTTTCATGGCAATTATACTCAGGTAGAATGAAAACAACCTGGGATGGTGTTGTGTGGACAGCAAAGCCATTAATAACATGTTTGAAGCTGTATAGCTTGTTATAGCTTCCCCTGTCCAGAGTGCTTTGAAGAACTTGATCATGAGAATCTACCAACTTCTTTGCATGATCTTTAGAAGCTTCACTAATAATTCAATACAAAAAGAAAAAAAGGTGTTAAAACTACAATTTTAAATATCAGTATTCCAACATTATACTAAGATGTTTTCTAACATGTTGCTGTCTTGTAACCTGTTGAGATCAAATCTTCTTCCATGTTGGCTAGGTAAATCGTCGTCATCGCCATGAAATGCCACTGGTTCTTCCATTAAAATCTTGTAACCTACTGAGATCTCACTTACAATCCCGTCAAAATAAAAATATTAAACCCTAATCTCAATGTCCAAATTTAGGGTTTAGGGTTTGGGGTTTTTTATTTTTTAAATTGACTAAGGTTGATATTTGATCCAATTATTAAAAAATATATATGAAAAATAATTTAATTGAAATTTTATTTTAAAAAATTTATAATTATATATTGAATCCTTGAGATTTTTAATCTTTATTAATCAATTTAATAGTGTTCAGCGTTAATAGTACTCAGCGGTGTTCATCGAGCATGGTAAAAAATTTCTAAATTTTAATGTTATATGTAAAATTAAGAAAATATATTTTGTAAATATGTCTTTAAAATAATATATTATTTTATTCAGTGAAATATAGAAATAAATCTAAATAATAAGAAGAAAAAGAACCATATTACTAATTATTTAAGGAATTATAATTAAAAAAAGAAAGGAATCTTACCTCTTTTTACTAAAATTCAATTTTGTAAGGATCAATAATTATAAATTCCATCCATAAAAAAGTAGGAAATTATTGGTTTGAAATTAAAGGGTAATGAAAGCATAAAAGTCCAATGCCATCATTATATTTTAAAGGCCTTAAATCAATGATAGGACACTCTACTCTTTATTCTAAAATGGATTTTTTGGATTCAACAAATGGCATCCCTAAGCAACCATTCTATTTTTTAACCACCAATATATAATTTATTAATCGATTAATTTAAATTAAATTTTATAAATTTTTAATATAGGGTGACTCTTTCAACTAATTTTTTCTATTTATAATATTATGATTCAAATTCATGACCTTATTTAAGGAACGTAGCACCCCATCTCGCTATATTAACGGATGGTAACAATTCTATTTATTTGTTTCTAGTAACGACTTTTTTTCTGTGATGAAATCTGTAAGGAAAATATATTTTTTGATATTTGAATTTAGTTTCAAAGTTTAGTTTAGTGTTTAAGTGTATTTTATAAATTATGCATCTAAAGTTGATTTCAGATTTAATCGGTATTTAATTTGTTTTTTAATAGGTACGTGAACATGATTTACTAACTTAAATTAGTATTTGTATTTGATTTCTATTTTGTTTAAACAGATATTTAAGATTTTTAATTAATTTATAAAGATTTATTAAGTATTTATCATATCGTATGATAATCAGACATGATATTTACAAGTACAATAAAATTAAACTACTACTCCTTCCGTTTCATTCAATATGTTTATTATTTACTTTTTTGGACAATTTTTTTTTAACTTTAGATCATTATTACTTTAAATTTATTATTGATAAAAATATAAAAAATATTTTAAAAGTCTTCGATCAAGTAGTTTAAAAATATATATTTTATAAAATTTAATTAAATAAAATATTTAAAATAATTATGATTAAAGTTTAAAAATTTTGCCTTTTTAAGAAGTAACATTAGATATGTTGAGTGAGTCAGAGAGTATATTTTTTTGGGTAAAACTTTAATACACAGGCTGTGTAAAAACTAATTTTACACAAGCATGTGTATTTACACTATGAAAATTCAAATCCTAAATTCTTAATCCTAACCCTAAAAAACTAAACCTTAAACCCTATACACTAAATTATAAACACTAACTTTAAATTCTAAACCATATAATCTAAACCCCTAAAACTAAAAGACGAGTGTAAATTAAAATTCATACGGCCTGTGTATCAAATTTTTTTCTATTTTTTTTCAAATAAATGAAGGAATTGAGAATAAGATGTAATTTGGTTGTTATGACTGCATCATATTCAATAATTAAGCGGATGAGATTGGGGCCCTTATACTATTAAAGTTAATCAAACATTAATTACTTTTGTCATCTTTGTCTAAGCCTTCAACATGGTAAAAGTATAAGAATCCAATGATTATGAATAAGTGAAAAAAAAAACATTGGATTGAAAAATATGAGTTTGCAACCCTTAGATTAATTCAAAAGAATAGAAAATAACAGATAGTGAGTTGGTCTTATGAAATAAGGTATTATATTTCTTAAATAAGATCAAAAATTTGAATACTAAAATTATAAATTGGGCAATTGATTTGAAAGGATCGCCTCTATAATGAATCTCTACGCTAGTTGATCTAGATTAATCAATAAATGAGTTGAAAACCCATGGTCAAACAAAAAAATCGAAAATAAATGTAAGCCCACTTTGGATGAAAAAAAGATAATTTACCCATCAATATGTTAAAATCAAAATTAAATTCCATAACCAAAGCCAATCAAATCCACGATGAGTAGAAAATCATATGAAAACCTCAAGCACAAATATAAATAACTAAATAAGAATAAAATATTTATTAGAGTCTAATTGTCAAGCTACCACATTAAAATTGAAAAACGTAGGGAATCTAATTTGTTTAATTTTGAAATTAAATGACCTAAAAAGTATTTTAAAAAAATACAAGCTAATGCTTAATTTGTCTAATTTTAAATCTAAAAGGTAATTGTACCAAAAATGGGGGACTATGATCTATTTTACTTAGCAAGAGGATCTAAAAAGCAATTGTACCCCAAAAAATAGAGGACTATAATCTAATTTACTTGTTCTAATGACTCGGTATTTTTTTTGAATAAGGTATGATTCGATATTTATTTTGTAACAAAACCCAAAATTAAGTATAACCTGTTGGACTTGATACCATCAGCCAAATAGGTTGGAAATAGTGTAATGAGTCAAAAATATTTAGAAACCGATTTAAACATATATTTTTAAATAATTTGGACTTAATTATTTTTAAAATCATTAAACAAGTTTAATTTTTAACATAGTTTGTTATATCAAAATATTAGCTCAACATTTCGTGTATTGTTGGTAGAAAAATTTCTTTCCGTAATCTAATTTAATTTAAAGTTTAAGAAATAGAGTTTAAAATATTGACATTTAGAATTAGTGGTTAAAATTTTGTATTGTGAAGTTTAAATAGATATGTTTGTGTACAAATATTTTATACTTTACTGATTATAATATTGTGTTTTCAACAAATCAAAGTATAACCAGACACCTAAATCACCAACCCAACAAGATAAGTTTCTCTTATTGTGTTTACAAATAAATAAACAATTATTCCCTTGAAATTGTCTATACGAACCACAGAACAAGGCCATGGAAAATAGTAAAAGATGGTCTCTTTCTCAATCGATGAGTAGTTTTTTTGTTAAACAAAAGCCCTCTAAAAATATGAAAAATCTCCACCTAATATCATCACCATCATCAAAGTCTTAACTTTCTCTTCTTCAAATCATCCCTTTTTCTTCCTTTTTCCCGAGAAAATTGAACCCTTGTCCTAAACCCAGATCCGAAGATCATCACCCCAAATTCTTGCCGATAAATCCTTACCTAGAAAATGCAGCTTGATGACCCCAAAACGCTTGTTTTGCTGAACTGATTAATGGGTATTCGTAAATTTTCAATCAAATTTTCTACCTTTGTTTTCCCCCTTAGTCACTTGAAGGGATAACATTTTTTATAGAATTTTTGGAGAGTCTTACAAGGATTCAGTAATCTGGGTTTTGTTTTTCCGAGTTGATAGATAATAATGTTGTTGGATTCCAGAGTTAGTTTGAAGAGAAACGGTTTGAGTCAATTCCAGTGTTGAAAGTCAATATCAATATTAATAAAGTGGAATAAGAAGGGAGGGTTGCTTTTATTGTGATAAACTAGAGTAAGATTCGATCATGGAGCATATTATCGGTGGAAAATTCAAGCTCGGTCGAAAGATCGGGAGTGGGTCATTTGGTGAACTTTATTTAGGTAATTGTAGTTAATGATTTTTAATTTCCTATTCTCTTTCCAGTTGCTTTATTAATTTTTGATGTATTTGTTTTGCAGCCGTCAATGTACAAAGTGGAGAGGAAGTGGCTGTTAAGCTGGTAATTTTTTTTTTTTTTTTTTTTTGCTTTTCCCCAACTTTAATTAGGAATGGTGGAAGTTTCTTTCTTTCTTTCTATTTGTTTACTTCAGTGTATTGGTTGATCACTCGGTATGTTGGGATTGATTATCGATTTAGCTGAGGATTGTTGCAGTTGTATTTGATGTTATTCTTCGATGCATTTCTTTGTGGTTCATTCGGATACGGGACGTGATACCTGGTATTTCATATCATCGATCTGCTGTTGGGGGCGTAAACTAGTTCATTAGTTGATTTATACGCACATGCTACATTTAATGTTTGTAGAGCTACTTCGTGAAAGGATATCCGGATATAACAGTATAAAAATCAACCAGTGGATTTTGTTCTTCTTTTTGAAGTGGTTAACTGAGTTGGAGCTTAGATGTGTGCAATTAGTTCGAGGTTGCTCAGGATATAACAGTATGGAGTGAGCTATAAAGGCATCGCTGGAGAGTTATATAGATGCTTACTTTTTATAATTATAGAAAGGACTGGGGTGATTAGTGCTTAAATTATGCACTATTCTATTTTTAATTATTCTTTGATTGATTGTTTTAAGTTGCTAATGTGGGCATTTTTGTTCATTTTCCTACAGGACAATATATTCCATGAATATTGCTTAAACTGCTGAAATTGTGCAATTTTTTATTTTCTGAATTCATGGCTGGATTAGTTGGCATGAAAGTCTGACTGGACGCCACGTCAGCAGCTTTTAGAAGACGTCACGTCAGTAGCAACGATAGTTTATCAACCGCATATCAAATAACTTATCAGCCAGATTTTAAATTTAAACTTTAGAATTATCTTTTGTAATTAATTTAAATAATTTGTGATTTATCGCTTTAGGGTTATTTTTAGGGTTTTAGGCGGCTATAAATATCCCATTTGGGGCAAACTCAATTCACATTCTCATTCTTAGCTTTGTTTATACTTTTAGAGTTTTATAAAATTCTTTCTTTTCTTAGTTCTTGCTTTAAGTTTTTTATTTATTTTTCTTTTATAATGCTAAGTATGATTTTTCCCATAATCATACTTAGCTAAGTTTTCCATAGCTAAAGGTTAAAGCAATGGCTCTATTCCAACATGAGGATTGAAAAAGCACTTAGATAATTTCGGGTATCTCTCATAGTTTTTCTAAACTTAATTTCAAAATCAAAATGATTTCAAAACCAAAGATTGACATTGGTTAGGATGTTGTTTTGGTTAAATGTGTGGGAGGAAGGATCGACTATTGAAGCACATTCGACTTCTTGGGAACACACTTAGCAAAATTGTTTGCTAAGAGGAAACTGAGATCAGAATCAGTTATTACTGAAACGCCATAGCCCAAGTCAGCTTTACTTAAACATTTTTTGATCTACAACATTGTTGTTGATTAGATCAATTTCCAAAATCGATATCAAAGATGGAACTTGGGTATTCGGTATACAAGGCACAGTCACAAGGATTGATCCTTGAAGACGAGTAACCGACGTGAACCCCGAAGTGAAAAATTCTTTTTTCCAATGATCCGAGGAAAGTGAGTCAAAGCAAAAGCCCGAGGCTAATCTTTACCATATTTAATCCACTTCCTAAATCTTATCTATAATCTCTTATTATTTCTACTCAATTCCACAAACCCCCACCATATTTGAATATTATTCAACTCTATTATTGGCTCACCGATTGAACAAACATAAATCAGGAAGTTCTCTTAGTCCTTGTGGGATCGACCTTTACTTTTCTTTTACTACGTTTGAATTCCTTTATTTATTATTTGAGAAGAATGAATTATTTTGACGCGAGAACGACGCATGTCAAATTGGCGCCATTGTTGGGGACTACGGCGAAGTTACTGATTAGTTTTGTTTGATTTATGACCAGGAAGAATCCGAGAGAACAAGCAGAATATAACTCGGAGATCGAAGCATACGCCCGAAGACTACACGCCCAAACACTTCGGGAAAAGAAGCAAAGACAACGACAACAACAACTAAAACGAGATTTAGAAATAGCATCTGAAGTAGAATCAAACTTCGACCACACAACCAAAGAACCAGTTCCGATGGGAGACAACGACCAAACTATTCGACAACTGACTACGGCCCTTGATGATAACCAGCCGATGTGCATAACATTCCCGAATGGCGAGACATAATTTACTCTCAAGACAAGCTTAATACACCTTTACCAACCTATCACGGTTTGCCAAGTGAAAATCCACATAAACATCTAAAGGAATTTCACATGGTCTGTTTAAGCACAAAACCACATGGAGTCTCTAAAGATCAAATAAAACTTCGCGCCTTTCCTTTTTCTCTAGCTGATACTGCTAAGGATTGGTTATTTGATTTACCCTCCAACTCGGTTTCAACTTGGACTGACATGGCTCGCCTATTTCTTGACAGGTTTTTCCCAGCGGCTAAGGCGAATCATCCCGAGTATCCGACAAAAGGATACTAAATCTTTATATGACTACTGGAGAGTTTCAAAAAGCTATGCGCAAACTGTCCGCAACACGGATTGTCTGAACAAACGTTTCTCCAGTATTTTTATGAAGGTTTAACACCCATGGACATGAAAGTGGTAGACGCAGCAAGTGGAAGAGCTCTTGTTAACATGACTCCAACGGCGACAAGAACGTTAATATCTACTATGGCCGCCAACTCGCAACGATTTCACCCTTCTAGTGAACCATCTCGACGGGTTCACAAGGTAAGTACAGTTTCGCTGGAAAACAAAATTGTTCAATCTCTTGTTGCAGATAAAAGAATTGCTACCAGGTTTTGCGGGATATGTACGAGTCCAAAGCATCCGACGAGTTACTGTTCGATTATACAAGAAGATGACACTGCGCAAGTGAATGCCATAAGAAATTTTCCAGGACATCCACAAAGACAATACAACCCCAATGCCAACTCGTATAATCCAGGTTGGAAAAATCATCCGAACTTCAGTTATGCTCAAAATCAAAAGCAAAGTCAACCATATCAGCAGAGACAACCCACTCAACAATATCAACAACCGAAGTCATCATTGGAATCCATCGTTGAACAGTTGGCAATATCCCAATAGAAGTTTCAAACTCGCATTGAGGCCCACCTACAAGATTTGGACAAACAAATGACAGTTGGCTCAAACCGTGGGGAGACTGGAGTCGCAGGGAAGACTTTCTTCTCAAACAGAGTCAAATCTGAGAGAGAATGTTAGTGTTATCACCCTCCGAAGTGAAACTGTTGTCACACCTGAAGTCCCAAAAGAGAATGTCGCACGGTCCAAGAAAGGAAAGGAAAAGCCACCCTCCGACGTCCAAGGTACATCTTCATCGCCACCACCACCTCCTCCTCCTTCTCATGAAATCGCACCACCCTTCCCATCAAGATTGATGAGGCGTGACAAGAGAGCCGAAGAGAAGGAAATCTTAGAGGTGTTCAAAAAAGTACAAGTTAACATACCTCTCATAGAAGTAATCCGACAAGTGCCAAGGTATGCCCGATTTCTAAAGGAGCTTTGCACCACAAAAAGGAGATTGACTGGTCACGAGAAGGTAAATCTGGGAGAACATGTCTCAGCAGTATTTCAGCGAAAGCTTCCACCAAAGATGAAAGACCAAGGTAAGTTCGTTATACCTTGCAAAATAGGAAATGTTTTAATTAAACGTGCAATATGCGACTTAGGAGCTTTAATTAATGTTATGCCACTTTCTGTTTATAAAATGATTTCTAACGAACCTTTGAAGGAAATAAGAGTAATTATCCAGTTGGTTGATCGTTCTATTATCTATCCGGAATGAGTGCTTGAAAATGTCTTAGTGAAAGTCGATGTTCTGATTTTTCCTATCGACTTTGATAAGTGTTCAAAAGTACTATTTTTATTACCCTTTTACTCATATTATTATTAGACTTAGGCTCATATTAGTTGCATAATTAGTCATTCATGTATTAATTCATGTTTCTTTCCACCGTTGAGCTTGATTACATAACTTGGTGATTTTTGTGGAAAAGATGCTGCTTTGGTGTGCTTTTGTGTGTGTGCAGAATCACTTGCCAAAGCAAGGCTTGAGCTAGTTGCTAGGGAAATGCATGAAGGAGATGCCGAGCTAGTTACCAAGGCAATGCATGAAGGAGATGTTGAGCAATGCATGAAGGAGATGCCGAGCTAGTTGCCAAGGCAATTTTCGACAAGGAATAAGATGATATGGTAGTCGAAATTGATGACTAGATAAGCCCAAGATGATGTGGAGCAAAGTTAAATCCCAAAGGAGTTTGATTTCCATGAAGAGGTTAAAGAGAAATTAAATCTCAAGAAGATATGAAAAGTTCTAGAAGGAATTTAAATATAATAAAGAATTATATTCTTTAAAGATAATTTAATTCCAACTTAACTTCCTCCTCAAGAAGGATTTTGACCTAGCCATCTCCTATTTAAAGGACCAAGTCGACAAGCTTCAAGGAGGAGAACAGAGGATTTTCGACAACTCCAAAGAGGCAAGAAGAGGGAAAATTTCGACAACTCTAAAAGGGCAAGAAGGGAGAAATTTCGATAAGAGAGCAAGGGGGAGAGAGTTCGATTTCTTCTTCTTCTTCTTTGCTTCTATTAGATTCATGGTTTGGGGATTATTCTTTGTATATCTTTTGAACCCAACCATGAACTAAATCTATTTGGATAAGGTTATTGTGTCTTGTGGTTGTGATAAACAATTGGATTTTGTTTAGGTAATAAGAGTTTGCACTTTTCTATTCAAGGTTTATTCATTCTTGGTTTTTATTTTTGTTTGAAAGTGAATTGGGAGAGGATCTCGTAACTTCATCTATTTATCTAATATCGGGAGAGTTAGATTCAAGAAACGAATGAGTATGATCTTTATTCAATCTATTGATGGTGAAGATTAATCCGGCTTAGGAATAAGTTAAGGATTTCAATGGCTAAGAGGAGCGCAAGATTGGTTGTTGTTCACCCTTGATTCACGCAGGGATGTATTATCAAGGCATGCACAAGTAGCTAGAGTTTTGACTTAGGGATAAGAAGAAACCATTAAAGAACGCTCTGCCGAACCTTGAAGTTGCTGCCCAGACGCCCAAGTAGTTGCCCAGCTAGTCGCCCAGGCAACCATCGATTAGTTTCCAAGGCAACCCCACTGTGCAAGTTGCCACGGCAACTGAGTTGCCCTTGCACTATTTTACCAAGACGATCCAATTGGCTATCACTCCTCAACTCACAATAACCTGGCCTATTAACTCTATTTTAATTTCATCTATTATTTAGTTTATTGCTCTTAGTTTACTCATTAGTTATAATTCCTACAATCACCTACTTGTGTTTTTTATTTTCACAATGTAGTAACTTAAGCAAAGTGGCCCAAACCAATCCCTGTGGAGACGATACTTGATACTCATATCACTTTATTACTTGCGACGTGTATACTTGCACAATTGCGTAGCACTTATTACACGCAACAGACTTCTATGTCATCGACATGGAAAATGATAGGACGAACACTTGCTCTGAGGTACTTTTAGGCCTACCCTTTCTAAGCACTACACATACAAAGATTGATGTGAGAAACAGTATATTAACAATGGAATTTGATGGTAAGGTCATAGAATTTGACGTTTATAAAGCGATGAAATACCCAGATCAAGTTGAAAGAATTAATTCTGTCGATATTATTGATCATTTAGTTGATGAATTTGTTGAAACTAATTTTTTCGATAATTTTTACACGAGTCTTAAATTTTGCCGCAGAGAGGAAGAAATAGAGTTTGAACATATTTTATCTATCAATTCTGATTTATTTTTATCTCCCTCTAAAACTAAAATGTTACCTTCTGTTTTGCAGGCGCCAGAGATAGAATTAAAACAGTTGCCGGAGCACTTGAAATATGCCTTTTTTTGGAGAAAATGAAACATTGCCGGTGATAATCTCAAACAAGTTGTCCGAAGAAAAAGAGAATGCACTAGTGAAGGTATTGCACACGCACAAGGAAGCCATATGATGGACTATTGCCGATATTAAGGGACTTAGTCCCTCCACTTGTATGCATAAGATTAAAACGGAAGAATGAGCGAAACCTTCTAGGCAAGGACAATGTCGTTTGAACCAACCAATGATGGAGGTAGTAAAAAAGGAGATATAGAAACTCCTTGATGTAGATGTAATCTATCATATTTCCGACAGTGACTGGGTAAGTCTAATTCACGTGGTACCTAAAAAGACTGGAGTGACAGTGGTCCAAAATTCTGAAGGAGAGTTAGTTCTAATGCGTGTACAAATTGGATGGAGATTCTGTATCGACTACAGGAAGTTGAACTCTCTCACTAGAAAATATTATTTTCTCCTTCCCTTTATAGATCAAATGATTGAGAAATTAGCCGGTATAACTCATTATTGTTGCCTTGATGGTTTTTCAAGTTTTTTCCAAATTCCAGTTGCGCCAGAAGACCAAGAGAAAACAACTTTTACTTGTCCGTTTGATACATTTGCATATCGACGGACGCCCTTTGGCCTTTGTAATGCACCGGGCACTTTCCAGAGATGTATGCTGGGTATTTTTTCTAACTATATGGAGAAGGGCATCGAAGTCTTCATGGATGACTTTACGGTATACGGTAGTTCTTTTAATGAGTGTCTTAGTAATTTAACTAATGTGCTTAATAGATGCCTAGAATTTAATCTTGTTTTGAATTATGAAAAAAGCCATTTTATGGTTGATAAGGGATTAATTTTGGGATATATTGTATCATCTAATGAAATTGTCGTTGATAAGGCCAAGACCGATATTATACGCTCACTACCTTACCCCACATCTGTGAGGGAGGTTCGTTATTTTCTTGGCCATGCAGGTTTCTACCGAAGATTTATTAAAGATTTTTCAAAGTTGGCGCGACCGTTGTGTGAGCTGTTACAAAAGATAAAGTCTTCGACTTTAATCTTGAGTGTAAAGAATCGTTTGATGTACTTAAAGAAAAGTTGACCACGGCACCGATCGTCAAAGCACCAAATTGGGAATATGATTTTGAGCTTATGTGTGACGCATCTGATACGAGCGTTGGAGCTGTTCTTGGACAAAGAATCGGCAAAGAACCACATATTATCACCTATGCTTCAAGGACTTTGGACTCGGCTCAGAGAAATTACTCCACAACAGAAAAAGAATTACTTTCTATTGTTTTTGCTTTAGAAAAATTTAGATCTTATTTGCTTGGAACTAAAGTGATTGTTTTTTTATGACCATGCAGCTTTGAAGTACCTTATGAGCAAAAAAGAGGCGAAGCTAAGGCTTATCCGATGGATCCTATTTTTACAAGAATTTAATTTGGAAATTAAAGACAAGAAGGGAAGCGAGAATCTCGTAGCTAATCATTTAAGTCGCATTCCTATTTCTACAGTTGACCCGCCAATTAACGATAAGTTCCTGGAAGAACATTTGATGTTGGCGCAGAAAGTGGTTCCATGGTTCGTAGACATGGTAAATTACTTGGTCACAGGTAAATTACCCTTAGACTTGCCTAGATCTGGAATTAATCGATTAAAGCGGGAGTCCTGATATTATATTTGAGATGATCCTTATTTATGGAAGCACTGTTCGGATCAGGTAATTAGGCGATGCTTCGCTTAGGAAGAGGTAAATTCTATCATAGACTTTTGCCATTCTTATTCATGTGGTGGTCACTTTGGACCAAAGCGAACTGCCCATAAAATTTTGGAATGTGGTTTCTTTTGGCCTACTGTATTCTGTGACGCTTACTTATATTGTAAATCATGTGATAAGTGTCAACGTGTAGGGAATTTAAGTCAAATGAATAAATTACCTCAAAATTCGATTCACGTCTGTGAGATTTTTGATGTGTGGGGAATCAATTACATGGGTCCCTTTACTTCTTCATTTGGAAATTTTTATATCATTCTTGTAGTTGATTATGTTTCTAAATGGGTGGAAGCTAAGGCTACCCGAAATAATGATGCTAGAACCACTGTTAATTTTTTGAAAAATTCTATATTTTCCAGGTTTGGCACACCATGAGCGATAATTAGCGATCGAGGAACCCATTTCATCAACAAGGTAATTGACGCGCTCATGAAAAAGTTCGGAGTGACTCAAAGAATTGCCACTGCTTACCATCTGCAGACCAACGGACAAGCGGAAGTGTCAAACCGCGAGATTAAAGCAATTCTTGAAAAGATTGTAAAACCGGATCGTAAAGATTGGAGTCTCAAGTTGTCTGACGCGTTGTAGGCATACCGGACGACTTATAAAAGTCCTATTTGGATGTTGCCGTATTGACTCGTCCATGCCATTTGCCGGTTGAATTGGAGCATCGAGCCTTTTGGGTAGTTAAGCAATGTAACATGGAGATGGAAGAAATTGAAGAAGCGTAGAAGCTACACATCCAAGAATTAGAGGAAATCCGACGAAACGCTTACGACAGCGCTCAAATATTTAAAGAGAAGACGAAAGAATTCCACGATCAAAGAATATCCTTTAAATCATTTACAATTAACCAAAAGTTTTATTGTTTAATTCAAAACTTAAACATTTTGCTGGCAAACTTCGATTGAAATGGCTCAGCCCATTTACGGTAACTCATATTTTCCTCATGGCGCAGTGAAGATAGAAGACAATTCTGAAGCTTGATTTAAAGTAAACGGCTAGAGGTTGAAGCCGTATTATGAGAACGCTTCGGTAGGATTAGCTGAGGAGATCGAATTAGAAGAACATATGCTTTAAAAAATCGACTTGTCAATCTAACGACGTTAAATAAGCGCTGGATAGGAGGTAACCCATTTTTAATTTATTTTGTTTATTTCTTTTTGTTACAATTTTTCTTAATTTATTTTCTTTCTTTCTATTTTATTTTTGCATTAAATCGTCTGCTATCCCTTGTTGCTGATCGTATTTCGCATCGATTATGTACATGTTTTTCAAGCATGGAGCAAGTTAGCATCTCCCTTTTAATTGGTGCACTATAGTCGGCCCCTATTCAAATATTATAATCAAATTTTGAAATTTTCCTATCATAATCGGTCAAATTTTGACCCAATCTTGTTGCTTTGTGAGCTTCTATGGGCCTTGATAAGTGTTCAAAAGTACTATTTTTCTTACCCTTTTTACTCATATTATTGTTAGACTTAGGCTCATATTAGTTGCATAATTAGCCATTCATGCATTAATCTATGTTTCCTTCCATCGTTGAGCTTGATTACATAACTTGGTAGTTTTTGTGGGAAAAGATGCTGCTTTGGTGTGTTTTATGTGTTTGTACAGGATCACTTGCCAAAGCAAGGCTAGAGCTAGTTGCCAGGGCAATGCATGAAGGAGATGCCGAGCTAGTTGCCAGGGCAATGCATGAAGGAGACGCCGAGCCAGTTGCCAGGGCAATTGTCGACAAAGAATAAGGTGATATGGTAGTCGAAATTGATGACTAGACAAGCCCAAGATGACGTGGAGCAAAGCTAAATCCCAAAGGAGTTTGATTTCCATGAAGAGATAAAAGAAGAATTAAATTCCAAGAAGATAGGAGAAGTTATAGAAGAAATAAAATTATAATAAAGAATTATATTCTTTAAAGATAATTTAATTCCAACTTAACTTCCTCCTCAAAGAAGGACTTTGACCTAGCCCTATAAATTAGAGGCCATGCCGTCAACTCCAAGGAGAGCAAAAGGAGAGAATTTTCGACAAGCATCTAGGGCAAGGAGATTTCGACAAGCTTCATTCTTCATCTTTTTCTTTCTTGTTCAATTAGGTTCATGCTAGGGATTATTTATCTTGTGTTTCTTTGGAACCTAGCCATGAACTAAATCTATTTGACTATGGTTATTGTGTTTTGTGGTTGTGAGAAACTATTGGATTTTGTTTAGGTAATAAGAGTTTGCACTTTTCTATTCAAGGTTTATTCATTCTTGGTTCTTATTCTTGTTTGCGAGTGAATTGGGAGAGGATCGCGTAACTTCATCTATTTATCTAATATCGGGAGAGTTAGATTCAAGAAACGAATGAATATGATCTTTATTCAATCTATTGATGGTGAAGATTAATCCGGCTTAGGAATAAGTCAAGGATTTCAACGGCTAAGAGGAGCGCAAGATTGGTTGTTGTTCACCCTTGATTCACGCAGGGATGTATTATCAAGGAATGCACAAGTAGCTAGAGTTTCGACTTAGGGTTAAGAAGAAACCATTGAAGAATGCTTTGCCGAACCTTGAAGGTTGCTGCCCAGACGCCCAAGTAGTTGCCCCACTAGTTGCCCAGGCAACCATCGATTAGTTGCCAAGGCAACCCCGTTGTGCAAGTTGCCACGGCAACTGAGTTGCCCGTGCACTCTTTTACCAAGACGATCCAATCGGCTATCACACCTCAACTCACGATAACCTGGCCTATCTCTCTCATTTAATTACATCACATTTTACTTATTTGCTTTCTAGATTAGTTATTAGTTAAAACTCCTATAATCTTCTACTTGTGTTTTCTTTTACTTTTTACAGTGCAAGAGACTAGATTCTTGAAGTGGCACCAATCCCTGTGGAGACGATATCTTTTATACTATAACTTGCAACGTGTATACTTGCACAATTGCGTAGCACTTATTACGCGCAACAAGTTTTTGGCGCCATTGCCGGGGATTGGCAATAGCGACTTTGTTTTTATTTTCTTGCACTTTCTTTTTACTTTTCTTGTTTAAGATTCAAAGGGATAACAAACTTTAGTTTTGCATTGTTATATGACCAGGGCGAGACCGATTACACTAGAATATCCCTTTGATCCAGAAATCGAACGAACCTTACAAAGACTTAGACGAAGGATAAGAGTAGCAATGGCTAATCAAGACAGTAATATGAATCAAGATGTTCCAGCAGGAGGAGGAGTGATTCTTGCACGAAACAGAAATATTCGAGACTATCTTGAAGAATATCTTGATGGACTTAATCCACGAGTTGTCGCACCTGAAATTGAAGCCAACCACTTTGAGTTGAAACCGGTAATGTTTAATATGATCAACACAATTGGTCAATTTGGCGGCTCAGCAACTGAAGATGCACGGCAACATCTTAAATCTTTCCTCGAGATTTGCAACTCGTTCAAAATACACGGAGTCACCCCCAATGTTTTACGATTAAGATTATTCCCCTATTCACTGAGGGATAGGGCGAAAGCATGGTTGAATAGTATTCTTACCGGATCAATAGGATCTTGGACCGATCTTTGTCGTGATTTCCTTGTTCGGTTTAATCCTACAAATTTGACTGATAAGCTTCGTAATGACATTACTTCTTTTCGGCAGGCAGATGATGAATCCATGTACGAGGCTTGGAAGCGATATAGAGAACTTCTACACAAATACCCCCTACACAGATTCCCGGTGTGGACTCAAGTAACAATGTTTTACAACGCCGTGAATACACCAACAAGGATGATGCTAGATGCCTCGGCAAATGGCATACTCCTAGATAATTCGCAGGAGGAAGCAATGCAAATTCTAAACAGGCTGGCCAAGAATGATTATCAATTCCCCTCTACTAGAAGAGGATGAGTTAGACGCCAAGTCACAATACATGAACTAGGATCATCAGATTCAATTTCGGCACAGTTGGCCACTTTAACCAAGATGGTCCAGAACATGCAAAAACCAAACAACACACATGAGGTCAAGGTAATGGATTATTTTTGTGAGTTATGTGGTGATAACCATGATTCTTCTGAATGTATGCAGAAACCGGAATCCAGCTTCTATGTAGGGAATTACAATCGGAACACCAATGTGATGTCCAATACATACAATCCAACTTGGAAGAAGCACCCTAATTTTTCATGGAGTAATCCCAACAATGCTCTAAACCAGAACAATCAGAATCCACAAGCATCGGGATTCCAGCAGAATATTCCACGACAACAGTTACCGCAGCAACAACCGACAACATCTAGTTCTTTAAAAAATTCTCTAAATGCTTTTATGATGAAAATTGAATCTTATATGGCTAAGAATAGTAACTTCATAAAAAGAACTAATGCTTTTATTAACAGGACCGAGATGAGATTGCAAAACCAAGAGGCGGCAATCAAATCATTGGAAAATCAAGTCGGACAGTTTACTCAAAATCTGAATACTAGACCGCAAGGAGGTTTACCTAGCGATACTGAAGTTGCAAGAGGAACTGGCCATGAGCAATGTAAGGCGATCACCACTAGAAGTGGCCAACAACTTAGAGAGGCTCAAGCCCGCTCATCAAACAAAACTCCACAAAAAGATCAAGACGAACCTAGCGGCAAAGCCTCAGATGTTGAACCAGGAATTGTCGCGGCAACCGGCAATAAGCATGCCTCGGCAACCGACGATAAGGATACTTCGGCAACTTGTGATAAGCATGCCTCGGCAACCGACGATAAGGATACTTCGACAACTTGTGATAAGCATGCCTTTGCAACCTAAATTGATAATGCCTCGGCAACTCCAGTTGTCCCGGCAATATCGTCAATCAGGTTCTAAACCAATGAAAAGATCGAAGATATCCGACTTCCACCACCATTCCCACAAAGGTTGAAGCGACAAAAGTAAGAATATCAATTCAAAAAGTTTCTTGATATCCTAAAGCAAGTCCACATCAACTTGCCATTGGTGTAAGCAATTGAACAAATGCCAAACTATGCCAAGTTTCTTAAAGACATTGTGTCCAAGAGAACAAGGCTAGGAGAGTTTGAAATAGTTATCGCAACAGAGGGATGCATGGCAATGTTGAACAATCGTATGCCACCCAAGTTGAAGGATCTCGGAAGTTTCACAATACCTTGTTCCATTGGAAACTACTATGTCGGGAAAACATTATGCGACCTTGGGGCTAGCATAAACTTGATGCCTAAATCGGTTTTCCAGAAACTAGGAATCGGGAGGGCAAGACCTAAAACAATTATGCTACAGCTAGCCGACAAATCCTATGTGCATCCAAAGGGAAAAATCGAGGACATACTGGTAAAAGTTGATAAATTTATTTTTCCCGCTGACTTTATTGTTTTGGATTGTGAAGCAGATGAGCATGCACCTATCATTCTCGGGAGACCATTCCTAGCAACAGGGAGAACCTTGATCGATGTTGAAAAAAGAGAACTCACAATGAGGGTGAATGACCAGCAAGTTAAACTAAATGTGTTCCAAACACTAAGGCATGCTGATGATCCAGAACAATGCCAACTTCTTCATGTCACGGCAGAGTTTAACTTCGACGAGGAATTTAGTTACCTCGGCAACTACATTGCCGATCAAGAGGAACCTGAGGAGTATGAAGAACCGGTCAATGAGGAACAACAAGAAGAGGCAAATTGGCTAGTCAATCGACCAGGTACATACTTTGAACCACTGGATTACTCGGGTAAGGAAGGTAAGCTCGAGAAACCCTCTATTGAACAACCACCGATTCTTGAGTTGAAACAATTGCCAGAGCAACTAAAATAAGCATACTTAGGAACCGGTAATACATTGCCTGTAATTATTTCTTCTAAGTTACAGCCTGAGCAGGAAAAGAAGCTGATCAAAATGTTGAAGCTACACAAAAAGGCAATAGGGTGGACAATTGCCGACTTGAAGGAAATTAGCCTGGCAGTGTGCATGCACAAGATTTTGTTGGAAGATGATCACAAACCTTCAATTGAGGCCCCGAGGAGACTGAATCATGCCATGAAAGGGGTTGTAATGAAAGAAATCATCAAGTGGCTTGACGCTGGCATTATATACCTTATCTTTGATAGTACATGGGTAAGTCCGGTACAATGTGTACCGAAAAAGAGAGGTATAACGGTGGTAAGTAATAAAAACAATGAACTCATTCCAACCAGGACTGTGATCGGTTGTAGGGTTTGTATGGATTATCGAAAGCTAAACAAAGCCACTAGGAAAGATCACTTCCCATTACCCTTTATTGATCAAATGCTTGACCGTCTTGCAGGTAAACCCTTTTATTATTTTCTTGATGGTTATTCAGGTTACAATCAAATTGCCATAGCACCAGAAGATCAAGAAAAGATAACCTTCACATTTCCATACGGTACTTATGTTTTCCGAAGGATGCTGTTCGGATTGTGTAACACCCCGGCAACATTCCAAAGATGCATGGTGGCACTTTTTTCAGACATGGTCGAAGACTTCCTTGAGATCTTCATGGATGATTTTTCTATTTTTGGTAATGACTTCGATAGCTGTCTCGGTAATTTAGAGAGGGTGTTGGCAAGATGTGAAGAAACTGATTTAGTCCTCAATTGGGAGAAATGTCATTTTATGGTAGATGAAGGAATAGTGCTCTGCCACAAGATTTCATCCAAGGGAATTAAAGTAGACAAAGCCAAGGTGGACGTGATCGAGAGATTACCTTCACCAAGTTCGGTTAAAGAAATTCGAAGCTTTCTTGGACATGCAGGTTTTTACAAGAGGTTCATTCATAATTTTTCTAAAATCACTAAACCCTTGTGCAATTTGCTTGAACAGGATAAAGTCTTCGATTTTGATGATTCTTGCACCCAAGCATTCGAAACCCTAAAGGAAAAGCTTACCTCAGCACCCATTGTCGTTCTACCAGATTGGACGCTACCTTTTGAACTCATGTGTGATGCATGTGATTTCGCGGTAGGAGCAGTCCTAGGCCAACGCACAGGTAAGACCTTCCATGTGATATACTACGCTAGTAAAACTCTTAATAGTGCTCAAGTGAATTACACAACAACGGAGAAAGAGTTACTAGCTGTAGTTTTCGCATTTGACAAGTTTCGATCCTATTTGATTGGTACAAAGGTAATTGTTCATACGGACCATTCGGCAATCAAATATTTATTTGCTAAAAAGGATGCCAAACCTCGTTTGATTCGTTGGATATTACTTTTACAAGAATTTGATATTTAAATTAAGGACAGGAAAGGAACAAAAAATCAAGTGGCCGGTCACTTATCACGTTTAGAACGCAATAGGGAGGAGGACGCAGATCTAGAGATATGCGATGCATTCCCGGATGAACAAATTTTAGTTGCCTTGGCAACCATGGACGCGCATGCCTCGGTAACCCTCGACGCCTCAGCAACCATGGACGCGCACGCCTCGGCAACTCTCGATGCCACAACAGCCATTGACGTGCACGCCTCGACAACCATGGATGCACACGCCTTCATCAACTCTCGACACCGCAGTAGCCTTTGATGCGCACGCCTCGGTAATTTTGGGAGCAGTCGCCACGGCAGCACATGCCTCGATAATACCCTGGTATGCAGATTTAGTTAATTTCCTTGTTTGTGGTATTTTACCTTATGGTCTTGCTCACCAAGGGAAGAAGCGGTTCCGCCATGATGCTAAGCATTACTTTTGGGATGAGCCTATTTTGTTTAAATAATGTGCAGATCAGGTTATACGCCGATGTGTCCCTGAAGAAGAGCAACAGAATGTACTCCGGCAATGTCATTCTTCACCCTATGGAGGATATTTTGGAGGAACTCGTACGGCGGCCAAAGTTTTGCAATCCGGTTTGTATTGGCCAACATTGTAAAAAGATGCCCATGACTTTTACAAGCAATGTGATCGTTGCCAGAGGACGGGCAATATCTCTAGACGACATGAGATGCCGCTCCAGAACATCATCTAGGTGGAATTGTTTGATGTATGGGGGATCGATTTTATGGGACCTTTCCCATCTTCATTCGGCAACCTCTACATTCTACTTGTCGCCGACTACGTGTCTAAATGGGTTGAGGCAACTGCAATTCCCAACAACGATTCCAAGACCGTGCAACGATTCTTGCAGAAAAATATATTTACACGGTTTGAGATGCCGAGAGAAATTATCAGTGACGAAGGCAAGCATTTTGACAACAGACTTATTGCCAAGATGTTGCAACGCTTCAGCGTATCACACAAGATTGCCACGGCATATCACCCACAAACCAACGGGCACGCAGAAATTTCCAACCGGGAATTGAAGGGTATACTAGAGAAAGTTGTAAATCCCTCTAGGAAGGATTGGTCATTAAGACTAGATGACGCGCTTTGAGCATATCGCACTGCATTCAAAACACCCTTAGGTATGTCCCCCTTCCGACTTGTCTATGGCAAAACATGCCATCTACCGGTGGAAATCGAACACAAGGCATACTAGGCAATCAAAACCGTGAATATGGATTGGGAAAGTGCCGGACAAAAGCGTTTGTTGGACCTCAACGAGATAGAAGAATTACGTGCACTCTCCTATAACAATGCACGAATCTACAAGGAGAAAACAAAGCAATGGCATGACAAGAAACTATTGCCACGACAATTCACGCCAGGGCAACTAGTTTTCATGTTCAATTCTCGGCTAAAAATTTTCCCGGGAAAACTGAAATCAAGATGGTCGGGACCATTCAAAGTTGTCAAACCATTCTCCCATGGTGCCGTGATAATCAAGTCCATCACTGACAAACATGAATTCAAAGTTAATGGACAAAGATTAAAGCACTACAATGGTGCCCATGTGGAACGTAACAAAGAAGTGGTCAACTTAGGAGATGCATGAGCATGCTCTCCCTTCGATATTTTATTTTTATTTTTATTATTTTTTATTACTTTTATTACTTTTATTTTATTTTATTTAGTTTTTTTTCTTTCGAACTAATTATTCTTTTATTTCCGATTAGTATTATATTTTTAGGATAGATTTTCTTTTTTAATCTCTTTAAGTTTAAGAATCCCTTTACACATCTTTATTTATTTTCTTTTATTAGTTTATATTTAATTTTAATCCTTATTTGATTTGTCTTTGAATTGTAGGAAAAGAGTTCAAGATAAAGAGGAATTTTAATCCAAGAAGGAAACATCTTCAACAAGGAAATTAATGGGCTGAATCTAAGGCTTATATAAAGCCTCTAACTTACCCTAATTAAACCCCCTTGCCGTCACCCTAAACCGAAACCCTCTTTTTCGTCTTTACAATATTTACTACCTATCTTTTCTATAAAACCCATCACCCTTAACCTATTCCTACTTTTCATCTTGCAACTCTTTAGTTTCTTTTATTTTATTTTATTTGTTTTTACAAAACTCACAACCAAGATCATCTATGGCATCCAAAATTAAATTTTTAGTTCATCTAAGTTCCTCCAAAGAACCAAGATACAAGAAGTTTGCTACACCGGTGGTTCAAGAAAGATTTCACTCTAAGTTTGAAAGCCGGAAGATTTATGAAGAACAAGGCTTTGAATACTCCAACTCTCATCAAGATTTCGGCCTTGAGCCATTCATCTTCGAGAAGATTGCACATCAAAAGTGACAAATCTTTTGCCATCAACCGGAACCGGGCAACATCTCATGGGTAAGAGAATTCTATGCTCACTCACCTAACCCAGACAATCCTTATGTTTTTGTTCGTGACAAGGCCATACTCATAAGCCCCGAAAATGTCAACACCTTTTACGGGCTTTACATTGAGAAGGACGAGCATCAAGCTTTCATTGATCAAATCACGCCCAAGCAACTCGACAAGGTGCTTTAAGAACTCACTCAACCGGGAACTCATTGGAACGACGGTAAATACAAAGGCACGGTAAATCGCCTTCGGCTTAAACCCGAGGCAAAACTATGGAATAAGTTTGTTAAAACTTCTTTAATGCACACCACACATAATACTACCGTTGATATACCACGTCTTTTGCTCATACATTCTATTTTGCATAATCGCATCATTAACACTGGAAAAATTATTTATGATGAGATTTTTGTATGTAGCTCAAAAGATAAGGGTTCTCTTTTCTTCCCTTGCTTAATTTCTAATCTTTGTAAGGAGATGCATGTCCCAAGTGAGTCCACCGATGAAAAGGCCCTACCAAAGTCCGGTTGGAATAAAGCACAAATCCGAAAGCTAATGGGAGAGGCACCGGGAAAATCTTCAAGGCCTCCAATTGCCGCGGCAACTCCTGCCGCCCCGGAAATCCCTAATGCCCAAGCACCTAACGCCCGGGCAACTCGGCCATCAACCCCAGGACACTTTGAAGCACTCTTGCAACCATTGGTGAGCCACCTAAGGCAAATTGAAGACCGGCAAATAATGTTCATGCGGTACATGAAGGAGCACAGCAATGCCATCACCCATGTCATCCTAGAAAAGTACCTGGACAATCGCGTGCCGTTCCCAATCTTTCCTGCCGAGATTCTTCCCTCGACACCCAATGAAGTAGTCACCACGACAAACGCATCAGATGATGTCGCGGCAACCTACATCGTGCCCGCACAAGCAGATGCCACGGCAACCAAAGCTAAAGATATCCCGGCAACCACTGCAAAAGCCAAAGGAAAAACACCTATGCCCGAATCAACTCCTACGGAATCATTGTCTGATTTTTCAGATTCGGACGAGTCCTCCATTGCACCAACAATGATCGCACCAATTGAATCCTCCAAGCGAAAAGCCAATGACATTGATGAAGAGGACGATGAGGACAACCCCGTACGAGGATCGATTCCACCACCGGCAACAAGAAAACAACCATCGCGTTCAAGCAAGAGAATCAAGACACCGACCAAAAAGAAACTAATCATCCACGATGACGAACTCTTGGAGTAAGTCCTCATTTGCATTTTATTTTTCGTTAATTTTATTTAATACATGCATTGAGGACAATGCCTCACTCGAGTTTGGGGGGACTGTTATTAGTAGTTACATTCATCTTAAGTATTACATTTAGGATACATAAATTGCTTGCCATGCCTTTAGTTGGAACACGAATTGCTTAGATTTGATGAATATCCAATGATGACTTTGCCAATGCACTTAATTGATAGAATTTTTATTCTAGGATAACCATGGAAAAACTTAGAATTTTACTATGATACTAAATTTGATGAAACACTGGTTTGATTGATTTAAGGAATTCTGGTGAACTTAGGTTGATAATTAAACAAATTGGGGGATTAGAACAAAAATTGTATGAATGCTAGAGGTGCCCGAAATTGGCTCTAGCATGTGCTAAAAAGTGAATGCTAGAGGTGCCCGAAATTGGCTCTAACATGTGCTAAAAAATTGATCGCTAGAGGTGCCCGAAATTGGCTCTAACATGTGCTAAAAAATTGATCGCTAGAGGTGCCCGAAATTGGCTCTAGCATGTGTTAAAAAATTGATCGCGAGAGGTGCTCGAAACCGGCTCTAGTCGAATAAATTAACTTAAGAAAACTAAAAACAAAACACTAGAGGTGCCCAAAACTGGCTCTAGCTAAAACATGTTAAAAAGAACCCAATGAAGTAATTTGAAAACCTCTTGTTTGCATAGAATCCGAAAAATCAACTTGCACACAACTCCGCACACACTCACAAGCATTATAGTTTGATTCCGAGTAACTTCTAAGTTTTCCGAAAAATAAAAAGCCAATCATACTTTGTGCCCCGGTTCTGAGAATTGAAATCAAGTTCAAAGCTAAGTTTGTGAAAATTGAAGTCTTGGCAGGTAATTATTAGTTTGCATTGCTTGAGGACAAGTAATAGTTCGAGTTTGGGGGTGTGATAAGTGTTCAAAAGTACTATTTTTCTTACCCTTTTTACTCATATTATTGTTAGACTTAGGCTCATATTAGTTGCATAATTAGCCATTCATGCATTAATCCATGTTTCCTTCCATCGTTGAGCTTGATTACATAACTTGGTAGTTTTTTTGGGAAAATATGTTGCTTTGATGTGTTTTGTGTGTATGTACAGGATCACTTGCCAAAGCAAGGCTAGAGCTAGTTGCCAGGGCAATGCATGAATGAGATGCCGAGCTAGTTGCCAGGGCAATGCATGAAGGAGACGCCGAGCCAGTTGCCAGGGCAATTGTCGACAAAGAATAAGGTGATATGGTAGTCGAAATTGATGACTACACAAGCCCAAGATGACGTGGAGCAAAGCTAAATCCCAAAGGAGTTTGATTTCCATGAAGAGATTAAAGAAGAATTAAATTCCAAGAAGATATGAGAAGTTCTAGAATGAATAAAATTATAATAAATAATTATATTCTTTAAAGATAATTTAATTACAACTTAACTTCCTCCTCAAAGAAGGACTTTGACCTAGCCCTATAAATTAGAGGCCATGCCATCAACTCCAAGGAGAGCAAGAGGAGAGAATTTTCGACAAGCATCTAGGGCAAGGAGATTTCGACAAGCTTCATTCTTCATCTTTTTCTTTCTTGTTCAATTAGGTTCATGCTAGGGATTATTTATCTTGTGTTTCTTTGGAACCTAGCCATGAACTAAATCTATTTGGCTATGGTTATTGTGTTTTGTAGTTGTGAGAAACTATTGAATTTTGTTTAGGTAATAAGAGTTTGCACTTTTCTATTCAAGGTTTATTCATTCTTGGTTCTTATTCTTGTTTGCGAGTGAATTGGGAGAGGATCTCGTAACTTCATCTATTTATCTAATATCGGGAGAGTTAGATTCAAGAAACGAATGAATATGATCTTTATTCAATCTATTGATGGTGAAGATTAATCCGGTTAGGAATAAGTCAAGGATTTCAACGACAATAAACATTGCTTGTTTGCAATTAATCAGCACTCTTATAGTCGTGTGGTTTTTAGTCTGGCTATGTATTCAACGGCGGTGTTAAATGTTCGGTGTCGTGTGTGGCAGCGTTGAAGGCGGTAATGGTCTAACCCGACCACTCCGATTAGAAGAATCAATGTCCACAACAGTGGTATTGTAACAAGATATGCTTTGCTGCACCTTTGACTACAGGAATCGTATATGCAAAGGTCCAAAGCATTCTACGTCCCAGGTTGAGAATATCACATGAAAATCAAAATTTGTTATATAATGGTCAGATTAAATAAATATTATTTGTATAAAAATTATATAAAATTAATTTAATTTATATTGAAAGAATATGTACTTTCAGATATATCTTATTATTAGCAGTAGTATTTTACAAAAGAACAGTCACCTATAGCTGATTCAAGAGCCAATCTCATAATGTCAAACCACTTTGTTTTCTCTTTAAAACTTTTCAATGAATACTTCAAATGTAAGATGTGGCAAAACAATAGCTACTCACCAAATAAATATTAGCATCTTTTTATCTTCAGATACATCCAAGTCCACCACGGAACCGAGTCGGGTCATTTTCTATAATGTTCCTAGGGGGCTTCGTGTTGTGGCGGCAAGAGGTTTATGAAGCTCCCTTGAACAGGTTGACTGGCAGCCTCATCCTCTGCAAAATATAGACCAATATATGCCTCAGCCATACTACTATATCATGCCAAAACCTCAAAACTTTCAGAGCTTCATAGATTGTGTAACCCACATATCGGACCTCAGCGACGGAAAAGTATAATAATAGTGATAATGTCTTACCGAAAAGGGATTTGATGGAGGGTCTCTTGGGTTTCGAGCTCTTCTTCTTCAGCTCAGCTGCAACCAAATAAATAGAAATGAGTCAGAAAAACAAGGATATTTACTAGTTGAAATTTACACATGGGATAAACTTGTGTGCAAAACAACAGGAAGAGAATGGAGAAAGATTGAAGGGACGAAATGAGCAAAGGAGGAAGCAAAATACCGATGCCAGATAGCAGATTGTCGTTTACGATTTCAAAGTTCTTGTATGTGTAACCCACAAAGTTTATATCCTTGGATGAAAGCATCTGCATCAAAGGGGAAAATTAATTACTGTTCAGCATGTGAGCGATCGAAACATCATTTAAAGCAATTACACTTTATTAACCATGTTTAATTCGGTTGAGTTCAATAATGCCTGAAACATGATGAAATATAATATATAAATCAAAGAAAATGGACCGGTAAATGGCATGTTCCCATTATAAATCTCACATGAAACAGGTTCGTTATTTATGGAAAAGAAGCAATTGTATCTACACTAACCTTTCTCCATGGACCCGATTTTGCAGCAGATGGAATTTGGTTGTCAGCCTGGTGCATGAAAGGAAAAGAGAACAATAAGAATATGTCTAAACAGGTTATTGCATGTTTAGACGTAGTAACACTAATCTACCTCTTCAAACTTTTCAAAATTTTGCGTGTCCAACTCATCATTGACTTCGGGAATAAATGCAGCTTTCATTTGATATAATTTGTTCCATTCAACACCTTTAAACCATGGGTGAGCCTGAGAAAAAAACAGATACCTCTAGTTAATTTAGTTATTTGCATTCTATTTTAAAACAAATTCGAAGAATCTTAAACAGAACACACCACACGACACCTTAATTTCATTGGCGCCCTTTGTTCCAAGCCTTTGTTCGACATTACATAAGAGTTTACTGATAAGATCTTTAGCTTCCGGGGATAGTTTTGCTTCTTCGGGAAATTTTAAGTGCATTCTCCAATTTACTATCTAGAAAATTTAAAACAAAGGACAATAATTAAACAGAAATAACAAAGACAATATGAAGTGTCAACTACTTTAAAGTTGAGATATAGAAGTTCATCACACAATGTTCAGACGCGACGACAAACAAAAGGTAACAGTAATAACTTACCTTCCGACAGGTCGACATTGGCTCATCAGAATAAAAGGGTGGATATCCGACAAGCATTTCATACATGATAGCACCAAGAGACCACCTAGAAATGCATAAAAGAACCATTATAAGATACCTACCAAAATATTATCCTAAAAGAAGACCTCACAAAATATATATTTTTTCAAAAAAAAAGTGTTTAATGTACAAACCAATCGCATTCCATTCCGTATCCTTTTTTCAGCAAAACCTCTGGAGCAATATAGTCAGGCGTACCAACGGTAGAATATGCCTGAGTATTACAAAATTTAAATGTTTAAGCAACATTATATTGCAATTTCAGCAAAAAGAAAAATGAAAACCCTCTATCTAAATGAACTTAGCAGGAAAAAGAGGTGAGCTTGTGGTCTTTCTAAAGAATATCCAAGGCAACTAAAAGCTGTAAAAGATATAAGCGTTGCAAACTCTATCTAATAGAGCCTCAACAATGGAAATATCGAGAAACAAGTTTATAATTTCTTGCTTTCTAAACTCAATAGTACAACCACTAATAACGATAAATAATGTTTCATTAGTTACATGGTAGTCGAGTAATTACAAGCATCCTTCTGTTCCTCTGCCAATGCTGCAATTGCTCGTGTTGAGTGCGTTTTGGTGGAACAGGTCGCCCATCACTTTGAAGAGCCCCACTGACATTTGCCACGCAGAAGTCCTTTTCCTGGAGATTACTGCAATCTAATGGTTTACATAATCCAAAATCTGATAATTTCATATGACCATTTTTATCAAGGAGCAGGTTGTCAGGCTTGATGTCTCTGCAACATGTCACACATAATGAGTTTCACCCCTTAGTGCAAACTCAGGAAGACCGTTACATAAAAGTTGTGAGTTAATACGTGTATAATAGGAAGTCTAACTCTATCCTAACTCTATCATAACTAAGTAGTTTAGTTATAATCTAACTCTATCATTGTAAAGGATAAGAGTCCAATCCTAATAGGTTAACTACTCTGAGTAAAACTCCGTTGTAAAAGTCTATAAATAGACTTCTTCTCTTGTATATCGATATAACAAGAAGAGTATTCAAACTCTCTTTTCTACATGGTATCAAGTTAGGTCGATCCTATCTCCTCAAAATCTTTTTTCCCCTTTTCAATCAGATCTATACCTCTCCATGACTAATTCCGATCCTGCTACATCAGAAATTAGCTCTCAAAACAGCCCTCGTTCATCTGATTTCCAACTCTCGGATGCCTCTCTTTCTCCCATTACATCCTATAAACTAAATGGAAACAACTACCTTCCATGGTCTCAATCAGTGCGGCTATACATTACAGGAAGAAGGAAAGCTTCCTATCTCTTAGACTCAACTCCTGTTCCAGATGAGTCTGACCCAGCCTACTCTAACTGGTTGAGTGAAAACACCATGATAATGTCGTGGTTAATTAATTCCATGGTACCCGAAATTGGAGAAAATTTTATGCTTTATCAAACTGCAGCAGAAATTTGGAATCTTTGCCATAGATACGTATTCAGTGTTGACAACACACCGTAACTCTTTGAGTTGAGAATAAGATCAAAGATCTCGGACAAGGGGAGGTATGTGATGGCGCAATATTTTGGAATCCTAACCAAATGCTAGCAGCAAATAGATCTGTATGAAGCTAATGAATGGAAGTGTTCTGATGACATTAGTTTCTACAATAAGCTCAAAAATCAGAGGAGGGTGTTCCAGTTTCTTTCCGGATTGAATGGAGAATTTGATGGAGCCAAGAAGCAGGATTTTAGCCACTAAACCAATACCCCTTTGGTTCGAGAAGCTTTTTAGAAATCCAAAGGGAAGAAAGGACTTTCCCCGATGGTGCCAAGATCCAAGCAAATGTAAGCTTCTCTTCTTCTTACAAACTCCAACTCGGGAGTAAACAAAGGAGGGGAGACCTTGGTGTGACCTTTGCAAAAGGTTGGGCATGTGATGGACCAATGTTGAGGCTACATGGAAAACCAGGCCAGATTGGAAGCCTCCTAAATCCAAGTTCGAGAAAGAAGCCCATCTTGCATCTTTCGAAAATTCTTCCAGTGACTTTAGTAAACAATGGATCGAGGAACTCCAACAGATTTTTACTCACCTATCATCTAAGCTTGTCCCTAATGCCTTAACACTCATCAAGGTAGTATTTTTGCTTAGCAACAACGAGTGCATTTTATTGGATAGTCGATTCTGGTGCCTCCGATCATATGACAGAAATCCTACTCTCTTCCACAATTATAGTAACCACAAGTCTCCTTCCTCCATCAAGATAGCCGATGGTTCCCTTACTTGAGAAAAGGGAGTGGTTTACATTCGATTGAGTAGCAAGATAATATTGTCTCGATGTTCTTTATGTTCCCAAACTCACATGCAATTTATTTATCATTAGCAAATTAGCTCAGGATGTTAAATGTGAGGTTAACTTTGGGGTTCTTTGGTTGTGTTTTTTTGAGCCTGAGCTCGAAGACGGTGATTGGCAGTGCTAGGCTGTGTAACGGCTTATATATCCTTGATGGCCTACCCTATCCGAATCCTTCTATTTCCAGTTGCTTTAGACCATCAATTTTTTCTAGCAGTTTACCTTCGAATGATATTATGCTTTTGCATCTTCGATTAGGACATCCAAGTTTCTACTACCTTGCAAAGTTGTTTCCTAATTTCTTCATTAATAAAAATCCCTCTTCTTTTACTTGTGAAGTATGTCAAATGGCTAAACATACGAGAAAACCATATGTTCCTTCTCACTATAAACCTACTTCACCATTTTCTATTATACACAGTGACATTTGGGGCCCTTCTAAAGTAAAAAACATCTCTGGGTCTAGATAGTTTGTGTCGTTTATTGATGATTTTTCTAGAACAACTTGGACCTTTTTGATGAAAGAAAAATCTGAAGTTGAGACAATTTTTAAAAGTTTTTATCACATGGTCAAAACTCAATTTGAGAAACAAATTAAAATAGTGAGGAGTGATAATGGGAGTGAATATCTTAGCAAATCTCTTGGGTATTTTTTCAAAGAAAAAGGCATCTTTCATCTTACTTCTTGTGTCAACACCCCTCAACAAAATGGAGTGACCGAAAGGAAAAATAGACATTTACTAGAGGTGACTAGGTCCCTATTATTTTCTGCCAATGCACCTAATTATCTATGGGGGAAGCTCTTCTTACTGCCACCTACCTAATCAATAAGATGCCAAGCAAGACACTAGGATTCAAAGTACCCACTGAAACTCTTTTCCAACATTTTCCACATTTTAAACCATTATCCTCCGTTCTTCCTCTTCGAGTTTTTGGATGCACATCTTTTGTTCATGTGCATCGCAATAATAGGAATAAACTTGATCCTAGGGCTCTACGTTGTGTCTTTATAGGGTATTCATCGAGTCAGAAGGGTTACAAGTGTTACTGCCCCATTACCAAGAAAACCTATATCTCTTTTGATGTTACTTTCTTTGAAAATAAACCTTACTTTGCAGGAACTAAAATTCAGGGGGAGAGATACAAGGAATCTCAGTCCTTGCATGATCCACAACCCATTATCTCCTTGCCTATTCTTGATGTAAGAACCACTGCTCCGCAAAATACTTCTTTCGAGCCTACTTCTGATGAAATTGTGAGTGCTGCTCTTAATCCTGTAGACACACCTTCTCCACAGTCTAAAACTACCAGCCCTTATACAACACCTCCTCCAATGATTAAAACTGTACCACATACATCAACAAACTCTATGACTCCACAACTACCAGAAAGACAACTTAGTGTCTATACAATAAGAAAAAGAAACTTGACCGAGGCAGTTAGTCAGCCTAACACTTGCCAAGAACTAGCTTTGAGTCCTGCTGCTTTGGAGACAGGAGGTAATATTATTCCACAAGATTCTACTACTGTTAACTTAGATGAGTTTCCTATTGCTATTAGAAAGGGGTAAGGAAATGTATTGCTTATCCTATTAACAGGTTTATTGCCTATGGAAAATTAACGTCTGGATTCAAAGCTTTTACAGCTAGCATTGACAGCATAAGAACTCCCGAGACAGTGGAAGAGGCCTTTGACAGTCCATAATGGAGGAGAGCAATTGAAGAGGAAATTAAGGCACTACAAAAGAACAATACCTGGAGCTTGACAGATCTGCCAGAAGGAAAAAAGGCTGTGGGGTGTAAATGGGTCTTTACAATCAAGTACCATTCAGATGGGAATGTTGAGAGATACAAGGCGAGGTTGGTGGCTAAAGGGTTTACTCAATCATATGGAGTAGACTATCAAGAAACTTTCGCACCTGTAGCAAAGTTAAACACCATCAGGGTATTGCTTTCAGTGGCAGTTAACAAGGATTGGAAGTTGCATCAGTTGGACATCAAAAACGCATTTCTAGATGGTAGACTTGAGGAGGAAGTGTACATGCAAGTTCCACCTGGTTTAGAAGAGAAGACCACAACAAAGACAGTGTGCAAACTGAATAGATCGTTGTACGGCTTGAAGCAATCCCCTAGAGCATGGTTTGACAGGTTTGCTAGAGCTATGGTTCAGAATGATTTCAAGCAAAGTCAAGCAGACCATACATTATTTAGAAAAGCTGCACCGGATGGTAAGATAACTCTCCTAGTTGTCTATGTTGATGATATGATTATTATTGGGGATGACATAGAAGAAATAGAGAAGCTGAAAACTATTCTAGCAAAGGAGTCCGAAACTAAGGACTTAGGAAGCGTTAGGTACTTCTTGGGAATGGAAGCTGCAAGATCAAAAGAAGAGTTAGTTATCAACCAAAGAAAATACATTCTAAATCTGCTTACAGAAACCGGAACGCTCGGGTGTAGACCAGCAGAATCTCCAATGGAACCAGGTTTGAAATTCAGTAAAGATGGAATGGGGAATCCAGTGAATAAAGAGTCCTACCAAAGGCTGGTAGGAAAACTAATCTACCTCTCACTCACCAGACCTGACATTGCATACTCAGTGAGTATAGTGAGTCAACACATGAGTGATCCTCGAGAAGAGCACGTGGAGGCAGTCGGTAGGATCCTGAGGTACCTGAAGTTTACACCAAGGTCCGGGCTTATTTTCAGAAAACATCAAGACAAAACTGTGAAAGTTTACACAGACTTAAGCTGGGCAGGAGAACTAACAGATAAAAGGTTTGTGTGTGGCTACTGTACGTTTGTGTGAGGAAATCTGGTCACTTGGAGAAGTAAAAAGCAGAAAGTGGTATCTAGAAGCAGTGCAGAGGCGGAATTTAGAGCTATGGCTCTTGGAATATGTGAGGGAATGTGGATTAAAAAGCTCCTCACTGAGTTAGAGTTGGATGGAAAATTAGAATTTGAGGTTTACGGTAATAGTCAATCAGCAATGAGCATTGCCAAGAATCCAGTGAAGCACGACCAGACTAAACATATTGAAATAGATAGGCACTTTATCTATGAGAAGGTCAATAATGGAGTAATAAAGCTTCATTATATTCCTACCAAGAATCAACTTGTTCATATCTTCACCAAAGCACTTCCTAGGGCAACTTTTGATGAGTTTTCATCCAAACTGGGTGTACACAACATATACACGCCAGTTTGAGGGGGAGTGTGAGTTAATACGTGTATAATAGGAAGTCTAACTCTATCCTAACTCTATCATAACTAAGTAGTTTAGTTATAATCTAACTCTATCATTGTAAAGGATAAGAGTCCAATCCTAATAGGTTAACTACTCTGTGTAAAACTCCTCTGTAAAAGTCTACAAATAGACTTCTTCTCTTGTATATCGATATAACAAGAAGAGTATTCAAACTCTCTTTTCTACAAAAGTTTATGTAGGCTTAATGTCATCAACTCACCTATGAATATAATTATGTTTGTGAATCGATTCAATTGCCAGGACGGTTTCTCCAACATAAAACCTGGCCTCATCTTCGGTTAGTATATCCTTCCTCATCAGTAAAGTCATCATATCTCCCCCAGGTAAATATTCCATAATTAGATATAGATACTCTTCGTCTTGAAAGGAGCAATATAGTTTGACAATGCAATTACTGTCAACCTCCGCAAGTAGATTCCTCTCGGATCTCACATGTTCAACCTGACAATTAGAAATACAAACTAGCAAATTAGCACAATGACTTAGAACGCATTAGGGAATTTTTATAGCAGGCTTGAAATGGTGTACCTGGCCTCTACAAAGCATTTCGGACTTCTTAAGCTTCTTCATGGCATAAACATGACCAGTTGCCTTCTCCTTGCATATTCTAACCTGTGATTAGAAGAAGAGAGGTTAAAAGTAACACAAAAATCTAGTGGAAGGCATGACATATCAAAATTTTCTCAATTTTGGTAAGTATATCGAAGCAAGAGCATGACTAGAAGAAACAGAACTTATGCGATGATGTACAAAACGACGAAGAGATAATTACCTCACCAAATGCACCCTTGCCTATCATGGTCAGTGGCTCAAAATCATCGGCACCCATCTTATGCCTTTGAAGACGCATGTATTCTGTTTCCTTCTTCTCTAAATACTTTAGTAAGTTATTTTGTTCTTCCTCAGAGACTTCAGCATCAGCCAACTTCTTTTCTAGAATATCACGTCTGCAAAAAAATCACAATTACCGCAAAAGATCATTACTGTTCTTCAGAAAGAACTACCATAACTTTCCCCGCGGTCCTCTGATCACGAAACTTACCTATCATGCTATATATTTTGCAGATGATACACAATGTCAAACATGCTACTAAGCATCTCTATGAGATAATTCCACCGAATAGTCAGTCCGCAATATAGAGCATGTTATAACATTACTTGTAAAATTACACATGGGGAAAACTAGTTTCCACGAGAGGAACTACGCTAGAATCTAAATCATACCTCTCCTTTCTTTCCTGGAGGCTTTTCATCTGCTTCTTGTAATGGTTCTCAATATACTGCTTTGCAGCAGCTACCCGATGTTTGGTGACATTTGATGGTGCCTCTTCACTTGTTGGCGGTTTAGACCCCTCCTTTGCTTTACCTGCACCTTCTTTCTTCTTTGAAGGTCGTGACTTATCTTTAGATTTCAACTTGTTGAGCAAACACCTTGCAGTGTCCATTGATTTAAAAATATGACCCTTATGAAAGTCCCGCTCCTAGATGTACATTTTAGCTCATCACTATTTAGCGAAATATCCAACAAACAAATTCTGCAGAGAAAAAGAACGAAATAAGAGTACGTTAGCTTAGAAAAATGGGAAAGAAACTTTATGAACAAATTTTAGGTTTATATCAGCTGTCAAAGGATATGACACACAAACAAACAAAGCTCAGATATTTGCAACAAAAAGAACCAACATTCTAATTATCAGAAACCTCATGATCTTTAATGTCTCACCAAACAAATAAATACTATGTTGAGCTTAATTAGTTGTGACATGCTAGCACTAGGCATCTAGGTATGCATTGTAAGACACTCTTTTGCACATTTCTTACCTACCAACATGGTTTTTCCCAACATTTTCCAGCACCTAAACAACAGAACAAACCTGAATTCAAAACCCAAATCCCAACTAAGAACAAGGCAAAGAAAAAACAGGCTGAAAAGCATTTTCGGTTCACCCTGAAAAACTTATTACAAAATCCCAACACATCATCATCAATTCAGAATACAAAGTGAAATGATGATGTGATCCTTACCTATTTACCAAAATAAATAAATAAATAAATATTAGAAAAAAAAGTTAAAGTCAGCATTAATTTGATCAATATATTTCATACCGATTCAAATCAGATACTACCGGAGGAAGAGTTAAATCTACGAAAAAAGTTGAGCATCAATATAATTCATAGCAATTCAAATCAGATATTCTCGAAGAAAGAGTTAATTATACGGAAAAAATCGAGCTTTTGGTTTTTTTCCTACACAACAAAACAGAACAATCAAAATCCGACACTAAAGAGAAGCTAAGAACTGTGAATCAAATAACAAGAACAACGATCTAAAAACCCAAAAACACTGAATCAACTTTCAATTGTCAAGTGTTTCTCACCAACCAAAATCCAAATCTCAACTCACTCGGAACTCACACACATACGTAAAAGTAACTTAAAAAAAAACAAAAACAAAAAACCCAATTAAGAGAAACAAAAAATAATTGCAGTAATTGAACTGAACGCACCATTAAAGCACCGTAAAAACCGAACCGGAATGATCGGGCAGAAGAGACGATGAAACTGCCAGCTTTGAAATAGCAGAGAATGGTGAAGCAAAACCCTAGAGAAAGTAGAGAGAAGATCGAGAAGAAATTGAAAATTGGTTAATGATTTTTCAGGCTTTTTCAAAATTGATTAGTGATTTTCTTTGGCCTTTTATATTTAACTTTTTGGACCAAACCAAACTTTTAGGGAGGGCTCATTTTGGTCACTAAACTTTTAAAATTTTCATTGAGATCATTCAATTTTTAGTCTGTTTTCATTTTAATCCCTCCTATTAATTTCCGTTAAAATTGCTGACATGGCACGTTGTAACTAATATTATCTTCGTTTTTTTCTTTTTATTTTGAACTCAAATGAAATTTCAGCTTTTTTGTTTTTTTTTTTATTAAATAGTGTTTGTTTGTTTCTTGAAGGTTAGCTATTCTCTTTGGGTAATCCTAAATTATGGAGAGGAACTTAAAATGTTAGTCATGATTTTGAGAAAATCACATCAAATTAATGGAACATAGTAGCTGCAACAAAAAAAAATAGAGTAAGAAAGATAGAGGGGAAGAAAGAGGTTAAAGAAGAAGATAACGTGGCATGTCAGCATTTTTAACGGAAGTTTATGAGAGGGACCAAAATGAAAGCGGGTTAATAATTGAGTGATTGCAATAAAAATTTTAAAAGTTTTTTATTAATCAAAGTTTTTTACATACTTTATTTTACATTTTATAATCTTTTTATAATTTTTATTTATTTTTTTTTTAAATTAATTAATTAAGGTTAAAATATCAAGTACCTATACTCTTTATACATTTATAATTTAGTCCTCTTTCATTTTAAAAATTTTAAAAAAATCAAAATCTGTTAAAACTATTACAATTTTTTATTTTTTATATAACATTTTAAAATATAAAATGAATGCTGTTGTACTAGATCTGTATTTATAAGTTTAATAAATTAACAATTGGAAAAGTATAGATGGATTAAATTTCAAATACATTATTTAAGAACTTGAATCATATTTTATTATTATTGAAATTTTAAATGAATTAGGTTAAGGTTGGTGTTTATGGATGAAGTGGACCATGCAGGACCATATAGGCTAATATATATTTATTTCAATTATATCCTCTTCATTTACTTTTTTTTCATTTTTATTTTATTTTATTTATATTTTAATTTATTTAAAATTTTTAGATATTGTTTTGAAAAAATTAATTTATGATATAAAATTTATTTTTATTTTTTCTTTAGACCTTTGTTATAGTAAAAAATTCATGATTCTACTTTTGTACTATTTATTTTTAAAATCTATTGGTTACTTCAATTAATGTGATAAAAACCACTATAGATATGAACAATTATTCCTAAAATTTATCGTTCTAAATTGATTTAGATGTTAAAAATTGTGATTTTTTCCTCGAAAAAATAGGTCATTTTATTATATATGTAGCAATGTTAAATTTGATTTTTATCCTTATATTATTTTTAAAAATTCATTATCAAAATAATACTTATTATACACTTTCAATAAAAATTTATCAAATTATTTTTATTGATTTTGTGATGACAAAATCAGACATAAATATAAAAAATAAAAAACAAGTGCAATAAATGGTAAAATAGTTTTCATTTATTAAAAAACTAGTCGAGTAATTTTTTATGTCATTAATTTATTCATAATCAATTTATTAACTACTAAATTTTTATTTCATCCTAGACTGATTTAGATGAAAAAAAAGTTGGGGGTTGGATAAACAAATGAGAAAAAAAAGTTGGATAGTTTTTTTATACATGGTTAAAATCGTATAATAATTTTTCGCAGAACAATCTTGGAAATATTGTTAAATTTTATTTTTTTCGTGTTCAATATTTAACTTTTAAAAATTAATTAATAAAATATATGAAAAGAACAATATTGTTATAACAATTCTTATTATCATTTTAGAAAAATAATTCTTCAGTTTTTCTTAATTGAAGATTATTTTTAATGTTTAACACATTTAAATTATTTATATTTAACCAATGACATTGAAAAAAAAATCATGATGTAAGTATATAAATTGCAAAATATATGGATAAGGGTTGGGAAAATAGATGTGAATAAAACTAAAAACAAAATAAAATAAAGTAAAATATGTAATTTTTCTTATTAATAATAATGGAAGATGTTGAGAGCATAATGTAGGAGAGATGATCTGGACCACTTTGAAATTATGAGATTATACAACTATCTATCTGCAAAGAATAATTGTCTTAATTAATAGTAATTTTTTATTTAAAAAGAATAAAATGACTAATTACATTTGGTCCCTATTCTTTTACACATTTGAGATTTAGTATCTCTATTATTTTAATTTAAAAATCAGATTTCAATTGATAATACAATCAAACGACTTCCATTAAATTGAGTTATCTGACATTTTAAAAATAAATAAATTTGATCACAACTTCAAATATACAAAGAGTAAAAAGATTAAAAGCAAAATTAGACCAAAATAAAATAAAATAAAATAAAAGGAAGAAAGTTCATATTTAAAACCTTAACACATAACATGTTCTTCATTATATGTCTTTATGATATAAATTCAATAATTGTTTTATATATTATTTTTTTATAAACTTTTATATATCCAAATTATTTTTAACATCCTAAATCTTCAAATCGAAGGTTATTGTGGGTTTTAGTGTTGTGTCAATAGAGCTAAGATATAGTTGATAAACATAACATTTAATCGATTCATATCTTTGGGTGTTTATTTTATTTTTTGTATAACTAGCGGTATTCAATCTATTGGTTGACTAATTAGGATCGAATATTATAGATGATCATTATGTGGCGATCATCTCAAACTAATTTACTCCATTTATAATGTCATTATTATTTCAGGATAAGATAAAATTATTATTCAAAAGAAAAATTACATTATTCTTATGAAAAGCACACACAATTGGTATAGTAATTATGTTTGCTTCAATGGTAATTCTTATGCCCCCACCCCCACCCCAAATGAATCAATAAAACTTGGAAACAAAAAATAAGATAGGGGAAAGTAAATTAATAGGGGAATGAGGCGATTGGCAACTTTGATGATGACTAATGAGAATGGTGTGGGTTCCTTAGAAGTTGGGCATCCTATTCTTATTGGGGGACCATATCATGTTTTTCAAGGCATTTGGTTTGGGTATACATCAATTCAAAAATGAGGGTCAATGGTCTATCGGTTTTTAACAAGAGAATGGTTATATATATATATATATTTGGTTGGTATAACTAGGGATGGTTCTAGCCATGTTTAATAGGTGCGATTGCATAGGGCTCTTGAAAATATAGGGTCTCAAAACGAGTTCCCTAATATATGATATATATATATTCTGAAAAATACTATAATATATAATAATTTTCTAAAATATTAGAGTATTTTTTTAAATAAATTAATATTAAAAGCGTTGTAGATGATTTTGTTTCAAAACATGCAAGAAGAACAATATTTTTTAAGTAAAAATGTTAGATTTTTAGATATTTGTAAGTCATTTTTATGTTGCTCAAGATAATAATCTAACTTTTTTTGTATTGAGGAAACATTATTTGAAAAAACCCTTATATCTCTTCCATATTATAAATTAAAGATCACATTTTAATAAACTGCACAAAGCGCTTAAATCTTTGAACCTTCCCTAGGTATAACCACTGGTATCAAATTTATAGGTTTATTAATTCGAATCGAGTACTGCAAAGATTTATTATGGGTGAACCTCCCAACCTAATTTACTCCATTCACAATGTCAAGATTCGAACCATTAACTTTGTTTAAAAAATTTAGTGTTTTATCCTACTAAAATGACTTTGATGTATTTAATATGAGATTATGAATATGTTGTTGATTTGAATTGACAATTAGATTTAAGTTCAACACACTCATTTAATCTACCTGGACTGGACAAGATTCTCCTGACCGGTGTTTTGTAGGCTTCTAAATCATACAAATTTTCAACCATAAATCACTAGTTGTCTTTGGGTTACATATTATAAAATTCGAACTTTGAATCTGTTGAATATGTTTATTTAAAAGGTGATTATATGAACTACGATCTAATTAAATTAACTTTCGAATATATTATTAATTTATTATTTATAAAAAATTATTATCACGTGCTTCGTTAAAAATTCTTTAAATTTAATTAGAAGAAAAGAGTACACATGATAATAATAATAATAATAATAATAATAATAACAACAAATTACAAACTAATTCACATCAAAACAATCGTCTATACAACAAGATCAACATGTAGAACCGATAAAATCTCATCTCGATACGATAAAAAACAATGACATTACAGATCTTCCTTACAAGTAAGCTTAATCATGTTGTCCGCAACGTGATTACCTTCCCGGAGAACATGCACAATCTTCACCTCCCACTCTCATTTTATCAAGAGCATAATATGAGAAATTAAAGAACTCATACAATTACCCTCGGCATTGTCAATTGATCGGATTGCATCAAGGCTATCCGACTCCAAAATTAATTTTTAATACCTATGGACCAAACACATAGTATCCCCTCATACATGCCCCGCAATTCTAACTCCAACACCGAACACACACTTAACTATCACGCAAACCCAATCAACCAACGACCATTCGTATTGCGGACACCACCACCACAAGATGCAATACCAGTAAGCGAATCCCTCTCCCCTTCAACATTCACTTTAGCCCAAGTCTTCGATGGCTCTTCCCACCAGACCACATTATTCATTTATTTATTTTATATAATTATCGATATTTAATTTATTAATTGATTAATTTAAAACGAATATATATTATTTAAAGGGATTATAAGTTATCTATTCTGCTCAACGTGCCCAAGTTTAGCCCAAATCGTAGGCCTTGTAACAGGAATAGGGCCATGGTTTTGGTTTAACCTTTTTTTTTTAACTTCTAAGCCTAAATTTTCTACAAAATCTTCATCTTTTGATAGCCTAAATTTATTTTAGTTCTTTGATAATATATACACATATAATAAATAAATTGTTCGAATTCAAATCTCTTGAAAATAACGACATTTCTTTTTACAGTAGAATCATTCAATGGGTTCTATAAGATCATTCTTAATTTAGACTAATCGAATTTGATTTGAATCATTAATTAATTATGGTAAAAAATCATTAATTGTTGATTAATATTAGCTCAATTGGCACCGATGTTATTGTCATATACAAGAGGTCATGGATTCGAGTGCACTTAAATGCATTTGCCTCTGATTTAAAGGTTGGGAGTGAAGACAATCAAATTACTCAAATCCAACGTGTTTCAATCCAACCCTAAAGGATCAGGTTTTTTTAAACAAAATTCAAATTTAAGTCGGATCAAGTTTTAAAATCTAATAAAGCCAGACCGAGTCGCATTTAGGGTAAAAAATTTCTGACCTTGATAATTGTATAAAATTTTCTTTATATATTTTAGGATAACCGTATAGTACTTCTTTCTCTATATTTTTTCAATTATCTTTATATTTTTTCAAATATTTTTTATTTACATTGAGTCGAATGTGAGCCAACAAAAAACACAACCAATGGCCATTCCCAGTTAAAAGCGTTATAGATAATTTAATCATGATAGTTAGAACATTGCATAGAAAGTTGACGATACCAATTAATAAGAACATGACATGTGACGGATAATGTTATCCTATAACACATAAAACTATTTAAGGACTAATTCATGAATAAAACCCTTGATTTAATACCACTAACAATAAATTAGGTTTAATCATAATGACATGATAATCCATTACAACCGGTTAGCGTTTAATTACAGATAAAAATAAAAAACTATTTTAAAAGAGCAGTAGTTCTCTGTCCTATTAATATTGTTATTTGTTAATTTTTTACGTAATTTAAAAAAATTATATAAAAAATATATTGTAAAATAATTAAAATAATAATTTTATCATTAAATTTTAAAGTTTGCTTTATTAAAAAAAATTAAAAAATTATAAAAGAATGTGTTTAATAAAAATAATTAAAATTTTAACGATATAATTTTAAAATACAAAATAAATAAATTTAAGAGACAGAAAGTAATAAAACATCATAAAGTTATTGACTTGGACATGACAACTTTGACAAAAGCTTTTCCTTTTCACCTTACTCCAACCAGAAATGATGTCCCACTTCATCAAGAAGCGGGGTCCAGTGTGGATGCATCGTCGGGTGAAATTCCATCCACGTGGCGAGATCTCAGAGGGGAGATGGGATGTGAAAGTGTAGTGGGGGAGACAGACATGAATGACAATAGAGAAAAGGAGAGAACCATTGGCTCAGGTTCTGTCGGCTTTCAGCATGCATCAAAGTGAAGCTGCAGTAACTGGTAGGGTTCATTTTTTACGGTGTCTTGAAGAGATTTTACCCATTCTTATACGTAGTGACGGATCCTGGTAAAATAAGTTGGGAATTTTCGATACGAGGTTATTTGAGATTAAATTTTAAATCAATGTAAATTTAACAAGAAATATTTTGTTAGTAAGAGTAAAGTTAGGGTTTTGATTGAACAACTCATTATGAAAAAGTATAAAAGTATAAGTTAAATAGATGATAAGATTATTTTTTGTATCCTAAAAATGATAAAATTGTGATTCAGCCCTTAAAAAGCATAAAATTATAAGTTAATTAAGCGGTAAAATTATATTTGACTCTAAAAATTTAATTCAGTTTTGACCCTAAAAGAATTTTCTAACTTTTGTCCCTATTTTTCATTTCACTTATGATTGGTTTGTTATAATTATCGGAATGATAATGACAAAATAACAAACAATCGCAAATACAGAAAATAAAACAGATATCAATATTTACGTGAAGAATTCAAGATGGGAAAAACTACGTGTAGAGAATGATAAATTTTCAACATATCGAAAAAGAGACTACAACATGTATCTAACCCTTAATACCACTATCTATTTATAGAGATAAGTTACTTAGTTGCAAAGAAAAATTGCATAAAAAATAATTCTACTCAAGTTGAGTTTCCAACTTTTCGCCTACCTGAGCATTCCTTATGTTTTTGCCTCGGCTTCTTTATAAATATTCGGGTTAGCCTAAATTAAAATTTTAGTCATAACTCTAACACAGTTCCCCTACCTTATTAACTTCTAACTTTTAATCTTTTTGGTGTTTTAATTTGTGGGATTATAACTTATAATTAAATTTCTTTATCGCGTATTATCATAAGGCTTAAATGAAAAATAGGTTCCCAAAGTATGTTTTTTTAATTTTAGGTGCTTTGAGTACTTTTTTTGTAAAAATAGGTGCTCAAAGTTTCAAAAGTTATAATTTTAGGTGTCTAAAGTATTTTTTGTAAAAATAGGTGCCCAAAGTTTTAAAAGTTAAAATTTTAGGTACCCCAAATATACCACGTGTCAAGTATTGATTGGTTAAAAAAATTTAACACCCATTAACTGTCGGGCACCTAAAATTATAACTTTTGAAACTTTTGGCACCTATTTTTATAAAAAAAAATACTTTAGTCACCTAAACTTCGAAAAAAACATATTTTGGGCACCTACTTTTCATATAAGCGGTATCATAATCATACGATCTTATTCTTTTACTTGGGTTAAATAGTTACGTGATATAATATTTATTACTTCTCTGAAACACATACACCATAAAATTCATGAAAATGGTATTCGGCATGACTCATGATAGAAAGGTACGACAATGAGTTTGGTGGGTGAAAATGAAATACACGTACAAATAAAGATTGCAAATGCATCCATAATATTTTTTATTTATGCCAAAGTACGTCCTTCTTTTCTAAGTCAAATATATATTAATCAAGCAAAAGCTAGAAAAACATGGTAGAAAGTGTAATAAAGAACAAGGTTCTAGTGAGCATTAAAACATGGATGAGCAAAACATGTTTACATTAAAAAAGTTTCGAGTCCTGACATTGAATGTAGTAATTAGATTATGATGGTCGTTCTCATAATTGACCACTACAATATTTAATTTAAATTAGTCGGTTAATAAGTTGAATATCAATGATTATATTAAAAAATAAAATAAAAATATATTAAATATAAAGTGTATACGAGATACTTTAAACCAAACCAAATTTGAATATCATAATATTTGATTTGAGTAATCTATAAATTTAATCAAACTTTTTTTTTTATTTCAAATCAAATTCAAACAATAAACAACAGGAGATGAAGCCGATATTTTTTTCGGGGCAAGGAGTAAATTATAAATTTTTAAAAGGCTAAAAGATAATATAATCATTAATCGGATCAATTGACTTTTCATTTAAAATTTTGGGGACTTTTAGAGATATTTATCATTATCTCAGTGAATTTTAAAAACTTTAAGGTCAAAAGATTCATTAATTGGAGCCAATGATGTTTATGTTGTCTCATTTTGTATATGTTCGAATCTCGACATTTACCTTAGATATATAATATATTTCTACTTAAGAAAAAATTAAGACCAAACTAACTATTTTTTACTTGGTAAATGAGCTTAATCTTTTAGGTGAAAGCAATTCCATTTTTTTTTATCTCGATTGAATCCAAATTTTAAAGGTGAAGCTTCGTTGAACTTGAACCAAATTTTAATTGTATAGTTTCCCTAAATTCTAAAACTACTAAACTAAACTAAAAAAATTTATCATAATTTAGTAGTAAACTAATCTTTTGACTTTTAGTTCAACAAGTGGTATATCAAATAAATATCCGGATAATATTCATCTTGCAAAAAAATACTATAATATATATGGATTTATATTCAACATGCAGCGGTGAAAAAAAAGTTTTGTGTATGCATTGTTTTAAAAGTTATAGTTAAAAATTTGGTTTACAAATAGGGGTTTAAAATTACATTTGCGGTTACTCAAAAAAAAAGTTTAGTGACTAATTTTAAGATTTAGGTTTTTTTCATAAAACCTAATTACAAAACTATCTTTATTTAACAACTCTTTAATGTTACCCCTAAACCTTGAAAATCATCAACTTTTCGACTGGGACACTTGTTGGGTTCTTAATCTTAATATTGTTAATTATATTCATCTCCACTTATATTTATATTCACTTTTGATTAGAATTTAGGGTTTATGGATTAAAATCTAAGTATCTTACCATATTATCCTAAATTATAAACATTAAATTCTAACCACCATCTTTAAATTCCAAACCCCTAAACCTAAAACCATAAGCCTTACACCATTAAATTTTTTTATTAATATATATAACAATTTTTAAAAAACTTATAATCTTTTTAATTTAATATTTGAGCGTTGTAGATGATTTTGCTTCAAAATATCAATACTAAATCCATTTTGGTTGAAAATATTAGATTTGTAAATGTTTCAAAGTTATTTTTATATTGGACAACCTTTCTAGACTAAATTTTTTTGTTTTACAACATCTTTATTTAAAAAAAACTTATACCTCTTCCATATTATAAATTAAGAGTCCATTTTAATAAAATTGCACAAATCCACTAAATCTTTAAAGGTTGTTGTTATATAAACCAACTATATATTAAGCCTATTGATTTGTCGTGCCAAAAGGATCAAGGATAAAACAATCCATTATCTCTATTCAAATCATGGAATCGTAAACATAGCAAACTGTGTTGCACCACAATAAACTTTTACAATACCAAATTCGAATTAATCGATGAATGAATTGAATCAATTAAACAATGTATGCAAAAAAAAATTATAAACTATAAAAATTTATAAAACCATTATACTCTGCAATAAAAGATAATAAGAAATTCAAGATTTAGCCAATGCAACACTTTAACAAGTTCTCACTGCGTTTCAGTAAGAACAAAAGAGCCTATCACGTGAAAATTTCAAAAGAGATACAGCAATAATTAAATCCAAGAACAATGGAAAAAAACTCGACTCTAGTATCAAGTTAACCATTAGATACTCACAGCATGACTTTAAATATAAAAAGCAAGGTCCATTAGTATCAGCTTTGGTCCCAGCAGAATTTAAAAATATCTATAATGATGGCCAGCTTTAGTCAAAACAATATTCCCTTGTAATAATAAAGTTTCAAATTAATACTTGTTGATATACATATGTATGTATCCATCGAGCATACCTCAATGTATCTGAAAAAACCCAGCTATATTCAGACAAAACTAGGGATTCATTTTAAACAACAGAGAAAGAAGAACATGTTTCAAACATGAATCTTTCCTTTCATGGAAACCAAACACCAAAGTGAAAACTTGGTAATGGTTTTATCAGCTAATACCCAATAGTTCATTGCACTGATTGGAGCTTAGCCTGGTATAATCAACTTAGTCTGTAATCTATCATATCAAACTCTCCCTCTATATGTATATTTTGTGTGATTCCAGATGCATGATAATATCCACAATTGGACAATTTGTTGTCTCCTTCTTAAAGTCCATATCAAATCATGTTTTTCACTATGTAAATTAGGGTTCATGTGAAAATCCACTAAAAACCAAATATCTTTCCCCCTCGTGGAACAGACATGACAGCAATGGAGAAATGGGAGATGGATTTGCTATCTTTAACCTAACGTTGATGAAAAACATGAAATTTCCTATGTGTTTTAAAACACTGTTTTGTTGACTGTCTGAAGCAAAAAGAAGAAGAGAAAAGAAAGAAAACGATGAACATAAAAGATTACTAAAACAGGAAATTAATAACCATTGAAGAACAGACACACAACTTGATCTGCAAATATAAACTTGTCATAAATGGTTTATCGAAAGTACAAATCAAAAGACAAATTGGCATGTTAAAAATCACATAGATCTTAGGTTACTACAAATAGTAGAAAGTAAAAAGTTTTTTTAAGACATATGGTCCGATATTGCAGATTATATTATATAATAATTGAAGTACTTACCATAACCATGTTTTTTTGTTTCATGCAGCTGGTTGATACTTGAACTTGAACTTGAACATAATGTTTTTTTTTTTTTTTTTTTTTTTGATTACTGGTTTTGATTGATATTTGACGGCGGAAGAGATGGCGGAGCTTGAGGTGGTCGTTTCCTTTTCTTCTTCTCGTAGCTTATGCCTCTGGCCTTGGCCTGAGAGTCACGAACCTCACGTAGGTAGAGCCTAACGGCTCTAGTGCCGAAAGGGTTTGCTTCGGGCTTGCCTCCGTGCTCCTCAAAGGCGGCACGGAGGCGGCCGATGAGAGCGTCGAGGCTTCCCCAAGCTTGACGGAGAGGGCAGGGACATGGAGCCGGAGGATTGGGGTGGCCGAAGAAAGGGCAAAACGGGGTGTGGACTTTGGTTTTCCCGAACTGGTCGAGGTACCGGAGGAACTCCAGGACGTGTGCGCCGCTGCAGCGGGAGAGGGAAAGAGGCGGGCGGTGGTTGCAGAGGTATTGCCCGAAAGTGTTCCAGTCACGGCGCTTCTGGTTCTCGTAGCGGCTGAGAGTTGTCGGAGAGGTGGAGGAGGAGGAAGCTGTCACCGATAGCCATCACCGATAAAGGTTTCCGTTGCCGTTCGTGTTGTTCACGGCGGTGATCGACAGACTCGCGGGAAAACTTGGGGCTAAACCAGTGGAAGAAGGGTTAGAATTCGAGGTTTCAAAACCCTGAAGAGAATCCATATCGAAAATCCAACAAAAAAGGAAAACAAACGGGAAGAAGATGAACAGAACTTTGTCGATCTCAAAGTAGTAAGAAAAACACCATGATTTGTAAGAAAAAAGAACAGCTTGCTTGGTATTTTTCTTCACCTAGAACAACTCAAAAAAGGCCGCCATGGGACGAAGAAAGCTTGAAGAAGATGACTGATTCCAATACAACATATATATAGTAATAGTATAACCTAGGGTAGGTCTAGTAAGAAACCCTTTGTTTTCTTTGAGGTTTAGAAAACTTCATATGATCCTGTCTTAATATGGCATCCTATTTTCCAACTTTTAACTTCTGCAAAAAGAAATTTAAAATTAGGGTTTAAAGTTAAATTCAAACTCTCAGCGAAACTCTGAGTTTCACTGCAAAAATATTTGATAAACACTGACTGGGTGAGACAGGCAATGGTGAAATGGGCTAATTTACCCAAATATCACATTTTGTTTTTTTTTGACGAAATAATCCAAAAAAATTATTTAATATGAAACGAGCGTATTTCGTTAAATATTTTTTTAAGGAATATTTTGTTAAAAAATTAAATGAGGAATATTTAGATAAATGAGGGGAATGGAAAGATTTTTTTAACAGTGAGGTAAGAAAACAGAGGAGAGAAAAGAAAGATGATTGATGGAGACAGCATAAAGTTATTGGGTTAAAAAAATGAGGGAATAATATGATTTTGTTTCTTCTTCACCTTTTACTCCTATTTTTTTCATTGATTGACAACACCTTTTGGATTGAATTGACTGGAATACCCTTCACTGACTTACTTGCAATTGCATCACCCTGGAAGCATCAGTCCATCAAGCACAGTCCCTTGATGTGGGCAATAGTTGCAGATGCAGCCCTAATGTTTTTGGCTGCCATTCAAACAAACAGCTTTTTATCTCTTTCACACACCAGCTAATTTTAGAAACGTTAATAAAGTTAGAAGTAAACTATATAGTTTAGAGACTGAATTTTGAATAAAAATTTTATTTTTATATGAAGAGTTTAAGGTTTGGATTTAGAATTAGAATGTAAAATTTAGTTTTTTAGTGCTAGAATTTAGGGTGCACTTTGGTTATTGAAATGGATTTTTTAGGGTGCACCTTGAAATTTTTTAAGATAATTATATTATGCATTGAAGGCGGAAGCAAAAAGTTTTTTGTAATCGTTTTAATTTTTGGGTTTAATGTTCAGTTTATGGTTAAAAATTTATGTGTTTAAGATTATATGATTAGAATTAAAAATTTATAGACTAAACCCTAAATCTCTACCTTACTATATTACCCTAAACATAAACACTAACACCTAACTTTTAAATTACAACCACAAGCCTTAAATCTAAACACTAAATAAATTCCTAAACCTTAAAAAAATTTATAATTTTTTTATTTTTATCGCCAGTTCATAAAATATTTTATATTTCTTATAATAACTATTAATTTCTTAATTTATTTTTATTATGATTAATTGATTATGATAGTTAAAAATGATTAACGTAATATTTTAAAGTCTTTTTTTTCCCTCAAAATCAACCTTAATTTTTCAAGTTTACAATTACAATAAAAGCCAAAATTGAAAAAAAGAGCAATCACCTGCCAATCCCAAATTTGCTTTTGAAGTTAAATCAATCAGCATCTTCCTATAAATTTCACACTCCATTATCAACTTGACTAATTCTTTTATTGTACTCCATCCTTTATAGCTCAATGGTTAGATATTCAACGCTAGAGGTAGAGTTGTTAATTCATGGGTCTAGGGTAGGGGTGTTTAAAACTTAACTAAAAAAATCAATTTTATCTTACTTAATCCGAAGTAAAAAAATTGATTCGTATTGATTTGGCTTGTAAATCATAAATTCGACTTGACTAAAAAAATTTAAAATAATTAGTAGATTGATTTTTAAATTCGAGTCAGGACTTTCAATTTTGCCTAATATTATATATATCACATATAAAAATGTATGAAGAAATATATGTATATTATATATGGTTATAGAAAGTTATTTAAATTGAAAGTAATTAGTATCATAACATTATAAATATTTACTATTAAATTTTAATAAGAACTCGATTCAACTCGGAAAATTTTCAAATAAAACTTAAATTATAAAATAAGACTTGTCAACTCAACTAACTTAAAATTTTTACTCGATTTGACTCGACTTGATCAAATAATCACCCTTTATTGGGTCATAAAAATACTTTAGTTTTTTTATTGGATCATTTGAGAGAACTCTTCGAAATAACATTCGATAAGTAATCGACTAAACTCCAATAATATTCTACATGCCTTAAAACATGGATATATGCGACAACCAATGTCTACTGCATGCTAATGTAAAACTATGTCCTATACGTTATCTTAATAAATAATATAAAATTATAAAAAAAATCAAATGAATTAGCATAAAGTATTCGTACACTACTTCTCACGTTAATGCCATGAAAACAATCCAAAGTTTAGTCATTATGTTCGTTAACAAGCACTGAATTGATTCTTTGTAAAAAAATTGAAAGTGCGAGTATGAAAAATTAAATTTATTATTATATCAAATTAATACCAGTTCTAATTTTAAAATTTTTTTGGGTGGCAAAATTTTGTGTTATTATACAAAATATCTACGGAATATCTTTAAATATATGCTAATGATCAACCTCTTGATTATTTGTATTATTCGACCTTTTGATTTTTGCACAAATATGCTTTAGATTTGCAATAGTTTCTAAATGAATCATTTCCCCATTCCTTCTTTTTCGGTATAATATGTATTTATATTTAAAGAGGTTTTAAATAAAAATACAGTAATGATGATTGAGTCTTAATTCGGTTGGTATCGTTGTTATTCTTAGCTACAAAATTATTTTATTGGTAGGATCACAACATATATTATTATTAAGGGTGAGTAAAACTCGACTTGATGTAAAAGATACTTGACTCGAATCATAATTTCATAAACTCAACTCAACTAAAAAATCTTCAAATAAAGTTTGAGTTACAAATTGAGACTCCAATAGCTGAGATGACTAAAAAATTTTAGTAATTAGTGGATAAGTTTTCAATTTCGAGTCCAGTCAAGTCCCTCAACTATGCCTGATATATGTATATTGCATACGAAAAAATATAAAGAAATATATGTATGCATACTGTATCTGGTTATAGAAAATCGTGTATATTGAAATTAACTAGTAGCACAAAATTATAAATGTTTACAATTAAATTTAAACAGAAACTCGAACAACTCGGCTTGACTTGAAAATTTCCAAATACAATTTAAATTATAAAATAAGACTCGTACTCTCAACTAACTCAATTTTTTACTTGACTCAATCCAATACTCACTCCTAATTACTATATCTAGATTATCTATAGCCTTGAATGGGGGCTAAAGTGTATTTGACGGTTGATGAAACCCAAATGGCATCAAATCCCAATAGGCAATATGTAGGCCCTTCAAAAGGAGAGTCAGGAGATGAGGGCAAATTTCATGGTTAAAGAAAGACATGATGATCACATTAACACGTTTAAAGTGCATCCACATAGTGAAAACCTTTGCTGCCTTTTTCTTAATTGCTTCAATAAGATGAACATGAATGCCTGATAACTATACATATATATACAAACTCTATTAAGGAAACATGACAGTCCACTTTGTGGATTTATATATAAAGAAAAAAACATGAGCTTTGCTGCCATTGTCTGAGTTCATGCAAAGGGTTAAAGCATGGCTGCCGACAAAGTGTAGAACAAGGTTCTGCAAAACCCTTTCACAGTTATGGCAGTGTGGGAAGTAGGACAAGTTCACATCAACTTACAGTTTGCTTTTCTGGAATTTGTATATATGCATGCATGCATGCATGATGTATGTTTCTAGAGTGAAGTATTATTTGAAAATATCTCCATTTATACAAACATTTTTACAGCAATTATAGATGAAATGGGTCTTTTTTCAAGTAAAATTGGTTAAATATAAGTTTAAAACGCTAATAGCTTGAGTTCAAAACAATAAACAAACTTGTTCGATGTGCAGAAATCATTGCAACATGTGCATATAACAATGATTCAGATGTGAAACTCAAACACGATAGAGCTTTATAACCTGCTGAATCTCGGCACGACAAACGGGGCAACCCCATTTCTTGGCTTTGATCTCATTCAGACAAGACATACATCCGGCGACATGGCCACAAGGAACACAGGCTGCTTCTGATGGAGCGTCCAAACATATTGTACATGAAGGAGCTACATCTTGGTTTGTTTGACCAGCACTAGGAGGTAAGGTTTCGCTGTTTGAGGAAGACAAATTGATGGGAGTGGAATCAATCGATGGATATTGAATCGGACCATCTTCTACAATCTCATCCATGGCGGGTGCTGGTGGAGCTGATGGGACTGAATCTGAGGTTTGCATTGTTGTATGGCTAGCAGAAATGTCATCATTATGGATCTTGGTGCCCTCGGTTGAATTGCTGCTGGAACCAGCTTCAATCAAAGTCCATTCGCTGATACCTGCTTTTGAAGGTGGAAATGCAGTTGGTGCCACTGAACCGCTGTGATCACTAGTACTTGCAGTGCTATTCCGACCAGCAGATGCACTAGCTTCATTGCCAGGGTGCAAATCAACATCAGATGTCTCTGCAATAGCTGACTGGATAGAGGCATTGATTGCCATTGCTAATTCTAACTCCTCCGCATCTGGTGGTGCAGTTGCTGAAGCAGCCGGAGGCTGAGAATTATGCAGAAATCCAGGAATCCTTGCCTACATATTCCAATGCCATAAATAAAATGGAGATTTAACATAAAAATTTACCAGAAAGCATCATGAACAAAACGTTCCGTATTTGTGTAAGTGTACCTATCACTAAACCACATTAACAGGAAGACCCAACAATCTCTAACAAGAAAAATTGAGGAAATGTGTTCCTGAGTTTGTGATGATAAAAGAATTCAGCTTCTGATTGATAATTACAAAGAATCATAAAGGGAAAAGCCTATGTTACTCGGACTCGGGTGGAAGTGTCAAGACACTAGGGTATGGTTAGATTTTTCTAAGTTTTTTTTTTTCGTATTTTGAAGGGATCCTTGGAGGTCATATCCCCATATCCAAATGTCGGACATGATTGTCGTACTTCATGAAAAATGAAGAGTCTGATTAACATAGGGAAAAACTGTATTTTAAAGTGCGAATAATACCTGTGGAATTCCTTTGCATGCATCACAAAATATCTGAAGCTGCTGCATGTCATTTTCTTTGCCAGGTGCAAGTTTAATTCGTGTTTCTGGAAAGGAACCAGACCTTGTTGATGTGAATTGCAATGTAGAAAACATTCACTTATCATCCACCGAAACAAATGAAGGTAGTAAAGTGTCCAAGCATCAAAGCTAATAACCGGTTTTCACCTACTTATTGGTGAAACAGTCACAAGGGGAAACCAACTAAACCTAGTTATCCGAACAACGGGAGACTGCAATTTAGAGCCCCAGTGACTTCCAATATAAAATAGTTCTAGTTTTTATCATGTCTACACGGAACTTCAGTCAAATTCAGGGGTTTTCTAAATAACTGGTAAATACTATGCTTAGGTGTAAGTATTACACCTCGCCTCTCTGGAGGTGTAAGTACTACACCTTCCATGTCACGAGGCAGTTCATGAAGATAATATCAATCAAATTATGGCAACTAAGAAATCAATCTGATTTCAAATTCCATAACATGGCCAGAAAAGACTGAGAACTAGAAATATTGAAAAGAGAAATTACTGCTCGAGTTATCAACAATTGTCGCTGAAGGATCAGGTTGGTTCGGCTTTGGTTCCTCCAAATTAGCTTTCCACAATTGAATAACTGTACGTGGTTGGGCATCCTGTTATTTCACCAATTACCCAAGTAAGTGGTGGAAATCAGTAAAGGAGAAGCAAAGTTTAATGGTAATAAACAAAAAAACAACAGAGACGATTAATTATTTTAAAGTATTATTCAAGAGCAAACAATGGTTGAAGTAGTAATTCCAGAGCCCACTTAAGAATCCTTGTTTGAGCTTACCAACCAATCACTATAAGATATATTGTTAATATAGACCTTGCACACTCGGAATTTTAGATTGAACAATTAAAGCAGCTTGGAGCCTACATATAGTTTTTATATCTAATACCATTATATAGTAAGTAAACTCATTATTACACATAATGCCATCATAAGTATTTAAGTAAGCCGAAGCTAATTTGATGATCAGATTCAGGACAATTTAAGACAAGCTTGTGGATTATTGTATTGACTTTTTCAGTCATTATTTGAGCTTGGATTCAGATTGATGAAGACATAAGGATGGTTTAGCCGAGGTTGAAGAGTTTTAAGTGTTTAATCTTTAGCTCACTTCACAGAAAGAGAGGTTGTAATTAAACTTGCAATACCTGCAAACTGGAATATATCACCAGCCCCAACTTGAGAGGCTTTGTATGATTACGCGAACCAGTAGGTAGAACAACCGCCCAACTGCAAGCAATACATTAATGAGAAGATATCCAATTTGTTTAGAAAAAGAAAACACTACAGATTGGCAGCGAATTAAGGTTTACATTAATAGGAATTATAAAGGCATATTGCTTCTACGGCATAACGCAACAAACAAGCAAAAACCAAGCGAAATAAAAAGTATTATGTATACTAATACCCACACTTTTCTTGAAACCAACTGAGGAACAAACATTTCGATGAATCCCGGCCCATAAAACTCTCGCATCCAACCAGAGAACAAACATATGTGCTCCTGTTAGATTATCCGATAGAGTTAGAGTCCTTATGTAAATAGTAGTTTAAATTAAAGTTTAAAGATAAAGTTAGAGTCCTCATGTAAATAGTAGTTTAAATTAAAGTTTACTTCCTAAAAGATAGAGTTAGATGTCTTGTGTACTTAGGACTCCTAATTGTAACTAAAGTCCAATACTTGAGTCTATAAATTCACTGTAAAGGGATGTAATTTTTTGGAAAATATTCAATAACAGAAAATCAATTCTGTTTTCTTCTTCTTTTCTGCAGAAACTTAAATTCTGCTTTATTTTTATGCGTTAATTAGTTTTTCCTAAAGCTAGAAAATTGCTTTTCTACAACTCCTACCAGAGAATATCAGAAAAGGTTATACAATACAGAGAATATCAGAAATAAACTTCCATTTATACCTCGATAGCTCGCACAACATTGACGTTTCCTTTCACCCTGGCAACATCTAGAGGCGTTTGACAATCATCATTCACCGCCAATGGATTCGCTGAAAATGCAAACAAGTCACTTAGAAGACAACTCTACACAGTCCAAATCAAACATATTTGTGGTCTAGGAACTAATAACTCGGTTTTCGCTAACCTCCATGGGAAAGAAGTAAATTGACTGTATTTAGAAGTCCCCTCTTTGCTGCATGGTGCAAGGGAGTCCCGCCTTGCCGACCTAAACACAAATTAAAATACCAAAACTAAAATCAATAAAAAAATTATTTACTTCGACAAAGTCCCTCAAAGCTTCTTTACTTTTAACCCAATATCATTAATGGAAACGAGAAATTAAAAGCTAAAAAAGGGAAATTAAACAAAAAAATTCCTTCAAAATCAAACATTTCTGCTTTCACGAGCGAAAGTTCCCATCTTTATTAGTTAGAAACAGAACCCAACATTTGGCTTCATATAAATTAAATCAATGAAAGTGAAACCTGGACGATAAGCGTTAATATTGGCGCCGAGTTCGATCAAAATTTGGGCTACATAAAAAAGCGTTGGATTCAAGCAAGCCAATATCAACGGCGTTCTCCCTTCTTTATCAATCCACTGTAAATCCACGACCATTAATATATATATATATATAAAGACCTAATTTAATCAGTGATTAAATGAGGGTAAAAACACGATAATTTATTTGGTACCTCAAGGCCAGCGCCTTCATTGAAAAGAGATCTAATCCCTTCAACGTTACCGTAATTCACTTGATTGTATAGCAATTCGTCTTTCGATTGTTGTTGCCCCATTCAAAAGCGCTTCCGTTTGGTCCGATGGAAAATTCGACCCGGAATTTATTTCTTTTTCTTTTCCCAGGAAAATATGTTTTCCCGGAAACTTGAAATGGAAATAAGTCCAAAATTAGGATCGAGAAATTGAAAAATAAATTTAAATAATCTTAACATATATTTTGGAGATATGGTTGATTTCTTAATGGAGAAGAATTTGGTATCTGAACTTTTGGCTTTGTAATTTTTGTTAACTGAGCTTTTTTTTTTTGATAATTCGGTACCGATTCTAATTTTTTTATTTTCAAATTGGTACCTAATATTAAAATAGCGTTATGAAAATTAATCAGATTATGACACGTGACACTTGATGATGTCAAAATTTTTTGTTGATTAACGTCGTGCCAATAATCTGATTGATTGTTGAAATGTTAAGTGAACCCGAGTCTCCTAAGATGAACATCATCCTTTTTACATTGAGACTACTTGTTAGGTTCTTTATTAAAATTCTCTTATATTTGTAGAATTGAAACAATTACGGGTTTATATTTAGGGTAAAACTTTGATACATATATTAATTTTACACAAGCCTGTGTATTTACACTATAAAAATTTAAATCATAAAATTTTAACCCAACCCTAAAAACCTAAACCTTAAGCATTAAACCCTATACACTAAATTCTGAACACTAACCTTAAATTCTAAACCATACAACCTAAACCCCTAAACTTTAAATCCTAAATTAAAACTCGAACCTCTAAAACTAAAATGCACATATAAACTAAAATTTACACGGCCTGTATATCAAAGTTTTTTCCTTATATTTAATATTTAGTCAGTAAGGTTCAAGTATTAAAAGAATGCATATTTTACCAATAACCAATTGGTCTAACGAGTTGTATACCAAATACCATCAAATATTTCAATTTTTTGGCTTTATTTCTTGGTTTCTCTGTTGTTCATATAATGTTGGTGAAATTGCTGGTTTGTTTTGATTGCATTTCTCTGGTTTTGTTCTGTTCATATAATTTTCAGTTACATAACGTACTGTTGTACTAAAATTGATTTACCTTCATCTTTCAACCATAAATATTATCTTCGGAAATATGAATTTAAAAATTTGTTCGATAAACGATAAGAATAAATACATATATTATCGATAAATAGTTAAGATTCAATAAAATATATAGTTGTCTATTGTACAGCTACAAAAATCAAGAGAATGAGAGGGAAAAACAGGTTACATGCAGTTTTTTTTCTGGCTTGATATAAATTCTTGTACCCTAATTTTCTGAATAATAATAATAATAATATATTTTATATCTAACCCTTTTCTGAAAAAATAAATAATCCCCTAATTGTTGATTCATAATCTTGTATCTTGTTGCTGCAACATAGCCCCTTGAGTTTTACTCGAATAAGTGTCGAATACGAATATATATCTGAAAGCTTGTTTTCATATATTTGATATCATACCTTTGTCCGAGTACCATAGGTCTACGTTGCTGGATGACCTAAGCCTGAGAAGGTGCAGTTTCATCAGCAGCCGGCGGCGGTGATGGTGCCGATGGTGGAGTGGGGGATGAAACGGCTGAAGACGGTTTTATTGCATTCGGATTGTACCTCAAAAATACCCTATTTTTATTTTTGCTCCACCATTCCCCTGCCTGTTTTTCATTAAACTTCCTTTTGCTGCAAAAATGTTAGGCGGTGAGATTATTACCAGCTATTCATGCATATCGAAACCGACTCGAGTTCGAGTAACATAGTCCATATTCACATGAAACAACAGATTTAGACTCGTTTGAACTATTAAGTCAAGTACCTGAATCTAACTCGTTTGAAGATCTTTACACCATTGTTGTGATACTCGTAAGTGATATAGACTCCTGGTTCGAATTGCTCGGTAATTTCTTTTCCACCTTCACCTCCAGTTGCTGAAGCCTGCGATGATCTCGATGCATTCGTGTTACCTTCCATAGGTGAAGACTCTGAGTTTGCAGGCAAAGAAGAAGCTACAGATGTTTCGAGTTGGTTTAAGTAGGCCTCGGCTCGAGTTTGCATAGCTTTAAAGGTTTCACTTTCAGAAACTTCAGGAGGCAACTTCTCTTTTATTTCCATCAACTGTTAACCATTTCGAATTGTGTAATCAGTGGTTTAAATCTAATGGAAAAGTGAAATGTTAAGTGAACTTAATTGTACCTGATCTTTGATGAATTTCACAAGTGCCTTGGCTTCTTTCGACTTGGATGATTCTTTTGCAGCATGTGAAGTGGATTGTTGAACAAATTTTTGTAGTTTCATAATCTCCATGCCTTGTGAATCGGATTTCTGCTTCATACTTTTGATCTGAAATCGATCGAAAGCAGAGAAAAACGAATTAGTTTTTTTTATGGTAGGCTGCAGATGAACACAATGGGATAGCAAAAGGGTGTGTCACAAGTACTTGGTTTTGGAATTTGGCTATTTCTTGGTTCAGAAGTTCATTTGATCTCCTGAGGCTTTCGATAACATTCTTCGAAAAGGGTGCTGAGGAAGAGCATGTAGGGCTTGGTCTCCTTGAGTACGGCGAATTAGATCTCGAGTTAATAGGGGAAAGACGTGGTGGTGACAGTGGAGGAGAAAGAGCACCAGGTTTGAAAACACTTTGAATGGCAGTGATTGAGCTTGGAAATGCAATATCTTTAAGCTGTAAAAGTGATGGAACTTGTGAAGCTCGGACTAGAGACGTAGAATTGAATTTGCCGCCGAGTTTTCCTGACCTGATCTCGAAGTATTTGACCGGTTCTGTTCTGGGATATACCAATAGCTTAGAAGGCCTTATTTCGATCCTACTTGATCTTTCCCTACCATCTATGGATGAGCGGGGGCCGACGAGTTTTCGACTCACGTTAGAAGTATTACCGGCTTCTGCAGCTTTAAGTTTTGCATAGCAAGAATCGCAAACACGGTGCGGTTTTCCTGGTGTAGGGGCCAATGCTGCTTTCAATGCTTTCTTGGAACTGCAAGCATGACAATGCACCATCCCACAGTTGTAACAATTGTGTCGCTTTCTAGTAAAGCCGAATGCTTGCCGGCAGCCAGAGCAAACCGACTGGTCGATACCGGAGAGCCATTTATGGATGCATATACTGGAAGTGAAATTCGAGCCACATGATATGTTCTTGACATGCTTATCCCTCAATGCTTTAACCAATGTTGGAGTTTTTCTATCTTCCATGTCACCATGTCCCAGTCTACCATTGGCACCTCTTCCCCAAGTGAATACTTCGCTTCTCGATGTCAAGATGGCGACATGATATGCCCCACAAGAAATTTCTTCAACAAATTCGCCTACCAGTTTTTCTTGCACCAGACATGGTAGCTTTCCATCCGAGCTTGGGTTGCCTAGTTGATCATATGCAGTGCCACCCATGGTAAAGACATGCCCTGATGTAGTAAGTGCGACGGTTATGGTATGTCCGCAAGCTAGCTGGTGGAAATTGTAATCGATTAGTGATGAGACACAGGTCGGAAGTAGATAAGTTTCCTTACTTCCATGACCTAGCCGGTTTTTGTCGCCATCGCCCCAGGTGAACAACTTTCTTGACGATCTGTTAGCACCACCCTGACCCATAACCTCTACAATGACTGCAGTATGCCATACACCACAGGCGACTTTCATAGTCTTTAGTCCATTCAACATTTGAACTTGCTTAGGATATGTAATACTTTCTCGATCTCCATGGCCCAAAACACCGAACTTTCCATCACCGAATGTAAACAGCTTCCCGTCCGAAGTTGCCAGAGCTGAATGCCATGTGCCACATGCAATTGATAAAACTTGCAGACCGTCTAATTCACCTGCAACTCTTCTCGGAATCCAGTGGCTCACGTCCGTGCCATGACCGAGGATTCCAGCATTATGAGTACCATCACCCCAAGAGAATAAATCACCAGAAGCGGATACAACACATGTATGATACTCTCCAGATGCAACAGATTCCACATTAGTTAGCGCCAGGAACTCGACTAACCGGGGATGGCTAAAGTCTTTTTCAGCTCCATGACCGAGTCTCCCACCAGATTCCTCTCCCCAAGTGAATACTTCACCTTGCTTTGTTAAAAGAGTCACATGTCTTGCCCCACCAGCTATCTGAAGAACATCAAGTACTACATTTGATTCTAAGGGCTTCGGAGTTAGCACATCGACTTTTGTAGGGACCGAGCTTGCGGACCCATCTGGAATAAGTCCATCGGTCCAAACGGCTCCCCATACATACAGATCACCTAATGATTCTATATCATCTGGACCTGCAGATCCACTGCTTGCACAGCTAGGTGCACTCGAAACACTAACTCGGAAACCATCTCCACCATTATTTCTCAGCTGCATATTTTCCCGTTCTGACCCCACATCTGAGCCTCTGAAATCTATAGATACCTTGCTGGAAGCAATACTACTGGTGAAATCTAGAGGTGAGTGGCTATTTCGAAATAAATGTCCTTCTTGAAGCTGTCATAAAGACACTGAAGTTAGCAAGTGAAATACCCTTGAGCGATGTATATGCAGAAAGGCGAACTCACATCGCTTTGATCACTATCAATTCGCTTATTATGGCTCTGTCCGATCAACGCATTGAGCCCTGCTAACCACACTTCTGTCTCAACTTTATCCTTGCAGATCTATGGAGGTAAGCAAATGTATCACTGGACTGGTAAATACTGAAATTTACCATTCAGCATAATAGTCCATGTTACTCTGAACTTGGAGGATCACATCCGTCATACAAAGTACATCGAACACACGAGGGATTTAAAAAGAATGAAGAATCTAGATAATATAGATAATAACCGGTACAAACCAGGTCGAGAGATCTGTCACCGTTGTTGTATATAAGTGAAAATGACAAGTACTCTTTTTCTGGGCGCAAATATCTTTTAAAAACAGCCTGCAGAAGTTGGCAAAACAATAGTTAATAGTACTTTCTCTTTTTTCTGCCATGGAAACCATATGAGATCAACCAACAAAATAAAAAGCTGGAATCGAACTCACAGTTCGTTGTCCGAGAATGATACGAGACACCAAGCTTAATTTTAGAGTCCTCTCTTCTCCATGTGATAACCATATCAGTGCTGTTTCATCCTGTTTAATGAAGCTAAAACTGAAATCATATGTGCATTTGAGATTATTTGAATTAAACTTTGCCATGACAACATGATGTTATAGTCATTACTCATTATTTTATAGTTTCAAGACCGCGATTTAAATTCGATGATCATCTGAAACGCCGAGTGGTAAACACAGGCAATGTTTGATTCGGTTGAGCGAAAAACTCACCGGAGAGAGTCTAAATGCACGAAACTTGGGTTTTCCTTTACGGCTATACTTGATAAGTTGAGTGCCCTTTTTCAACGCAATAAGTGCCTTCAAAACAAAGGGTAAAAAATTAAAAGAACAAAGACCAACAGTAAATCAAAATCTGGGAACATAAATGAAACAATCAAACACAGAAAATGACAATGCTAGAATCTGAACTAACGCGAGCTTCTCCATAAAGCCTATATATCAGCACAAACGACATGAGCTTTCTATCACCTATCCTCATGTTCGAAAATGTTATTCCAAACCTTTGTAGTTTTCTATTCGATTCGAATGTTAACACGTGAAACATTTTCGAGTATCAATATGATTGTGCATGTAAGTACATACAAGTACATAGAATAGAAGTGGGGAAGTAATTACTTGCTCAATGTCACGTTCAGAATTGCCATAACGAACAAGATCTGCCATTCCATTTAAGAAAATCGAAAGGGAACCACCCGATAAGAAGAGGCTCAAGCATCAGGCGATGAAAACTCGACTCCCTTAATGCCCTCCTAATCTCCATGGATTCATATGATTTCTACTTCGGCCTCTCATCAACAAAAACAATAAAAGGAAACCCCAAACATGTGTTTTTTAGATCAAATGAAGAGAAACCCAGAGTTCCAAATCCAAAACAGAAGAAAGGGTTATGATTTGTTTCTGAAAAAGGGAATGATGAGAAAGAAGAGGCGAAATGAGAGGAAATGTTTCAAGGCGAGATATTGCCGGGGGGTTGTTTTCATTGTTTCCACCTTCAACTTTCAACCAATTTAACTTCCTTTCAAAACTCGTACTATTTCATTGACACATGGCTAAATCTAAATTCTTATGGTCATTCTCTTTAATATAAGGAAATGTTTATGATCTTGTAGCTTCTGAGATATACATTTTTGTTTTAGAAATACATATGATGATCTTCCATTACATATAGTAGCAAAGGCGGCTCAGTTGCCTGCAAAACATCAAGTAGTTCCTTAATGGAGGATGTAATACCAGCAGCAATAATAAGCAGAAGCTAAAAAGAAATGGGAGAAAAGAAATCTATTAAATGTCAACAATGTGAAGTCGAAACTTGAAACCTTCGAGGTCCCGAATTCGATCAAATCAGCCACTCGTTGACTCCTAGAGTTCTGCCTGTTCCATCTCTTTGCTCCTTTCAAAAGCGGTTCCTTTCAGGCCGGTGTCGTCGGTTTAACTATGACTACCTTTACACATACCAACACCACCAAAACCGGCATAGGAATGGGAAAGTTGTGCACATAGACCAGCTTTACGGTGAACCTATGTCAATGCAATTGCAAGCAAAGCACAAGGAACCACAGCAGGTGGCGGAGACGAGCAGACGAAACGAGGAAGTAGTGGTGTTTATAGCAGTGGTTGTGAAATCGCACATTTAAGGATGCTCGAGAAGGAACAAAGCGATCTCGATTTCCAGGAGATTGAAACAGAGTTTTGTGATCTTTTTTAGTTACTGATTTGATTCTCTTCTGGTCATCCAAGATTGAAACAGACTTTGTGTTATTATGTGTCTTCAATTATGTTTGGACACAAGACTTAATTGTGACCCTAAGGAGTTATTCATCGTGGGATTCACTCGGCTCTAATCAAAGCCATCCCTGGATTGTAGCAGGGGACTTCAACGAAATTTTCCATGCCAGCGAAAAAAGAGGTGGCCGAGTTTGCTTTGACCGAAGGATGAATAAGTTTTGTTCAGCTTTACTTGACTGTGGTTTAATCGATTTAGGTTATACTGAGAAATGGTATACTTGGGAAAAAGGTCGGTTTACAAACAACAATATGCGAGAAAGAGTAGATAAATGTGTTGCAAATCCAGCATGGCGGGATCTTTTTTTCAAACTTTTCAGTCCGACATCTCACACATTCAATATCGGACCATTGTCCAGTTCTTATTGATACGTTAGGTGCTCAATCATCTGTATCAAGACCGCATTCAACCCCTTTTCGATTTGATGCAAATTGGGTTCTTGAAGATGATTTTGAGGAATTGGTTAAAGCATGTTGGCATCATGAACGCGGTCATGTGCCTCACAAACTCCAGATATTGAGCAAAAAAATACAAACCTGGTGTCGCACCTTAAACTTAAAAGGACTCAAAAATCAGCTTTTCTTAATGCAAAATTAGAGGAACTTTCCGCAGCCGATCCTGATGATGAAGTTCTTGCAGAGTTATTAGAGGTTAAACTGGCCTTAAATTTAGAAGCCGACAAAAACGAGTTATTCTGGGAACAACGTGCTAGAGTTAATTGGCTCTGACACGGTGACAAAAATACCTCTTTTTTCCACAACTGGACATCTTTTCGTAAGAAAAATAATACAGTTCGAGGATTACAAACGACTGATGGAAATTGGGTGTCTAATGATGAGGAGATGGCTAACCTCGCTGACTCACATTTCAAACAGGTTTTCACATCTAGTACAGTTTTTATTCTTGATAAGGTTCAACCATCTATTACGGACAATATGAATAGAATCTTGTTAAAGGAAGTGACTACAGAAGAGGTTCATAGAGCGGTCCATATGATAGATCCTCTGAAGGCGTCGGGATTCGATGGCTTTCCAGCGCTTTTCTACCAAAAATCCTGGCATATTATAGGGGACGAAGTTGCTGCCTTTTGTATTTCTGCTATTAATGGGACTCGTGACCTTGAAGACATAAACATTACCAATATTGTTGTAATTCCCAAAGTGGCATCCCCTAGGGCTATGAATCAATTTAGACCTATAAGCCTATGCTCGGTACTATATAAGATCATTGCTAAGGTTCTGGCGAATAGATTGAGGAGTATTCTCGACAATATTATTGACCAGACGCAAAGTGCATTCATTCTCGGCAGGCTCATCTTTGACAATGTCCTGATCGCGTATGAACTTTTGCACGCAATGAAAATCAAGAAAATAGGCTTGAAAGAGGCTTTTGCTCTTAAATTGGATCTGGCTAAGGCTTATGATAGGGTCAATTGGGGTTTTCTTGAGAAAATACTTCTTCGGATGGGTTTCGATAGTCGTTGGGTGCATGGAATTATGCAATACGTGACTACTGTCTCCTACTCGGTCAATTTTAATGGCATCAATGGAGCTCGTTTTAGACCTTCATGTGGCTTCCGCCAAGGTAATCCTCTGAGTCTCTATCTTTTCCTTCTATGTGCGGAAGAATTCTCAACTTTGCTCATTTCAGCAAAACATTCAGAGTTGATTCATGGTGCCAAAGCTGGTCGACACGGTATTCGCATCACCCATCTTTTTTTTGCTGATGATAGCATGTTATTTGGCGAAAGCTCTATTACGGAGGCTCATAGGGTGAAGGAGCTCATTTCACAATATGAAGAAGCCTCTGGCCAACAAGTTAACTATGTTAAATCTATGATATTTTTTAGCGGTAATGTTTTGAATCATGTTGCTGAATTCATTGGCAATCTTTTTAGTGTGCCAATTTCAAGAAGCCCCGAAAAACATTTAGGCTTACCTTCCATGGTAGGTCGCAACAAGAAAGAGGCGTTTGCTCTTTTGAAAGATAGAATGAGTAAAAAGGTCGACTGTTGGAGTGTCAGACATTTATCGATGGGTGAAAAGGAGACTTTTATTAAATCAGTTTTGCAAGCATTACTAGTTTATGCTATGCAGGTCTTCTTGTTCCCTGAAAGCCATAATGTGCAAATTTTGGTGGCGTAACAATGCTTCCAAATGCGGTATTCATTGGACAAGCTGGAGTTCTCTTTGCCTTCCCAAAAATTTTGGAGGGATGGGTTGCCGAGACTTAGCCAAGTTCAACATTGCTTTATTGGCCAAGCAAGGGTGGCACTTAATTTCAAATCTCGATTGTTTGTTAGCCCGTGTATTGAAAGCTAAATATTTCCCATCTGGAGATTTTCTGAATGCTAGGTTGGGATCTTATCCTTCCTTTACGTGGAAAAGTATTTGGTCTGCTAGAGGTCTTCTTGAACAAGGACTGGGTTGGAGAGTCAAAAATGGTCTATCCATCAATATCTGGAACGATGCATGAATCTCCGGCCCTGGAAATGAGAGAATTAGGGTGGACTTCATTAATTCTAATGTGAACCGTGTTGCGGATCTTATTAATTCTGATCATTCTTGGAAGGAAGATTTGATTTGATCTCTGTTCTTGGCTGACCAGGCAACCCAGATTTTATGTATGCCTCTCCCAGATACTCATTTGGCCAACTTGTTGGAGAGGGGATCGATCGGGAGTATATTCAGTCCGTAGCGAGTATAGATGGCTTATCTATTCGAGTAACGGACCTACTATTGACCCTAATATGATCGAAGAGAGCTGGCTTAACACCTTTCTCGGTTCCTTATGGTCTCTCTTTCTTTTGAATAATTAGATTTTATTACCCAGGAGCAGCAAATCTGCTACGAAAAATAATAAAACTGTACAACTGCAAAAACTGTCTTTGAAATGGAAAACCTTCCCAAATAATCTAGTATGAATAACCTCACGTATACTAGAAAAAATAACAGAACAAAGAGAAGAAGACGAACTAAAAATCTTACTATTACGCTCTCTCCATATAAAGTATAGGAAAGCATTCCACGCGAGCATTAGAACTAAAGCAATCAGGGATTCGTCCCTGAAATACTTCACTGCCCAATCATACTCAATCGCCCAAAAAAAAAACCTCTCTTGAGATGCAACAACAATGTAAAACCTCTTTCCACACTTGTTTAGAGTAGTTATAACCAAAGAAAATATAATTTCTACTCTCAACAACACCATTACATAGGGCACACCCAGCATCAACCCTCATACCCCAAAAGAAAAGCCTGTCTCTCGTAGGCAATTTTCCAAGTATGGCCATCCATGCTACAATAGTATACCGGAGAATATGCAAAGGATACCAAATTAGGCGATTCCAATAAACTTTATCCCGACTTCCGCGCATCTCTGACCAAATTTGAAAAGTAGTCAAAGATCCAGCACTGAACAAGTGTAAGTAGCTATCCTTTATTTTTAATAACTTTCTCTATATCCAGCTCATCAACTGCCTAAGCAAAGCCTGCCAAAATGAAACCCCCTTCAAGATCAAAATCCATGTCTGGCGCTTCCTGAATAACCTTATTCCTACCTTCTCAAACCTACAAGTTCGAAAGATTGTTGTTTGTACTCAGTGCACTCTTTGTAGGTCTGATTCATAAATAGTCCATCACCTCGCTCGGGGATGCTTTTTTGTCCAACAAATCTTACAGGGCCTGGGTATTGTTACAAGTCCTCTTCCTGCCGAACTTAACATTTCAAGGTGGTTTGCTTATCTTTTTGAGTCTCTCACTATTGCTTCTCGAAATCTGCTGGTGATTGCGTATTGGGCCATCTGGGGGCGAGAAACAAACTTTTGCATGAAGGACTTGTTCAAAATTCGGGGGAGATTGTTAATTTCTCTCGCCTCTTTCATGAGGAATGGATTGCTTCTTGTACTTCATCTTTGCGTTATGTTGATAATAATAAGGACTCGTGGTTACTTCCCCCGAACGATAGAGTTAAGGTTAACTTTGATGCTTCCTTCAATGAATCTCTTTTGCATTCTGTTTCTGGAATTGTCATTAAAAACTCGGACGGTCTCTTAATGGCTGTTGGTGTTTTCCTAAATTCTCATGTGGTTAATTCAGAGATGGCAGAAGTTTTAGCTTGTGAACAGGCCTTGACTCTCTCGAAGGATTTAGGTTTTCACAAGATTGAGATTGAAGGAGATGCTTTGACCATCATTTTTAAGCTTTGACATTCTGCTATTGATAGATCGATGTTTAGAGCTATTTTTTCTAATACCTCTTTTAAAAAAGAGGACTTTCATTTCTTATCTTTTAGTCATGTTAAACGTAAAAACAACAATGCTGCCCATGTTTTCGCCAAGCTTGGCAGGTCTTGTCCGTCTTCAAGGGTTTGGATTGAAGTTGGCCCTTCGGAAGTTGAAGCAGTGATTCGAAGTGATAAAGGATAGGTTGATCCACCTGCTTAACTTTTTAGCTGATACGATTTTCTCGGAGCACCTCTTATCTGTAACTCCGTCTTCTTTCATAGATTCTTCTCTACTTTTATACTTTAATTCTTGTATTCATCTCTGATGGTTTGCAAGAGAAGATCTGAGGTTAAGCTGATCATGTTCTTTCTTTTTTATGGATTTTTTTCTATCTTTTTATTTTTTTTTTGGATTTTTTTCTGCACATCGTTCTTTTGAACTGATGGTTGCTTTCTCTGACTAATATTTGTTCAAAAAACTGTTTGGACACTTGGTCCATCTGATTAATATTTGGGCATTATCTTATACCTGAATTTCCTCATCCTATATGAACTTTTCTAAGAAAATCGAGTTCAAAATTCGTAACTTTTATTTAATTATATTATTTTTAAAATTCGAGCACAAATTCTCTCTTTAAAATTATGATGTGCCTTACAATTATTCGGTAGCTCTTACATGTTGATAGGCCTGTACTATAACACGTTAGTAATACAGGATGACGATTCTGTCATTGTCAATTTTCTTTTTAATTTAATTTAATTTAATAATTATTAATATTTGATTCATTATCTATTCATTCGGATTATATATTATAAAGTTAGATTATTAAATGATTTTTCTAACTAAATTATTTCTTTAAAAATCTCAAAAAGAGTTTCTTTCTGGTGGCTGCTTACTTATGCTTGCATTTTATGTCTCCATAAGAAGTATCTCTTCGTCCCCATTTTTTCTTTCTTCATTTTCAAGCGGCCATGTCTTCCAGAGGAGTAAGTTTCTCTTCCTTATGACTCTTTTAGATCTGATCTTGTTTGGGTTCTTTTTATTCTCTTTGTTTTAGCTTAAATTCAGTTGATCTCTTCTTTTCATGCTGAAACTTAAACAAAGTTAGGGTTTTTATTGTATAGTTGTTGAATGCACCTTGTTTTTCTTTTCATTTTGGGTTAATGGAATAATATACTATTAGATTATATTTGTTTTACAGTTTCAGTAATTAGAATCAATGAGAATGTTAAACAAGTCAAGCGTGGTTCTAGTGAAGTTATCTCAACAACGAAAGATTTGATTTTTTTTTACTAAAAATTTGTTCTTTTTGCATCTTCATCCCAATTGCAATGGTAGCAGCTTTAGGTTTTGGAAGTATTTTTGATTGGTTTGTTTAATTATGAACTTGCAATTGTATTTACATTGCATTATCCGAGTTGGAAATTTGAGGATTGTGTTGGAAAATATTGTTTTGTGTTTGACCTTCTTTAAATTTGTGAAACTTTTCCGAAACGTTCGCGTTCGCATTTTTGACCTGTTCTTATAGAGCTCATTGAACAGAGTTTCCTTTTCTTTGCCGAAAATCACTTTTTATAGTGAAATTGCAGTAAGCATTGATTATTGAGCATTTGTTTCTGGTTTTCAGGCGAATGCGCCATCTGGCATGGGAGTGGCTGAACACAGCAAAAGCACGTACCTGGAGCTGCAGAGGAAGAAGATGTTCCGATATGTGATCTTTAAGATCGACGAGAACAAAAAGGAGGTTGTGGTTGAAAAGACTGGAGGTCCATCTGAGAGCTATGATGATTTCATCGACTCATTGCCTGAGGCTGATTGCCGCTACGCGGTTTATGACTTTGATTTCATGACTTCTGAGAACTGCCAGAAGAGCAAGATCTTCTTTATTGCATGGTCAGTGTCCCTTTCCATTGCAGAACCGTTCGATTCTGTGAGAAATCATGTGCGGCATTTGCATTATAACTCAGTGAGTCTAATTCGACTGTAACACATCTTTGTCCATGTTTGGCTTCTGAAACTTGTAACACTGTTATTATCCCCATTGAGTGGTGCAACTTGGCCTAAAGCGGAATCGATTATGGCTTGGACACTTATAATCCTTACTCAATACATCTCCGTTACTTTATTGTTCGCAAATGATACTTCTAGACTAGCATACGCAAAGAATGTTGTGTGTGATTACACGAAGCTTTATCCTTGGTCCTGTTTTCTGGTGCATTACTTGCTTATCTAATCAAATATCGAGTCAATTATATCTGCGTTGATTTTCTCTTTAAGGTTCACTAAGACCAAGTTGTTCGAATCTGCAAATAGGTTTCCGGAAAATCATGAAATGAGTTTTCTTTTCTTGCCACCGATGGTTGATGTTTTCTATATACAAGTCCGACTCAATGTTCTCTTATAGGTCTCCTTCTGTTTCAAGGATCCATTCCAAGATGCTGTATGCAACAACCAAGGATAGGTTCAGAAGGCAATTGGAGGGCATTCATTATGAACTCCAGGCAACTGAACTGACCGAGATGGATCTTGAGGTGATCAGAGAGCGTGCACGATAAGTGTCGAATCCCGTCATTGATTTTGCATGCTGAGGAAACTCCTGTGCTCAAGTTAGTTACCAACTGCAGCTATCTATCTGTATCACAACACAAATATGTTATTGTTGCTAAAATAACACCTGAGAAGGCTGATTTCGAGCTCCGGGTTCGGAACTTTGGGCTCCTCATTGCCGTGATGCTTCTCAGGTGAAAATGGGGGTGTTATCATGGGATATTTCACTATTTATTAATGAAGTTTTATTGATTTCTACTGGATTTTGTTTCATTCAAAGAGTTGTTCGTTGTTTATGTTGTTTCGATCTTTCATTTCACATATCCCTTGCACTTGAATATATCTGTAAAGATATCACCTTTTTAAGTATACGAATAAACTCAGAAAAAAATATTATTTATATTAATACACTTGAGTTCGAGAAGCATAGTCATGATGCGTTGCCTTGAAAGTCCACAAAAATGGCCTGAAAGTCGCCGAGTTTTAGCAGGAAAACTTAACCTCTTGCCGGCCTGTTGGGATAAATTTGATCACCCTTGACTTGTCAACGGTACTACAGAGGAGATAATGATTAGGTCAAATTTTGCTAATAGTCCTTGTATTATGTGTAATTTATTGATTTAGTCTTTGTATTATAATTTAGTTATTTGTAGTTCTCGTACCTTTTCATTTATGAATATTCGGTCTGCCAAACCATAACCATTAAACTTGTTGAATTAAAATTTGCTACTAGCTCCTGGACTATAACAAGAGATTTATGAAATTTGCTTTAAGCAATTTAAATTTTTTGAAAATTTTAATTAGGCCCACATTTCTATTAAGCCCTCCCAAAATTGAATATTTTGAATTAGGTCCCTTACTTTTGTTTTTTTAAAGAATTCATTAAGCCTATAACTTTTTTTTAAAAAAATAATTAGACTCCCAATCTATTTAGAAACATTTCATTAGCCCCCTCCAACTGTTTTTTCATTCGTAGATTTAATTTTTGTTTCTATTTTGATAATTTTTAGTTTATATAATTTAGTCATATTATCATTGTATTGTTTGAGTAAGGTCTAAAATTTTAAAATCCGAAAAATACTGGAACTGATATTGACCAAATTAGAGTATAGGGACTAAGTCCAGATCTTACACATGATATAAGGACTAACAACAGAATTTCTCCTTTTTTATCAAGACAAAATAATATCACATGACTATCACAGTTTGACAATAATTGCAACTGTGACTTTGACAGGGACTGGCATGAAAATAAGCAAATTTTGATTCAGGTCATAACAAAGGGATTAGGAATTTGGTTGAATTTAAGACACTCAACTGTTATAGTTTCTTCTCTGATCGTAAAAATGGAAGCTAGTGAGAAATGTTTTGAGTCTACAATCAAGTTGTTTGTAAATGAATTAAAATTACTAAGAACATCAGTTACAAAACTTGGGGTTTTAGGCTACTAGCTAGCTGCTGCTTCTTCCTACATGATCTCAATGCATTAATTCTTCAGCTAAATAATAATAAAAAATATCTATTACATGACCAAAGTGTGAATTGAATGAGACAGAGAGACGAAGACGGGGGGAAAACAACCTTATCTTGAGGGTAAGTTCACAGTAGATCCACAAAGCAGACAAGATATGCCTTCCACCATTAAAAGTCCCTACGTGATCTTGACATACACAAAGGATCCATAAAGCAGCTTCCTTTGGCATAAAGACACTGCTACTTCCCTTTCTTCAATTATGTTTACCAAAACTTCTGTTCTTGCTTAGTTTCTTAGCTTGTACTTTCATGGGGTAAAAAAAACTGGTCGTGTAAAGTTTTAATTTTTATCTTGGTTTTGTTGTGTTTTAGTTGTCTGTGGTTGTGGATAACATTCTTTAATAAGAATTAGTGAAGGAAACACTTGTGTTCCTCTTTTTGGTGTCCCAGATCTGTATTTTTTACTCCAAGAAAATCTGATATTCCACTGTGTGTATATACATATGTATATATATATATAGAATATTGGAAAGTTCCAGAGTCGCGCTTTTAAGGATTTGTAGAGTGTTTGCTTGTCTGTTCTACTAGTTTTTTAATGGAAGTCTTCATCAAAGGTCTTGGCTTTGGAGAATTGGGGGATCATTGAGACAGGTAGTTTTGATCGCTTGGAAAATCTGGGTTTTCTTTCCAGTTCGAGTTGCTTTGTGTAGCATAAATCTGTGGGACTTAGAACTTGGTTGATGTTCATGTTTGTGAATTCGAACACATCGGTTTCATCGGAAAGATCTTGTTAGTTTCAACATGAGTAGTAGTAGCAGCAGTAGTAATAAGACAATAGTCTGGTTTAGGAGAGACCTTAGGATTGATGGCAATCCTGCTTTGGCCGCCGCCGCAAAGGACGCTGGCGTTTTCCCGGTCTATATATGGTGTCCCAAAGAGGAAGAACAGTTCTATCCAGGTCGAGTATCGCGATGGTGGCTGAAGCAATCTCTTGTTCATTTGGAGCAGTCTTTGAAGTCTCTTGGTTCTGAACTTGTGCTGATCAAGACCAATAGTACACTTTCAGCTCTTTTGGACTGCATCAACGCTACCGGCGCGACTAAAGTCGTGTTTAACCATCTTTATGGTATATTCTGATTCCTCTGATGATGTAATTATAATTGCTAGCGGATGCTTATGTGTTATGTTTGCTGTTCGTTCCCAGATCCGGTTTCGTTAGTTCGAGATCATAACATCAAAGAGAAACTGGCAGACGTCGGCATTTCTGTGCAAAGCTTTAATGGAGATCTGTTATATGAACCATGGGAGATATATGATGAGAAGGGGCAAGCTTTTACGACATTCGACGCGTATTGGGACAAGTGCTTGAACATGCAAATGGAACCAATTTCACTTCTTCCCCCATGGAGATTGCTGCCTGTTGCAGGTAACTTTGAACAGAATAACATGTAATCCGGCTCGGTTTGTTCTTGATAGTGCAATCAAAAGAACCTCGATGATTCATTGCATACGAAGCATGATATATGTTTATATATATTCGCACATTATACACACACATGCATATTGCAAAAATGAGTAACTAGTTTGCCACACTCTTTCCTTATTAGTGACTGGAACAGTAGAAAGGTGCTCGATCGAAGATTTGGGCCTCGAAAACGAAACGGAAATAGCTAGCAATACATTGTTAGGAAGAGCATGGTCTCCCGGTTGGGGCAACGCTGATAAGGCTCTAACTGAGTTTGTTGAACGGAATCTATTCAACTATTCGAAAAGTAGGCTTAAGGTCGGGGGCAACTCCACATCGCTTTTGTCTCCGTATCTTCATTTTGGGGAGCTAAGTGTGAGGAAAGTTTTCCAGAGTGCACGGATGAAACAGTTACTATGGAGAAGAGAACATAACGCCCAAGGGGAAGAGAGTGTAACCCTGTTTCTAAAGGCCATCGGACTTAGAGAGTACTCCCGGTACCTTACTTTCAACTTTCCATTCACTCATGAGAGACCGTTGTTGAGCAACTTGAAGTATTTTCCTTGGCATGCTAATGCGAATCGGTTTAAGGCTTGGAGACAAGGTCGGACGGGATATCCGTTGGTAGATGCAGGAATGAGGGAGCTTTGGGCAACCGGTTGGATACACAATAGAATAAGAGTGATTGTTTCGAGTTTCGCTGTGAAATTTCTTCTTCTTCCATGGAGATGGGGAATGAAGTATTTCTGGGACACACTATTGGATGCGGATTTAGAATGCGATATTCTTGGTTGGCAGTACATCTCTGGCAGCTTACCGGATGGTCATGAGCTAGAACGATTAGACAGCCCACAGGTATGTCAAGTTCCCCTAAAGAACATAATCGAAACAAGTATTTTCCTATCTTTGAACATCTTTATAAGTTGAATTTTTCTCGATTCAGATTCAAGGGGCCAAATTCGACCCCGAAGGTGAATATGTAAGGCAATGGCTGCCGGAGCTAGCTAGAATACCAACCGAGTGGATCCATCATCCTTGGGATGCACCTCTTACTGTGCTTAAAGCTGCCGGTGTGGAGTTGGGGTTAAACTATCCAAAACCGGTAATAGACATCGATACAGCTAGAGAACATCTGAGAGAAGCTATATTCAAAATGTGGGAAACAGAAGCAGCTGCGAAGGCTGCAACTTCAGATGGGGCGAATGAAGAAGTCTTCGACAATTCCGTTGGTATGGAAACGTCTCCGATCCCGAAAGTTATCCTAAAGGAATTGTCCTCTTGTCCGACATATTCATCTAATGATCAAAGGGTTCCATCATTTCAAAATGGCAGCAATGGTTCATTGCATAGGAAGAGAGGAAAATATGTGGAAGAAGAAAGGTTGCCTGCTGATCAACCTAATAATAATCACAATAAACAGGCAGGGACCTCTAGAGGAGAAGAAGACTTATGCTCGACTGCCGAATCTTCTGCATCGAAGAGGCAAAGTATCAGTAGAATTTCATTCTCTATTCCCCAATCTTGTTCTTCGTCCGGTGGCAGGCCTTTGCAGGAGTACAAATCTTCTGATATGAAGCAGTCGACGCAAGAAAAGATCGACTTGGAACAGACTTAAAGCAAGAATGGTAAGTAAAGCTATTTAGTTATCAGTCTAATACGTCGGATTAAACAACCTGCAATCTTAAGCCTTCGACGAAGAGCCCTGGGTGTCTGTAAGTATGCTCATGATAGATAGATAGATATGTAAGTCGAATTAGTGTGTATTCATGTACATGAGCTTTCGAAATAATCAGATATTTATTAGCTATTACCAACAACAACAATGTGTAATTTCCAGCAATAAATGAGCAAAACTTACACTAAGATTAAAGTTTCTTACTATATTGCTTTGTATGAACTTGAACCACTAATACCTCACCACCATTTCTACATTTTTTCCAAACCAAAGAACAGAAAATGATAAACAGCTTCAGGTCCGAAGATCCCTAACAACATCATGGGAAATCCCGGATCCGCCTTAGGATTGTTGCGGTCGTTATTGTCATCGACCTCCCAGAAGTACCATTTTTTTCTTCTTGTCTTATTTTCTCTTCTTTCTTGGCTTTTTCTAGTTTCTATCCATTGCTTGCTTTTTCTAACACCGGTTTTGTTGTTTTCACCTTATTTGTCTTGGATCCAAGAGAAGCAACAAATTCCAGTCCTAGAGAATTAGAATTCTTACATTAAATGCATTAAATGACATCCCTCTTCCTGCATCGGCTCCTGTTCCGGCTGCTGGTCCTGCTCCTGCAAACATAAAACAAAACAAACTAATAAGCTTTGCTTCTATGTATCACGTTAAGCACCTACTTTCGACATATATTCGGAAGATGATATTTATGTAGTCAAAGCAACATCGTCATGGATGGATTTGAAATATACCTTGATTATATTGGGAGTAATAGATGACTTAGTTGGAGCTAAGGTTCCAAATCCGAACTTCGGTTTCTTATCTGCAGCCTTTAATATCTGGAAAGAACATGTTAAATTTTCATCCACGCTCATCATGGCAGCATCATTGTCAAACTCACCGCAGTAATTCGGAGCCGAAAATATGGTTACAAGTTGCCTATTAGCAAAGAATGCATATCCATCTTCAACGACCTACAAGCATAGATATCAAAGAATGAGACAAAGGAACCCAAAGCCATGAAAATCCAACAAGTGTTCTGTGTGAAACGTATTTAAACCTGGTGTGCTCGACATATTATGTCGATATCAAGCCTCTTGAGACAATCGATCACCCTATCGGCACCGAACATGTAGGAAACTCCCCGATCATTCGGACCCCATCCCAGAATGTCTTTACAAGGATCAGACCAGAGGAGATCGCAGAGTAAGCCAGATTCTGGAACATCAGTAGGCCTCTTGATTTTCTAATCTGGTCCATACTGCGGAGCTCCGGTGAAAGTCCTCCGTGCATGCAGAATATCCTTTCTTCAACCAGAGCTGCCACAGGCAGGAAATTGAAACAATCTGTGAAGTGTGAACACTCTCCAGAGCCGCACATTGAATCTCCGTTTACACTCTCGTAGAATCCGTAGACATGGTTACTGAAGCACATTCATGGTTACCCCTGAGCAGGAAAACGTTTTGAGGATATTTGATCTTGTACGCCAGGAGAAGGCATATCGTTTCGAGGCTTTGTTTGCCACGATCTACATAATCCCCCAAGAACAAGTAATTGGAACGAGGAGGGAAACCACCATTCTCGAACAGCCTCAGGAGATCAGAATACTGACCATGAATGTCTCCTGGATCACGAAAACAATCGAAATACATTCAGTATGATCTATGCTCAGATTTCTCAACCGAGTTCTGAAATGAATACAGTCTCATGTTATTCGAACTCGAGTGTAAATGTCAGATACATTAAAAGAACAATCTATATGACCAAAGTTATAAACATCAACTTTCACAAGATGTTACTCAAAAACAGTCACTAATTAGGCAAAACATATTCATAAATCAGCATCTCAGATAACACATATGAAACCTCAATTTGAAACTTTTTGAGAAACAAATCATCATACAGCTAGTGACAACATAAACCCATTTCAAAGGAATCAAATTTATGCATGAATATGAACAGAGATACCGATTCAAATCGAAGAAAAAGAAGATACCACAAATCTTAATAGGTGCTTCAAGCTCTAAAAGAATGGGCTGCCTGGAGAAGATATCCTTAGAAACAAGACAAAGCTGTCTTATTTCAGACTCAGAAAGCTGGACTAGTTTCCCTGGTTTGCCTCTAACTTCAAGCAACCTATAGATTATACTATCAGGATCTCCAGTTTCCATAGTCCAAATAACAACAAGATAAAAGAAGAAAGAGAGAAAGAATCAAAGAATAAAGAGAAGAAGAAGAAAGGGTCTTTCCAGCCACTTAATCTTCTAGTGAAAGAGAATATATTTTTGAGTAAAGTACGTCACTAAATTATCTTTAAAAATATAAAATGATCATCAAACTTTAAAAAATTACATAATAGTCATTAAACTTTAGTTTTTATTACAAAATAGTTACTGGGCTATTAATTGGGAGACGTGACAGTTACAAAAATTTGTATAATAACATATTTAATCATTAATATTTACACATTCAATCAATTTAGACATCAATAATGAGGGTTAAATTAGGAATAAATTGATTAAATGTGTCAATATAGAGATTAAATGTTATATTATTCAAATTTCTGTAACCGCCATGTTACCTGATTAACGACAATTAACGGTTTAGTGACCATTTTGTAACAAAAACTAAAGTTTAATGCCTATTATATAACATTTGAAAATTTGATGATCATTTTATATTTTTAGAGATAGTTTAGTGGCCATTTATGTACTTTATCCTATATTTTTTATTTGTAATTAATTTTGTGTTGTTTAAACATGCATGACTGGTCGTTCTTGGTGCGCGGGGGAATTTTTTTTTTTTGGTAAAGTATACAAATGGTCATTAAAATAAGTAAAAATAATTTTTGACCGTTGAAGTTTTAAAAATTATAAAATAGTCCTCGTATTCATAGAATTGATGCAAAATGATCACTGAACTTTATCTAACTATTATAAAATGGTCATTAAAACTTATCGAACTGTTATAAAATGATCCTTAAACTTTTACTAAAAAATTAAAATTATATATATATATATTACTTTTTAATTTTTATGAATTTTTAATAAATTAAACATAATTACAATTTTTCTGAAAATGTAAATTAAAAACATAAATTCTGATTTTTTGGTTTTTTTATTTGCTTTGCATTTTATGACTTTTTAATTTGAGAATTATAAAAAATAGAAAATTATAAAGAATTATAAAAATGCGACAAACATTATTTAAAAATCTAGAATTCAAAATTGTTAATGGGTTGAAATGAAAATTAAGAAAAGAAGACTTTTCTACATGATCTAAAGTGGATTTAATTTCAGTTTGACTTTGTAAAAGGTATTCTTCTTATGTCCCTTGGAATATATCCTATGCTTTCTTTCTATAAAAATAATAATAGTAAATTATTACAAGGTGGCTGAAATGGAACAAAAGACACAAGTTCTCCCACTCGAATTCAGGTCCAAAGTCTTTTCAACTCTTTGATCTGATGTTTTTGTTATGTCAAAATGAATAAGACTAAATCTGTTTTTAGATTATATTTATCGTACTAATAATTAATTAGTCTAACGAAATAAAATATTAATTTTTTTAAATAAAATTAAATATATTTTATAATTTATATAACTTTTCGCGACTTACGCACTATAATTGTCTTGTCGCCATTTTGATCCTGAATAAAATTTTATCTCTCTCTGACATATATCATTAGTCATAAGGATTCAATACGTGTAATGTCATCGCATTCTAAAATTTTTTATTTTAGTTTATGTCCTTGTGATAATTTTACAGAGACTCAACTGAAAAAAAATTAAAGTGATATGAGATAAATTGAAATAAAATTAAATTTATAGGTAACAAATTCTGACATTTCCATTTTAGATTCAACTTTAACGGTTTGTTTTCACTTAAAAGGAGAATTTTTGAAAATTTCAATTTTAGTACCTATAATTTTAGTTGTTTGCATTTCAGTTCAAAAGACAAAAATTGACCCTAAGTCGCCGGTAGCTGCCGACGACTCCCACCTCACCCCAACATCAAACGTGGTGCCTAGAGAATATAATTCCCTCACCGACAGTCTTACTAAAAAAGGGATTGAGCGTGTCAGTGACTTAGTTAATACTAGGTTAAGGGTACGGCCGCCATATGTGATAAGTGTAATCCAGTATTTTGAGGATGGGTGTGTATTGTTTACCGATGAACAACGAAACGTTGTAATTTTTTTCTTTTATTTAGGTTTAGAGAAATTTTTTAATAAGACATGTTTCATTGTCTATTATAAATTTTTTTAATAAAAATTTAAAACTTTCAACAAAAAAAAAAACCTCCCTAACCTTGAAATCTGTAACTTTTTTCCATTATCGTTAAACTCGTTTCTTTCAAATAATCGTACACCATTTGACCGAGATTAATTTGATCTGATAACTAAAATAAATTATTTCATTTTTAACTTTAGATAATATAATAATTTTAATACGAATTATTTGGTCAGAATAAATTTATGAGCTACAAATTTATTTAGATTATCGATTAATGTAAACTGTCTTTCGCAATATAAATAATCTTATAATGTATTTTATATTCAACTAAATCATTTGATAATTAGTGAACCAATATTTACTTTATCATTGTTTTGTATACAAATCCATAGAAGACAAAATATACACAAAAGATGAATAAATTAAACACCCATAGATTTATTGGATGAATACAATAATTAAATGAAATTATTACACCAAAGGCAGAAAAATCCTAACAATCTCACACTTGTCCTGATCGAATAAATGTGTCGTATTTTGTATTCTTATGAATAGAAATTCTATGTTTGTTTTCTGTGCTTCTATTTATGTTAGTTAAGGTTAGGGCTTAATATTAAAATTTAGAGAATTTGGAGTAGGGTATATTTTTAAGATTTAGGATTTAGAATTTAAGGTTATGATTTAAAATTTAATTTTTTTAGTGTCGGAACATAGAAAGGACACTAAAAAGGGACAAAGTATCAAAAGATGCATTCGACCTTGGGTTATGGCCTTTAAAATCTCAATTTATGGTACCGGCGTGTCCTACGGATTATCAAAGGAGAAAGTTCGAAAATAGAAGGGAAAAATGTAGAGGTGCATACATGTGTGATAAAGACATGGCTTCAACGCTTTTCATCCATTATAAAAGAGAACCAACTGCACCAATTTCGTTACACAGCAAGAAAAAAACCAATGATCTTAAACATGTCCAAAGCTTGTTTGCATTTGTTTCTCCATGGAATGGTGATTGTTTTCACCACCATTAATCCCTCTACAGCTTATGAATCCGGATATGATGAACTGCCGTACGTGATTCCGTTCGATGACAAACCGTTGGAAGATATGGGAGAGAAGCTGGGGAGATTAAAACAGCAGGCACTCGAAATAAATCCGTTCTATGATGCCGAAAGAGAAAATGTGAGATATATACGAAGAAGTATTTTGGCGAATCCACCATCAATTAGTCCATTCTCCAATATGAGAAAACCATCCAAAAGTAAGGCATTCGAACAGGAGGCACGAAAGGACGGAGGTGGACCGCCTGATTCATTTTACGTCACCAAACCACGGGAACGATTGCCGCTAATCATGCGCAACCACAAGATCCCTCCCCGAAGCCTTCTAGGGGAACATGAACCACATAATCCACAACATTTTCTAGATGTCATGAGAAGACCATACAGGCCTAGGCCTCCACATGAGCACAAACCAGGCTGTGAACATCACCCATAACCATCTCCTCCCACAAGTCTCGGCATGGAAATTAAGTGCCAAAATTTAGAATATCATTCCACAATACCAATAGTTTAGTGTACAAATAAGGGCTGATTTTGATTTATCAATTGTTATCAGTCTCCAACTTAGCTAGTTTTATATTCAAGTTGGTCCACGTCATGATGTTTATTCTTGACTTGGAGGCCATTGGCATGAATTTTTACAGGTTTCAAAGGTTATTTTTCTTTTACATATGATATAGACTCCCTAAATTATATTCTATAGTTTGCGATCTTTTGAGTCTTAAGTAGAGATTTCAAAGAGAGATGTAATATGTATGTTAAAGTTGAGATGTAAGAAACTATTCAGTTATTTTTCGAATATTATTTGAAATTGTCGATTCAAACTCGAGTTTATTTCAGTTCACTCATACACTTTTAAAATTACGTATTCAATGGTCTGAATGACGTTAAGAAAGTGAAGTTAGATCATGGTATAAAGCATTGTTTAAGGTGAATATTACTCCCTCCATCCCATTAATTTTGTCCATTATTAATTTTTAAAAGTCAAAATTTTTAAACTTTGATCATGATTATTTTAAATATTTTAAATAATTAAATTTTATAATATATATTTTAAAACTACTTAATTGAGGGTTTATAAAATATATTTTTCATATTTTATCAACAATAAATTTTAAATAATAACGAATCAAATAAAAAAATACCAAAAAAGTTCCTAAAGAATAAATTTAACTGGACAGAGAGAATTCAGAATCTTCTTTAAAATTTATCTTCAATCATTGTCCATGTAATAAGATGGTAAAGGTGGTGAGATATATGCAAAGCAACCGGAATCAAAGGTGAATGATCACGTTTTTTTAGTACCTTAAATATATGTAATTATAAAATGTCCTAGAAAAAAACAATTATCATATTTTTGTCGCCATTCCGGAGGGCTTCGTCTTATTTAATTCAGATTGATTCGTATCGCATATTTGGTTTTGGTGGATGAGTCTTCCAACGAAGATTTTCTGCGTACACAACGCCTTGAACTCGAGACCTGTATAAACAATACCAAACTGCTTATCACTTGGTTTGCATAAAAAAACATGTTTACTTTAATGTTGTCATTGTTATCGTAGGAACATATGGGTCTTAAATTTGAATGTACTTAAATACAATTATCATTGATTTAAAGGTTAGTGGTTATGAATAATTTAAATGTCGCCTTTAAAGATCAATCATATTGTCAAGGGCCATTACCCTATTCCCAAAAGACATGTCTGATAGGATGTGCAGCACTACCGTTTATATATCTCAAGACATCTTTTTTCTTTTTCGATGTGAGATTAATGTCCTCGCCTCTTCCCAAGCGTGACATTCTCCCCCACTCAACCTCGTGACGTCCTCGTCATGAGTCAACCACGCTAGTGATGGGCTAATTATCACGGTTGTCCACCCTGCCTACCTTGCTCACGGGTGCTTGCGCGTGAAATCGGACAGTCAAAGGGTCGCTCTGATACCACTTGCCACGGGGCCATTACCCTCTTCTTAAAAGACATGTCTGATAGGATGTGCAACACCACCATTTATATATTCCAAGATCTCTCCTTTTCTTTTTGATGTGGGATTAATGTCCCCGCCTCTTCTCAGGCGTGACATTCTCCCCCACTAACCTAGTGACGTTGTTCACCCCGCTTACCCCACTAATGGGCGCTCGGCGTAAAATCATGCAGTCAAAGGGTCGCTCTGATACCACTTGTCACAGGCCCATTACCCTCTTCCTAAAAGACATGTCTATTTGGATTTGCAGCACCACTGTTTATATGTTCCAATACCTCATTTTTCCTTTCCGATGTGGGATTAATGTCCCCGCTTTTTTTCAAGCGTGACAATATGAATGAGATGGAGTGAACTCTTCGGTTGACATGGTCTCTAATGTTATTGTAATATCTAGGTCTTGAGTTTGAATATGCTTAAAAGTAATTATCTTTGACTTGAAGGTTAGGGGTTATGAATAATTTCAGAACGGTGCTCCTTTGGGCCCTAAAGGGGCTTATGCTCCTGACATAGATTTCAAATATTTGATAAATTCTAGTCTAATAACAATTTGACCCCTAAAAAAATATTTAAATTTAAAAAACTAGAGCTTGTTAAATATTTAAACAAGTAGGGGTTGAACTAAAGAAGGATGAACTATTGTCCATATTTTTTTAATTTAATAACAATTTAAGTCCTTATAAGTTTAAATATTAGACAAATAGATCTTGCCCCCTGAATTTTGAGTTTAAATACTTATTAAAGCCTCATATTTTTGAAATTCAAAATTTTGACTCCTCTCAGCTACGATCATGATTCCATCCCTTAATAGTATAAATGTGATCCTTAAAGTCGATTGTATGAAAGAGTTGGAGTAAACTTGAGATCAAATGGACAATTTTATGATCATTAAGTAAACATGTATGAAAATCAAAGCTTGATTAAAGTGCAAATTGCAAAATGATAAAGCAATCGTAAGCAGAATGACCTCATTGAAACCCTATCTCACCTTTAGCCAAAAAGTATCTCGAAAAGTGTTCTTGAAACTCCATAACCAGTCCACCAGCTTGAACATCCGAAGTTTCTTATAAGCACATGGAAACAGTTCTCCGACATGGATTCCTTCATGTGTTTTAATTGTAGGAACACCAAAAGTGCTGCCCAAACCTAAGAATTCCACATTTCTTCAACCTATATAATCCCCACTGACATCCACCAGCCATGCAGACAACACAAACAACTTGAACTTTAAGTTTCGTAATGGAGGGTAATTTTAAGAGCAAGGATGACAGAGCAGGCGAGATGACTCGATACCGAGGCGTACGTCGGCGGCCTTGGGGGACTTTCGGGGCGGAGATACGAGACCCCAACCAGCAGGGGGCTCGTGTTTGGCTCGGGACATTTAACACTGCCGAGGAGGCTGCTCGAGCTTATGATAGAGCCGCTTATGCCATGAGAGGTCACTATGCTATTCTTAATTTCCCGCAGGAGTATCCCGTGGGCAATGGCGTCGCCGCCTATAATGCGTACTGCCGTTCGTCTTCCGTCGGTTCTTCGTCATCATCGATGGGCAGAGAGGTGTTCGAAATCGAGTATTTAGATGATAATCTGCTTGAAGAACTGCTTGAAATTGAAGAGAGGAAGAGCAGGAAGACATGAAGTTAACAATGGTGACAATTTTCCTGGGGCGACAATAAGAACCCTGCTGTTTCATTGGCTTCTAAATTTAAGTATCTTGAAAACATCTGATAATTAGTGAATTAGCATTTACTTAAATCATTGTTTTGCATACAATTTCAGAGAAGACGACAAAATATGCACAAGAGATAAATAAATTAAACATATGAATCAGTTCGGATGAATACAATAGTTAAACGAAATTACTATAGGCACAGAAATTCTAACGGTCTCACACCGGTCCAAGTGGAATAAATGTGTCATGTTTCACATTCTCATTCCCTCGAGACAAGAGTCGCGCCGGTGAGAAACCGCTGGAAGATGAGGGAGAGAAGTCGGGATGATTAATAGAGCAGGCACTCGAAATAGGTCCATTCTATTACGATGCGTTGATATTCCGATGATCGGAATTTTGAATCAGATTACTAGACTAGCAAAGGTAAAGAATGGTTGTTTGAGAAAGAAGATGAAACTCAGGAGAACTGTTAAACTGAATGGAATCAATATATTTTATTCCAAAAACTCAAATACAATATTTATAGTACATGGGTTAACGGCCCAACTACCTAAACAGACTGATTAATCATCTAACATACTAACTCCTTAACAACTCAGTTAAATTGTTAATACAGTTCTTAATATTCATCCTACTTCTTCTAGTCCTCTCATTATTTAACTTTTGCAGTAGACATCACATTGATCTTTTATCTAAACAAACTAAAGTAAGATGAGGTCAGAGGCTTGGTTAGCCCATCAGTTGTCTGGTGTGGTCCTGGTACATAATAAACTTTTAAATTATTGTCAGCCACCTTCTCTCTTACAAAGTGAATATCAAGTTTCACATCCTTAGATTTAGCATGGAAGACTGGATTGGCACTCATTGCCACTGCACTTGTATTGTCACTCCACACAGTGGGTTGTGCTATGCCCATATCAGTAAGCAACGCCCCAAGCCATGTGATTTATGCAACAACATCAGCTATGCTCCTGTATTCTGCCTCTGTGGTAAATCTAGACACAGACTTTTGCTTCTTCAAACACCAAGCTACAAGACAATTGTTCAAGTACACATAACATCATGTAATAGATCTATCATCCAAGCTACCTCCGCAATCTGCATCTGCAAAAGGCCTTAAACTCAGGATTTTCTTTTGTGGCTGTGAAGACTAACCCAAAATCAAGTGTCCCATTCAAATACCTAAGTATCCTCTTCACTGCTTCCCAATGCTTTTCACAAGGAGCATGCATGATTGAGCAGCCTTATTGACACTAAATGTTATATCAGGTCGTGTGTGACTTAGATATAACAAAGCTCCCACAACACTTCTATAACCTTGTACATCTTCCAGAGAACTTCATTAGCAGACAGTTTAACATTAGGCAACATTGGTGTTGACGCTGCCTTAGCTTTAGTCATCTTAGTTCTTTCAAGCAAATTTAGAATATACTTTCGTTAGCTAAACACTAAAGTATCTCCTTTACGTTTAACTTCAATACCTAAGAAGTAATTCAAGTCCCCTAAATCTTTTAAAAAAAATTCCCCTCAACATATCAACCACATCATCAATTTCTATACTTGACTGTCCAGTTATAATAATATCATCTACATATATAAGCATGTAGATGCAACAACCATTATTATTTTTAGTGAACAGGGAAGCATCAACTGCCGTACCTTTAAACCCCATCTCCAATAGATTTTGTTTGAGTTTAGAGTACCAATTCTTAAGAGCCCGTTTCAATTCATACAATGCTCTTTACAGCGTGTACACCAGCTTTCCACCATCAGCACCCACTTTCTCAAACTCAAGAGGTTGTTGCATGAATACATCTTCATCAAGACCCCCATTAAGAAATATATTGTTCACATCCACTTGCCTAAGCTTCCATCCATTTGATACTGCCAAGGAAAGTATAAGATTCACTGTTGCACTCTTCACCACTGGGCTGAAAGTATCATGAAAATCCAATCTTAGAACTTATAAGAACCCTTTAACCACCAAACTTGCTTTGTATCTTGCAATTAAACCATCTGCATTGCGCTTGATTTTAAATAGCCATTTGCATCCCACCATTTTTCCTTCAGGCAAGGGCACCATCATTCTTCTTGGGGGCATCAAACTCAGCCAATACAGCATTCTTTCATTCTGATACAACTAAGGCTTGTTGAACATTTGTTGGTTCTTTTTTAAACCAAATTGCATCAGCAAAGTAAACCTTGGGTTTGAAAATACCCAGCTTGCTTCTTGTCACCACAGGGTGTTGATTTATGACATCATTAGACACCCTTTCCATATTGCAGATGCTTCAACATTATGAGTACTGGTTGTACACTTTCTGTGACCTCAATGGGATTACATCCTCAGTTTCATCCTCACCATTATGTTGTCCAAGATCTAACAAAGTATCTACTTCATGTTCATGCTCAGCATTTGACTCATCATCATAACCTGTACTTGGTTCATCATCATGATCTGCACTTGGTTTATCATCAGTAGGTATCCTATCTTCTACTCAAGTGGCATTCCCACCAGAACCAGATTCTGATGACACTTTCCCTTGAGATTCACTGATCTCACCTCTAGAACTTCACCCTTGTACATCATTTGAGGATGTCAAGGGTAATGATCCATAAGCAATTCTAGCTGGAGAAAAAACTCCTGATAACTTGTCAATGTCAATCACCAAGTATAAAAGAATTGAAGCAGACTGTGGAGCCTTGTTGTTGGCCAGACCAGTGCTTGTTTTATCACCTACAAAAGGTAAAACATCCTCATCAAATATCACATGTGTGAATATATATAACCTGCCATTTGAAGCCAAGTATTGATATCCTCTATGCTGTAAGCTGGCCCTAAGAAGGTATATGGTTGAGATCTGAAATCTAACTTGTGAGCATTGTAAGGCCTGAGATTTGAAAAACATTTACAGTCAAAGACCCTCATCAAGTCATACTGGGTTTCTTCTTGAACAACTTCTCAAATGACGAAGCTCCCTCAAGGACACTTGTAGGCTATCTGTTAATAATGTAGACTGCAATGATGATAGCTTGAGACCAAAATTTGAGAGACAGAGCAGTTTGTGCAAGCAAAGTTAAGGCAAGTTCAATGACGTGCATGTGCTTCCTCTCTACAACCCCATTATGTTGGAATGTATGAGGACATGTCAATCTATGCTTAATTTCTTCTTTTACCAAAATTAGAGTAAGGCTTCGAAATTCTCCTCTTCAATCACTTTGTAACTCTTTTATTTGTGCATTGAACTGAGTAAAGACATACTACTGAAATTGCTAAAATGCCACAACAGCTTGACTTTTATTTTTCAGTAAATATAACCAGCAGTGCCTTGTGCAGGCATCAACAAATGACACATAATAATAGCCACTGGAAGTAACATATGCAGGACCCCATAAGTATATGTAAACTAACTGAAAAGGCACAACATATTCTGAATCTGAATTACTAAAGGGAAGTCTATGACTCTTTTCCATCTGACATGCAACACACACATTTTTATTCAATTTTGCAGGAATTACAACATTACACTCTTTGCACACTTTCAACAGTGTATCATCTACAGGGTGTCCTAATCTCCTATGTCACAAGTCAGACACATTAGTGGCTACATTAACTTCTATAGTTCTTATTGTTCTGAATAATGGTTGAATCAAACTAGTACATGCCATTATATTCTTTGCCTTCAAGCAACACAACACCAGTCTCTTCCTCTCTCACCACACATTTATAGGCATGAAATTTTAGGTAGACATGATTGTCTCTAGCAAGCTTGGAAACCGAAATCAAGTTCTTAGTAATTTAAGGAAAATGCATCAAATTATTCAACACTAAAAACTTTGGCTCAGACATCACAGGTAAAGCTGACTGCCCTATTTTAGAAATATACAAATTAGAGCCATTACCAACAGTACGCTTACCAGGACCTGTGAATTCTGACCCTGTCAAAATATTTGCTCCTTCAGGTGTCACATGGTGTGTGGCACCAGAGTCTACAAACCATTGATTATGACCAGCAGTAGCCACTTGAGCTTGAGCCTGGGATTGGACTTCATTACCAGCAGTCAACAAAATATCGTATGGCAAAAGATTGAGGATTCAGTGTAAATATGCAAGTAAATAATGCCACGAATACGTCTTTTGCGTACAAGTATACACGGTCAGCAAGTAATATAGCAGTAAGTTGAGTATCTCTCCACAGGGATTGTCCAGGAATTAATTACCACGATTAATACTTTTGAACTGGAAAATAAAAGTTATGGCAATTGATTGATAGAATGAGTAAAATAAAAGAATTAAAGAAATAAAAAATGATAAAGGAAACGTAAGTAAAGATCCAGGTAAATTGGCAAACAACTAGTGTAATGATTATTGGAAGGCTTGGCAAGGGATGCTTGGATTTTACGCTAGTTGCGTCAGTTATTAATAATGTTCTGCCTTGGATTTATTGCCGAGCAGATTTTAAGAATAGCATTACCTCTGTCGATGGCAATACCCTAAGTTAACCACGATAAAACCCCTATATGTCTATAGTGCAGCTTTTCATAGATTAACCTAATTAAGTTTCAATCTATACTCCTAAGGAGTGAATTCACCTCTGAAGTAAACTCATCTACTTGAACATCTTCTGTCGAAGTTTCTCTCCTTAGTACTTGGCAACTGATCGTTACCCCTCAGGTCTATTAAGATATTAAGGCATAATAAGCATACAATGCCAACTGTCGTATGGCAAAGAATTTAAGGAAATGAAGTGCTAGTAGGATAAAAAATAATTCCAAGGAATTCAAATTATTAAAAACCAAAAATAAACTAAACGTTAATCGCAAACATCCCCAACCAACTATAAAAGCTTAGTTCATTGTTAGGGGATCCAACAACAAATCATCACTTTGATTCATCATCACAAAAACCAAAAATAAATTCAAGAGATAAGAAACAAAGAATGAGTGCTTTTGATGCAGCCCTTTAATGGATCCAGAGCTCTCAGCCTTAGCCTGGTTGAACTACAATCTGCCCTCTACCTTCGTTCTTCACCACGGTGTAGCCTCCTTGATCCCCTCTCTTTTTGATATGCTTTCTTTATATAGGCACGCATAGAAACCCTAGATTGGGTTTGAATTTGAAAACTAGTAGCGTGATAGGATAAGAGCGTTATCTTCTTATCCCCCCTTTGAATTCGAGCTGATCTGGTTCTAAATAGGGCTGACATCATCATCCTTCAATCTTTTGCCAACGAGCTTGGCAATTCTCGTCCTACTTTTGCCAACGGTGCTCGGCATTTCTCTTTTGGTCCTTCACTTTGTTCTGCCAACTGCTACTGTCCTGCTCTGCCAAACCTGCCATGCTCACCACAACAGAGAAATACACATTTACTCTGGCAAAGGAAATATTCCTCAACTCCTTAATGAAAATGCATGATTCTACTAGCTAAATGCACAAATATGTACTCAAAGTCAAGCAAAAGCATGACAATATGTATATGGAAAGTAGTACTTTTGAAGAGTTAACACCCCTCAAACCTAGCTCATTACTTGTCCTCAAGTAATGCAACTAAAAATTATAAAAACAGAAAATAAAGCAAAGTACCTTAGCAAAATTTTCCTGATTAACAACATGAGCTAGTAAGCAAAATCTGGCCCTAGTTCTGTCCTTAAATATCCTAGAGCAGTAATGCCAACAGATCAACAAATTCAAGTGCAGCAATATAACTCTAACCTAGGGTCATAAAGAATTCATGATGTGCTGGTGGTTTGTATCAAGATTCCTTTAACTCCTTTAGCACAACTTTACTATCCAAACTCAGAAAACACTTTTTTTTCATTCACCATGGGTATATTTTCTTTTCTTTTTTTGGTATTATTTCTAGGTTCACGTCATAATGTTGTTTGGCGTGAGAAGTAAGAGTGAGCATACCACGAACCCCCACGTTAATCCAGACTATATCACTAAGTTAACCCATTACACTCACACCCTAAAGATTTTGTTGGCCTGAGAACTAAGAGGGAACAAACCACGAAGCCCCAAGTTACTTATTGCCTCTAAGTCAGAGGAGTGTTCTATATTTTTTTACCCTTTAGCAAAACATTGTTGCCTTATTTTTACCTTTTACTCTGACATTGTATTTTTTTCTGAGTTCAGTTTCAAGAATCCTAAGTTTGTTTTAGGAACTAGATGCATACTACGTGTTTAAGTGAAACCAAATTTCCCAAAGCTAGAGATCAATTGCCAAGCAACTTGCATTACTAATCTACTGGCTCATGCTAACTAAAGATTCTAATTTTATCATCGGACAGGGCATACTAGTGCAAATTCTAACTATGCTAGCAAACACGTTGACAAAATTATCAGGTTAAAAATCATGTCGTGGCATTTTTTACGGTTTAGTATACATGGTTCTACCTAATCTACATGGCATAAACAATATGCAAACAGAAACATAAAAATGCATGAATGTCAAGGCAATAAATGCGAGGCAACATACACCTCCAAACTAAAGGTGTGCATTGTCCTCAATGCATGAAAACACATATAAACAAATAAAATGCATGATTAAAATAAAAAATATGAAACTAAGGAGTTAAAGGGGACGACGACTCCCCTAAGGAATGATTTTGGCAAGTAGAGCGAGTCTTTCTTTTGATGAAAGATCCTTGTTTTGGTGCCACAGAGACTTCTTCCTCTTCAGTTGTGGCTTTAGAGCATCAATCATGGCAGGCACATTATCATCAGACTCAACGTCCACAGTTGGGTCTCAATCTTGGTAGAATCTTGGTTGGTAGTTGATACTAGTATAGTGGCATCAGATTGTTGGGCTAGAGTGTGATTAGGCTGAGGGCTGGCTGGCATTTCTTCTATTACACGGAGCTCAGTTGGGAACTCCAGATATGGTGGCAAAGTATTGGAAGACAATGCTTTAGGAGTTTTCCGCAAGGCACAGTCTCTGTCCCCAATATACTGCCAGAGTGCCAGGTTTTGTTCCTCGTCCTTTTGGAACTCTTGAAGGAGGAGTTCTTGGCGTTGATAGATCTAGAACAATAATGTCACTACATCAGCTGACAATTGAGTAGTCGATTCAGCCTTGGGTGTCTTGGCAGCAGAACTCGGCATGGTCTCTTGACAAAATTTCCTATGCTAAGAATCAAAGAAACCTTTCAAAACAGAAAAAGAAATAAAAACAAAAAACTAAAAATTTAAAACTGAGATATCCTAAGCACTAAAAAGAAAACAACTCTCTTAAATTATTTATAATGATCATACTGAGTTGGCAAAAAGTTACCAAATTTTTGCAAGGAGAATAGTCTCCTTGGCATTATTCTGAATTCTTTCCAGTAGTACTTCAGTCTTTGGCCCTTGTTTGGTGGGTGGTAGGCTGTGTCAATATTTTGTTTGAATAGCCAACATAGAAAGTCGAAGAATTTCTTTCCTTTGAGTATGCCAAACTCTTGATTGCACAATGAAAGAGAATATTTTACCATGGTGGCTTTGAACAACTACCTTAGAAAACTGAAGTATCTTTTTGTTGTAGGTCTCAAGAACCTTTGATCGAACTCAGTACCCCAGTAGTGCTTAGGTTTTGCTGCTCCTTTTTCATTTGATGTAAAGGCATAGTCATCTTCATCATGTTCCAGAATTGTTTTGGAGATCTTCATTAAATCATCAGTTTCTAGCTGCAGCATCTCTGGTATTTTTGTTGCGGTGAAATTTTTTGCGTTAGCTCTTTATTCTCAGTCATTTGGAATCCACTTTTCCTTCCTGTAACTAGCCATCTGAGCATATATTGCTTCATGATATTCGTCCTGATCAGAATTGATCTTCTTTGTCGCTCAATTGTTTTACCATCGCACCCTGTTTTATGTCATTAGCTTTCATTCCATGGCAATTTAATGTCAGGTTCTCATCCAAAATGGATTCTATTAGCTCAACTGCACGAAATTCTTCAATTTTATCTATACACTTAAGAGCTTTAAAAATGTCAACAATAACACCTGCTTGTTTTACCAAGGTAGGGTTGGTATCAGGTTACAACCTGGCATTGTTGGTGCTTGTTTCCCCTTTCTCAGCTTCATTAGTTTCTTCTGCTGGCACTGATTTATTCTCATGGAAATTAATTGACTATTCTCCACGTGTTGAAATCTTAACTTGTTTGCCACTTAGGAGAGTGACAGCTTTATATTGTTCTCCCCCTTTTTTCCGAGTATCCTCTGTTTCACTTGGCAGAGTCCTTGGAGGTTTGGCATTAAGTACACTGGCAATTTGTCCAATCTGAACTTCCAAGTTCCTTATAGATGCGGCTAGACTCTGGACAGTTGCATCGTTATGCTCTATATATTCCTTTAGGGTGTTCTCATCGGAAGATCTTTGCACTAGAGGTAGATTATTTTGCGCTCTATGTGGCATAATATTATGGTTGAAACCTGGTAGTGCATTGGTGCTCTAATGTTGGGTATTAAATTGGTTACCTCTTTGGTTCACCTATGAAAAGTTCGGATGCTAGTTCCACCCTGCATTATAAGTATTAGAGTGAGTCAATATTACAATTACAATTGCCAACAAAATATACCGATTCTGAGTTTGCTGGGTATTCTTCCATGTTATGAACCTCTTTACAAATAGTGCAAAATGGTTCCAATGCCTTCATTTCTTAGGCTTCAGTAGGCTTTTGCATTGTGCTAGTGAAGTTGGCAATTTGAGCATTGATTGATGAAAGTGCATCAAGCTTCAACTTTTCAGCTACGTTTGTCCTAGTTCTCTGGCAATAGGTTATTAAAGATCATTGGTGGCAATCCTTTCTAGGATGTCATATGCACCATTATAATTTTTATCTAGCAACGAACCATTTGCTGAGGTGTCTACAATGGTCCTGGCATGAGCACCGAGTTTGGTGTAAAAAATCTCTATCTGGGTCCATGTAGGGAATCCATGCATGGGAAAACTTCTCAACAGATCCTTAAATTACTCCTAAGTATCGTAGAAAGTCTCATCATCGGCTTGCCTGAAAGTAGTAATTTCAATCCACAACTTGGCATTAAGTTTAGGTGGCTAGAATCTCAGAAGAAATTTCTGGCATAAATCTGACCACGTAGTGACTGAACCTGGTGGCAAGGAATTTAGCCACAATTTACCTTATCTCGCAAGGAAAATGAAAAGAACTTTAGCTTTACTATCTCTTTAGTCACATCAGGCTGGTGGAATAGTTGGCAAACCTCCATGAATTACTTCAAATGCTGTCTTGGGTCTCCAGTAGGCGATCCATCAAATTGACCTACATTTATTAGCATTTGAATCATTATCAGTTTAAGCTCAAAGTTAGTCATATTTACCTCTAGACTGATCAGTCCTGGCATCAAATCATCTATAGTGGGTGCTAGGTGTTCTCTGATAGATTGTTTTTTAGGTATCTGAGCAGTAGTAGTAGGATCAGGCAGTACAACTACAAGTATTACCGGTTTCTCCTAGTTACTGCATTATTTAGGATACTTCCTAACTTACCATTCCCGTTACGAGCCTTTTCTCGATGATCTCTTTTCAACCTGTACATATACCAAATGAAATAAAATAAACAAAAAACAAAAACAAGTAAAAATTAAAACAATTAATCCCGTTGCAATCCCCAGCAGCTACACTAAAAACTTGTCGACAAAATATCGCATGGCAAAATATTGAGGATTCAATGTAAATATGCAAGTAAATAATGCCACGAATATGTATTTTGATTGCAAGTATACACGATCATCAAGTAATATAGTAGTAAGTTGAGTATCGTCTCTACAGGGATTGTCTAGGAATTAATTGCCACGATTAATACTTGTGAACTGGAAAATAAAAGTGATGGCAATTGGCTAAGGGAACGAGTAAAATAAAAGAATTAAAGAAATAAAAATGATAAAGGAAACGTAAGTAAAGATCCAGACAGATTGACAAACAACTAGTGTAATGATGATTAGAAGGGTTGGCAAGGGATGCTGTGGATTTTACGCTAGTTACGCCAGTTATAATAATGTCATGCCTTGGATTTATTGCCGAACAGATTTCAAGAATAACATGACCTCTTTCGATGGCAATACCCTAAGCTAACCACGATAAAACCCCTATATGTCTATAGTGCAGCTTTTCATAGATTAACTGATTAAGTTTCAATCTATACTCCTAAGGGGTGGATTCACTTCCGAAGTAAGCTCATCTACTTGGACATCTTCTGTTGAAGTTTCTCTCCTTAGTACCTGGCAACTGATCTTTACCCCTCAAGTCTGTTAAGATATTAAGGCATAATAAGCATAGAATGCCAATTGTCGTATGACAAAAATTTAAGAAAATAAAGTGCTAGTAGGATAGAAAATAATGCCAAGGAATTCAAGTTATTAAAAACCAAAAATAAACTGAGCGTTAATCACAAATATTCCAACCAACTGAAAAAGCTTAGTTCATTGTTGGGGGATCCAACAACAAATCATCACTTTGATTCATCATCACAAAAACCAAAAATAAATTCAAGAGATAAGAAACAAAGAATGAGTTCTTTTGATGCAGCCCTTCAATGGATCTAGAGCTCTCAGCCTTAGCCTGGTCGAACCACGATCTGCCTTCTACCTTCGTTCTTCACCACGATGCAGCCTCATTGATCCCCCATCTTTTTTTCATATGTTTCCTTTATATAGGCACTCGTGGAAACCCTAAATTGTGTTTGAATTTGAAAACTGGCAGTGTAATAGGATAAGAGCTTCGTCTTCTTATCCCCTCTTTAAATTCGAGCTGATCTGGTTCTAACTAGGGCTGACGTCATCAGCCTTTAATCTTTTGCCAACGAGCTTGGCAATTCTCGTCATACTTTTACCAACGATGCTCGGCATTTCTTTTTTGGTCCTTCACTTTTCTCTGCCAACTGCTACTGACATGCTCTGCCAAACCTGCCCTGCTCACCACAACAAAGAAATACACATTTATTCTAGCAAAGAAAATGTTCCTTAACTCCTTAATGAAAATGCATGATTCTACTAGCTAAATGCACAAATATATACTCAAAGTCAAGCAAAAGCATAGAAATATGTATATGAAAAATAGTACTTTTGAAGAATTAACACTGCCCTAGAACCAGTTCTTCCTGCACAAGTACAGACAAAGCCTGAACCATTAGCATCAAAATCACACACATTCACTGTTCCAGATCCAGAACCAAGTTCCTCTCTTGAAGCATTCCTCTTATTATTAGTTGTCACTCCATGAAATGATCGACCAAAACGATACCAACAACTGTTTGCTAGACGTCCAACCTTGCCACACACTTGACATTGTGGCTTTATCCTTCCTTTTCCCCTACCATCAGATTGAAAATTCTGCCTATAAGGTTGTTGTGAATAAGACTTTCCTCTATTGTTGACATTGACCCTCCATTGTTTGTATTAAACACTTCGGGCACCACTTGAGGAGCCACTTGGGCCACATTAGCCACACCAGAAAAGTTTCTTGGGTATTGCATTCTGCTGAACCTCTGCATCCACCAGTACTGAAACAACTCCATCAAGATCAAATAGTTCTCTACTAGCAGTTATCACAGCAACAAACGGCTTGTATTCCATGGGTAATCCATTCAAAATAGTTGATTTTTTTTTTTACCTTAAAAATAGGGTTTCCACAAGCTGCTAAAGAATCACATACCTCTTTAATTTGTGATATGTAAGTATGCATACTCAATTCCCCCTTTTTGATCGACTTGAGTTTATAATGCAAACTCATTATAGTTGTTGTTAACCTGCTGGCAAAGAATTTGGTTACTGTTGCCTAAACTTTTGACGTCGTTTCTGCACCGACAAACTGAGACAGTAGATGAAGGCTAATCGTGGACAGCAACCATGACGCTAATGCATTATCTTGGGCAATGAAAAGCTCAAACTCTTCATTCTCAATGATTTCTCCATCTTCATTTTGTATCATTTCTGGTGCTGCCTTGATTTTCCCCATTAACAATTTCTCTAATCTGTGACTTCGAACAGCCAAGAGAATTTGTTGTTTCCATAACAAAAAATTAAGATCATCCAGAATTATACTAACCCGTTTGTTTGTGAACATTTTCTCCTTTTCGAAGAGAAGACTGTATCAATCGATTCCACTTCTTGCGCTGAATTTTGTGCTGAATTCTGACTCATCTTGCTGGACTTGTGACTGCTTCAACCTTCAACCTTTAGATAATCATTGCCGTCTATTTTACTGGCTCTGATACCAGATTGATATGTCGAGGATCGGAATCTTGAATCAGATTATCAGACTAACAAAGGTAAAAAAAAATGGTTGTTTAAGAAAGAAGATGAAATTCAGGAAACTGTTAAACTGAATGGAATCAACTTATTTTATTCTGAAAGCCCAAATACAATATTTATAGTACATGGGCTAATGGCCCAACTGCCTAAACAGACTGATTAACCATCTAACAAACCAACTCTTTAACAGCTAACTCAGTTTAACTGTTAACACAGTTCTTAATACGATGAAGGAGAAAATGCATGAGAGATGTGAAGAAGTCTTTTGGCAAATCCACCATCAATGAGTCCATTCTCCCACATGAGAAAACCATCCAAAAAGTAAGGTATTCGAACCGGCAGAGCCACGAAAGGATGTGTGCGATTCATTCTACGTCGCGAAACCACGGGAACAAATGCCCTTGATCATGCGCCACCGCAAGATTCCTCCCCGGAGCCTTCTAAGGGAACATGAACCACATAAGCCTCCACATTTTCTAGATGTTATGAGACGACCGCACAAGCCTCCACATGAGCACAAACCAGGCTATGAACATCACCCATAGTCTTCTTCTCCCACAAGTCTCTGCATGCATGGAAATTAAGTGCCAAAATTTAGAAGATCATCACCACAATATCTGTAGTTTAGTGAACAAATAAGGGCCGATGTTGATTTATCAATTGTTATCAGTCTCCAACTTAGCTAATTTTGTATTGAAGTTGGCCCATGTCATGATGTTTATTCTTGACTTGGATGGATTTATGCAGGTTTCAAGGTTATTTTTCTAGATGTAATATGTATGTTAAAGTTGAGATGTAAGAAACTATTCAATTATTTTTTGAATATTATTTGAAATTGCCGATTCGAATTCGAGTTAAATTCGGTTCACTCATATACTCATTTTTAAAATTACGTATTCAACGGTCCAAATGACGTTAAGAAAGTGAGCTCAGATCATGGTATACAGCAATGTTTAGTGTAAATATTATTAAGAATCTTCTTTAAAATTTATCTTCAATCATTGTCCATGTGATAAAATGGCAAAGGTGGTGAGATATATGCAAAGCAACCAGAATCAAAGGTGACGGATTACAAAAAATTTTTTCTTCTTGTTTTGAATATGTTGAATACAGTAAAATATATACGCATATGCTTTTAATGATGAAATGCCCTAGAAAAAAACAATTATCACGTTTGGTTTGCATAAAAAAACCTATTTAGTTGACATTGTAATTGTCTTGTGGGAGAAATTATACCTTGTGATCTTTTCACCAAGTGAATCTTCACTTATATTTATTGTAAATTAAATTAAAAAATAATTTTTTACCAAGTGAATCTTCACTTAATAAAAAAAGATATGAAAAAATTAACTAGATTAATAATTTTTATTAGTTTAAATCATGAATGACATGATGAAAAGGGAACAATAATGATATAACTTCTCATTTTGTGATAACATTTAGGTCTTAAGTTTGAACGTTCTTAAATACAATTATCATTTATTTAAAGGTTAGTGTTCATGAATAATTTAAACGTCACCTTTAAAGATCGACTATATGAATGGGCTGGAGTAAACTCTTCTCTTGACATGGTTACTAATGTTATTGTAACATTTGAGTCTTGAGTTCGAATATGCTTAAATGTAATTATCTTTAACTTAAAAGTTAGGGGTTATGAATAGTTTCAGGAACGAAACTCCTTTGAGGCCTAAAGGGGCCTACGTTTCTAATATAAATTCAAATATTTGATATATTCTAGTCTAATAGCAATTTGACCCCTATAAAAAATAAGTATTTAAATTAAAAACTAGAGCTAATTAAATATTTATTCAAGTAGGGGTTGAACTAAAGAATGATGGGCTCGAGTACTCAAAGTTTTTTGTCTAATATCAATTTAAGTCCTTATAAGTTTAAATATTAGACAAATAGGTCTTACTCCCTGAGCTTTGAGTTTAAATACATAATAAACTCTTGTATATTTTAAATTCAATTTGACCCTTTCTAGTGTTCGGTCCTGACTCTAGTCCTTGAATAGTTTAAATGTGACCCCTTAAGATCGATTATATGAATGAGCAAGAGTAAACTCGAGTTCAATTGGACAATTTTATAAACATGCTTGATCAAAGGAAGTGCAAAATGATAAAGCAATCGCAAGCAGAATGACCTCATTAAACCCTATCTTACCTTTACCCAAAAATACCTCAAAAAGTGTTCTTGAAATTCCATAACTAACCAATCCACCACCTTGAACATCCCAAGTTTCTTATAATCACGTGGAAACAGTTCTCCGACACGGATTCCTTCATGTGTTTTATTTTGTAGGAACACCAAAAGTGCTGCCCAAACCTAAGAATTCCGCATTTCTTCAACCTATATAATCCCCACTGACATCCACCAGCCATGCAGACAACACAAACAGCTTGAGCTTTAAGTTTGGTAATGGAAGGTAATTTTAAGAGCAAGGATGAGACTACTCGATACCGAGGCGTACGAAGGCGGCCTTGGGGGACGTTCGGGGCGGAGATACGAGACCCCAACCAGCAGGGAGCTCGTGTTTGGCTCGGGACGTTTAACACCGCCGAGGAGGCTGCTCGAGCTTATGACAAAGCCGCTTATGCCATGAGAGGTCACTATGCTATTCTTAATTTCCCGCAGGAGTATCCCATGGGTAATGGCGTCGCAGCCTATAATGCGTACTGCCGTTCGTCTTCTGTCGGTTCTTCGTCTTCGTCGTCATCATCGATGGGCAGAGAGGTGTTTGAAATTGAGTATTTGGATGATAATCTGCTTGAAGAACTGCTTGAAATTGAAGAGAGGAAGAGCAGGAAGACATGAAGTTGACAATGGTGACAATTTTTCTGGGGCTACAATAAGAACCATGTTTCATTGGCTTCTTAATTTAAGTATCTTGAAAGTTTTTCTTGATTTAGGAGTTAAATTTAAAATAGACTCTTTTTAATATGTCGCCTTATTAAATAAAGTCGAGTTAATTGTTTTGGTGAGTAAAATAAGACATAGCGATAATATGAGTGACCAAAATATAATTTTCTTTCAAAATCGATAACCAAAATCAAACAATCTAAAAAAACTAAGGAGACTAACCAAATAATAAAGATTATAAGTAAAATTTAAAAATTCAAATTAGTAGAATAAACTTCTTATTCTCTAACAGTAGAATAACATTTTTTTTACGAAGCTTAATTCTAATCCTAATATCACCTAGAGGGAGGTGAAGGCGATTCTAGGGGAAGGAAGGGGCTGCTTCTAATAAGTCTAGAACCCATGACCTAAGGGAATATGTAGACCTGACAAACTTAACCCGAAATTCGAGACCCAAACAGATTTACCCGACCTGAGACCCGATATAGACCCGAACATGATGGTCTGAATTTGACCCGAATCCGAACCAAAACCGAACTGAACCAAAATAACCCTAATTTAGTTAAACCGAAAATCAACCTGAATCGAAATTAACCAAAACTGAAAACAACCCACACCAAAAACAAACGGAACCGAAAGAAACCTGAACCGAAAGCAACCCGAACCGCAAATCAACCAGAACCAAAAGCAACACGAAATTAATTTCCTCAAATATGTATGTTTTATTCTCATTTTGTATTATATTACTAATTAACAACTACCTTTAGTAGGGATGGCAAAAAAACCCGAAATTTGCGGGTTCTGACCCGATCCAATCCGGTAAGGTCGGATTTTTTTTGAATTTTTTATTTTCAGGTCGGGTAGGATTCTTTTGAAGATGTTTGAGTCAGGTCGGGTTGAGTTCAGGTTGAGAGTGGAAATTCCATGCCCCGGCCTACCCCGATTTATTTATAAATATAAATATAAATTTATATTTTATATATTTTATATATTATATTTAATATTTTTATTAATTTTTTAGGCTGGGTCGGGTTAATCAGGTTTTTTATTAAATTTTTGGGGGCGGGGCGGGGTCGGGTTATACTTTTATTATATCTGGTTGGGTCGGGTCGGGTCGGGTCGGATTGGGTTGAAGTTTTAAATTTTTTAGTCAGGTTCGGGTCGGCCAAAAATCCAGCCCGACCCACCCCGTTGCCATCCCTAACCTTTAGTAATAGTTGTCGTGACCATTTTTGAATTCGGATGTGAAAAAATAGCCCGATGATCGATCTTTTGGAAAATTAGGGTCTTTTGGCCAGTTTTAGTTTAATCTTGAAAATTTAGGGTTTTTCATATTAAATCAGATTTTCCTTTATTTATCTTTAAAAAAAACGTTTGGAGTCGCCACCGATCACTTCGAGGTAGACCGGACACCGAAAAAACAAACCAGAGATTATGTCTTAAAAATTGGGTTCGGGAGTCGGTTACGTGTAGGGAATGATTAGCACCCCTACGAACGCCCGTTATCGATACCTTTAATTTTACGTGGCATTTTGGCATTTCAAATAATTATTTGAATTTAATTTATCCATAATTATTAATTGAATTTAAATTCCGAATGCAGATATCCTTTTATAAGGAAATTCATTTTGTTTGAATACGAGATTAAAAGCACCCCATTAGATGACACCCCTATTCGTATTTAAAAATGAATTTCCAACATAAAAGGTTTTAAATGAACGACTTTTTATTGTCTTGTTAATTTTAAGTACTATTCCTAGCAAGGCTCTAATTGATTAATTAATTATACTATGAATATTAATTAGTTTAATGGCTTTTATGAGAAAATGTCAATTTCTTGAACACCTTCCATATATTTAAAGCCCTTAAACTAATCATATTTCTAATTAATTAATCTTTCTAATTAATTAAAGTTCTAGTCCTAATTAAGGCTCTAACAATTTATTATTCAATTATAAGTGAAAATATATATCGAATATACACCTTTATGACCAAGGTTGAGATAACACCCCATTGTAAACAATGGAACACCATCCAAATTTGAACCTCAAAGATTCTATTCGATATACATTTAATTAACTACAATGTATTCTAATTAATTGTTTAATTTTAACTAAAACTAAATTAATAATCAATTTTAAGTGGAATATATATTAAATATAATTTAAAGAAATCCATGTGATAACACCCTATTGTAAACAATGAAACACCATCCAAATTTGGATTCTAAAATTATATTTAATATACTTTTAATAACTACAATTATCTACTCTATTTAATTATTGAAACCTAATTAAAGAACTTAAACTAAAAGGCTCTAAACAAATATTAAGTCTAAATTCATATTTAATTGTCTAATAAAATTATACTATATGCTCAATTTTAAAGAAATGCACTCAAACATATAAATTAATTGCATTTAATAAAAAAACAATTAACTAGATGACTGGATTAAAAGAAATTGAACATTAAAACTGATTTTTATTACTATAGGACTAAATTGAAAAGATACAAAACTCTAGATGCCCAATTACAAATTACAGTTACCCAAATGTATAGACTACAAATCTAGGGGTTCAATAAAGGGGTCTGGGGGCTAAATTGGAACAATTGCAAAATTTGGGGCTCAAATCTAAGAGGATTGTGGACTAAATTGAGAAACGATAAAATTTTAAGAAAATACCAAATGATATTCGTATTAAAATGCGGATCTGACCCGACCCGGATAAGAGTGCGCGAACCCCCTGCCAAAAATGTAGCGTTTTGGAATGGCTATAAAGCCTATTTTTTAAGCTTCAACTTTCATTTCCATATTTTCTCTTCTCTCTCTCTACCCGAAACGCTCTGAACCATAACACTCCAAATCCAGAAAATGTTGCCAAAATGGATTGAAATCCATGGTTTTTGCTTGAACCTCCTTCGTGTTCATCCATTTTCGGATGAGCACTAAACTATCAAGCCACAAACTCTACACAACTTCGCCCCAAAATCTTCAACCGCCCCTCTCCGGCCATGCTTAGCTGTTCGTCGGCCACCATCTCAGAAATCTGGCCATCGCCTCACTTCGGCTGGCCGTCGTGAGGCGATTTTCAGCCACCGCCAACCGTCGTACCGAAACCCTAACTTATCCAAAAAATTTCCATTTTTAACCCTAAAATCCTAAATTTATCCCGATCCGACTGGATCTAATCCTTCTTCCCCAAAAGTCGAACCTAAACTACCCGGATTCGAAAGAATCCTCCCAAGATCTCCCGATCTAGAACTAATCTACCCATCCATACTCAACCTATTCAACTCTGCCCGTTCAAAAATAATTTCGGCCACCACAAGACAAAAACTCCACCACAGAAAGGATTTTTGATCTTTTATTTATTATTTTTTACTATTGTTTTGTTAAACTAACATGTTTATTATTTTTGTAGAAATAAAGAAATGGGAAAAATATACCTCCATTGTGATTCCGGCGACCGATGATCTTCTGGTGACTCTACAATTTCTGGCGACGATTGGGCTCCGACGGCGACCGTCCGGCTATTGGCGGTTCACCTCCACAGAGGCGGTTCGGCTTCCCCGAGGTAAGCTTCTTTCTCCTCTTTATTATTATTATTATATTACTTTATTTATTATATTATTAATGACTATCATTATTATTTTGAATTTTCTCTTTCTTCCTATTTATAGGTGGGCAGAGGATGATGTAATCAGATGCCAACTGGATCAAAGAAACATAGATCCTTGTGAAGCCCTTTTTGGCCAATAATAGTGTGACATGTGTCCCTTCAGATTAAAAATTGAGTGGAAACCCAGTCTTGGACCAAATTCTGTGTTTGTTTGGTTGTATATACTCGAAAATGGGTTGTAACTGGCTGTAATTGGATGGGAAACAAATGTAAATTGGGCCTTGATTGGGCTTTTGACTTTGTAAAAGGGTTTTGGGTATGTAAAATGTAATTGGACATTTATTTGGGCTATTTTATTTATTTATTATTATTAGTGTACTGTTTATCTATTACTATTTATGGCCTTATTTATGTAGTATATTCGAACCTCAGACAAAATACGAGTATGACAGCTGCCCTTCTTTGCTTATTGCTGTGGAACATGAAGTGGGCAAAGACTGAAAAGACACAAATATTGTCCGAATCCACTGGCCATCTTCTAAACTACTGAAGATTGAAGATGTTCTTCTCATTACGAAATTCTTTAAACTTCTGCCGAACTGTGGAATCTGAAGTTGTTCTTCTTATTTTGAAATTCTTCATTCTCTGAGGTCTGAAGCTGTTCTTCTTATTATGAAATTCTTCATCCCTCTGTTGAACTATGAGATCTAAAGCTGGTCTCTTTATTATGAAATTCTTCAAACTTCCGTCAAACTATAGAATTTGAGGCTGTTCTTCTTATTATGAAATTCCTCATCTTCCAAGGTCTTAAATTGCTCTTGTCATTCTTCATCTCTTGAGGTCTGAAGTTGTTCTTCTTATTACGAAATTCCTCATCTCTCTGTTGAACAATCCACTTCTCTGTCAAAGTGTTGAACAAGCGAGTTCTTCTTATTATGAACTCACGATTCTTTGCTGAAAACATTGGCTTGCCTCTCTGTAAAGGCGTCGAATAGGCAAGCTCTTCTTATTATGAACTTCCCCATTCTTCAAAAGGGTGAACTTTTCTTATTATGAGTTCTTCATTCTTTGCTAGACGAACTCTTCTCACTGGGAACTTTGGATTCTATAAATGTTGATTCTGCTCTCCTTTGGGGAACAATTAATCCTGCAAAAAGAAACACCATCAATTAATTCAAATTCAATCTGAAATATTTTCAAATTCTTGCTTGAAACACTGAATTCTTTAATGTCGATACTTTTCTGTCTAAGGTGTCTTGATCTTTCTATCTGAAGCTCATATGGGATCTCTTCTCTTGTATCTCTTTCTTTGTTGATCAATTTTTTTGCACCTGCAAAAATTAAATTTATCATTAATTCTAACATTAATTGTAAAAATGTAAAATTTGGGTATATCATTAAGAAACTTCAAGTGCTTCAATAGGAGACGCTGAAACTACAAATCTTTCTCGTTTGGGCCTGAAATTGGTCTATATTGCTTTTCAATTTGGAAACTTGAATCATTTTTGTTGTTTCTATTTTCTTCTTCTTCTTTTCTATTTTTCTTCTTTTTTTCCTTTCTTTTCTTTTTCTCTTTCTCTTTTCTTTTTTCTTTTTTCTTTTTTCACTTTTTCTTTTTCTTTTTTTTCTCTTTTTCTTTTTTTGGAAACCAAGGGCCCAAAGGATTTATATTTCTGCTGATATCATGCCCCACCGTCTTATCGCGATAACATTCGAAAAGTTCTCATCATTTCCAAAGGTATCGGCCCGAAGGACTTAATATCATGCCCTAAGGACTTACTGATGACTCGAAGGATTTAGAACTGTAATGCACTTCCTTTCATGTGCAAACAATCACATCACTCCCGAAGGTGATGGCCCGAAGGACTTAACATCATGCCCGAAGGACTTACTGACAGCCCGAAGGATTTAGAATTGTAATACACTTCCTTTCCTGTACATACAATTACATCACTCTCGAAGGTGATGGCCCGAAGGACTTAACATCATGCCCGAATGACTTACTGACGACCCGAAGGATTTAACACCATGCCTGAAGGACTTACTGATGACCCGAAGGATTTAGAATTGCAATGCACTTCTTTCCTGTGCAAGCAATTAGAAAATCTTTGCTGAAATTCGCCTTTACAAACGGATTGAAATCTTTGCTGAGATCTGCCTCTTCAAACGGATTGAAATCTTTGCTGAAATCTACCTTTTTAAACAGATTAAAATCTTTGCTAAAATCTGCCTCTTTAAACATATTGAAATCTTTGTTGAGATTCGCCTCTTCAAACGGATTAAAATCTTTGCTAGGATCCACCTCTTCGAACGGATTGAAATCTTTGATGAAATTCGCCTCTTCAAACGAAACATCTGACTGAATATGCCTTTTACAAACAAGATGTCTTGCTGAAATCTGCTTATGTAAACAGAATATTTGTTGAAATCTGTCTTTATAAACAAAATATCATGCTGAAACCTACTTTTGTTAAAATCTGCTTCTGCAAACAGAGCCTCTTGCTAAAATCTGTCTTTTTCAAATAGAATATCTTGCTGAAATCCACCTCTGTAAACGAGATATTTATAGAAATCTGCCTATACAAATGGAGCCTCACGTTAGCATCTGCCTCAACAAACATGATATCTTGCAGAAATCCACTTCTGTAAGCAGAATATTTGTTGAAATTCATCTTTGCAAATGGAATATCTTGAGATCTATCTCTGTAAACGGAATATCTTGAGATCTGCTTCTGTAAACATAATATTTTAAGGAAGTCTTCCTTTGTAAGAGGAATGTCTTGAAATTCGCCTCTGTCAACGGAATATCTTGAGAAGTCTGCCTCTGTAAACGAAACATCTTGACATCCACTTCTGCAAACAAAATATCTTAGAGAAATCTGCTTCTGCAAATAGATTATTTTAGGAAATCTGCCTTTGTAAGCGGAATGCCTTGAGATTCGCATCTGTCAACGGAATATCTTGAAAAATATATCTGTAATTAAAGAAAAATCATAAATTAATAAATTTGCTTTCTCACAAACACAACTGTAATCTTTGCTAGATATATTTCTCAAAAATCTATGCTCGCTCGTTATCAAATTTTCTCCTCCGAGATTTTTATTTATTCCTTGCTGGATCTTCTTCTTAGAGATCTTTATTCGCTCTCAACTGGATATTTCCTCCAATATATTTGCATGTTCTTGCTTGGATCAGCTTTTTCAAACTCAAAGCTGGAGATTGATTCTCGTTTTTCCTTGATTGAATCTACAAATTCCTGTCAAGGTATGCAAAAAAGCTTTAGATGTATGAATTAGCATGCTCCTACTTATGAATGCTTGACTATATGATGTATGAATGTTGTCATTTGAGGACCACTTGGGCAAACTTTCATCTGCTGGGGAGCTCCAAATCCCTTCGCTTTTTCTTTCATTAAAACTTCTTCTACCAACAGCAGAACTCATCTCACATTCATATTCAATCTTCAAGATCTCTGCATCTTTTGCTCTAAAGTGTCTTTTCAGGTTTTCACTTTAGATTTTTCTTTTTCTCTCTTTTTTCTTCTCAAGGTGACCTTTCAAGTTTTCACCTCTGTTTTCTCTTCTTTTTTTCCTTTTTTTCTTTTTTCTTTTGCAACAATGTTTTCTTTTATTCATTATGATAGAACTTTTCTTACTTTTCATGGATAGCGCATGGTCCTTTTTTGCCACATCTCATCATGCATTTCTCAAAACTTGAATACCAAGGATCAATTTTTTTCTCAGAAAGTCGCTCATGCTACACCTTCATTCAGCTTCTTTGGCAAAATTCTTTCTCATAGCTACAGAAGAGATCATGATTCACTGTTGTTTTGGCTTGCAGATCTTGTTTACCAGCATGTGATGTTCTGTAAGGTTCTTTTTGCAACATTGCCCCACTCTGGCTTGACTTTAACTACTATATTTGCTCACATTCACCTTGCTTTTTTATTTTTGAATAGCAAAAACCATTAACGGATTGATATGGCTGCATCTTTGCTCCCAAAAGCTAGCTCATGTTCTCTCTTTTTGCCCTATAATCACTTGTGTCATTTCTTACGACTTTTGTTTGAATGTTACTGACCCCTGGAGTTGCATCTTTTCCTCGTCATACTTTCCATCATTAAACAAGTATCGAGGCCACCCCCTATTCTGCACGCACTTAAAGGATTAGTACATCATAATAACGCCTACGAAATTCTTTACTTTTCTTATATCTAATCAATTTATCTGTAAGATACTTGTTGAAAAGATAAGTAAATGGCTCAAAATATTATTTTACTAGATTTGAGAAATTGGAATAATTTGATAAGTCATGGCAAACAACAAAAATCAATATTATGCCTCCTAAATATCAAGTGCAACAAAGCCTTTGAAAAAGATCAACTCCAATGTGACCCCTTCTAAATTGTTAGACTTTTGAGAGAAACAATTCCCATATACCTAATTCTATCTCATTTAAGGTGGCACTCTTTACCTCACCAACTCACCATGCCCCAATCCTTCTCTCTTTTCTGATCTCGATCAAGCTTTAAAAGTCTGGAAGTCCTTGAAGAAAGGTTAACCCTAATAGGCGGGATGTGTTCTGAAGACAAACTTACCTTGCTCCAATACCCGTATATAGTCAAAATGGTCTTTTAAGGCTTGTAATGTAGGTTGTGGCTCTCGGCTACCAAAGAAAGGATATATAGGCTCAAATAAAATATTTAAGGATGATGAAACCAAGGATCATTTCTTCTGATCTGAATATGATCGGATGAAATACATTTTTCCTTTCTCTTTCTTTCTTTTTTCTTTTTCTTTTTCTTTTCTTCTTTTTTGTGGATTGCTTTAGACTGCCTATTTCTAGGTTTTTACCCTATAGTTCATTTTCTTTCCTTGAAATCAATCTTCCACTGCTCCTTTAGACAGAGACTTGTCTGAATGAAAGATCTCACATACATATGTTGCTTTTCTTTTGCACTTTTCAACTTTAGTACTTTCTTTATTGCAGCTTGATTCCTCTGACTTTTGAACACAAGCTTCCACTATTTTCTTTTCTCTTTCTTTCACTTTTTCTTCTTTCTTTTTTTGATTGAATTCAGAGTATTCTTCTTCATTCATCCTGCATTTCTGGCTTTTGTGCTTGATATATTCACTTTCATTTTGCCCATGATTCACAAGGCATTACAATCATAGGATGATCAAGATTGAACATTTTTCCCTTGCAAACAAACTTTCATCCTCTTTGCCCCTAGTGTAGGGGTGATCCTTGGTTTGGGTTGAATTGAAAGAAAAATCCTCAGGCTCAAAGGGGACAACAAATGATATTTTTCTTATTTTCTTTCTTTGTGAAGGGAGATGAAGGAATGCCAAATGTCCTCCTATACTTGGATATCTTCAAAGGAAAGCCATCTTCATGTGGATGATGTTTTGGATGATCTCTTCATTCAAAGACCTTAGCCAACAATGCTTGAGAGGCAATTCACTCAAAATTTGTATTTGGGGTTTTCCCGTGATACCTGAACACTTATTAATGCCTTCTCATTGGCCTAAATAAAGTAGAGGAGAGTCACATTTCTAAAGTTGATCTCTGAATTTAATTCAAGTTCACTCTTATAATTAATATCCCGGGACCTGAGAAAAATGTTAGTGAATATATATACATATATGTATGGGAGAACAAAAACTAACCCATAACAAAGAACGAATGAGATATTAAAAAAAATCAAAGAATGCAAAATGTTTTCCATTTGAGAAAAATATATAGGAAACAAGCATCATAGTAAATAAACTGAAATAACCTATCTTACAAAGAACCCCCAATGCTCGCGGGCAAAAGGGATTGGGATGATTTAGGGTATTACTCCGCAACGATCTTAGAATTGCAGACAGATCTCCCATAGTTCTATGTTGACCATTAGTCAAGAAATACCTGAGTTAATTTTGGTCACTCCGCTTCTATCGTCAATTCTTTATTTTCTTCACCATTACAAAGACATGCCCATTCTTGTTCATGCTCTGGTGCTCTCATTCTTTCTGAAGAGAATTTTTTCAATTTTTCAGTGACCAAATTCCTCAATGTCACTCCACTAGTCTCTTACCATGTTAAGTTTGCCCCACCTTTATTGTTTAGGGCGAATGAATGCTCAAAGTCCGTGAACTTTCATCAAGTTCACTTTTATTTTTACAGAACCACCAGAACTCCGTGGGAAAACTTGTTAAACCCCTGAACTGGCTGATATATGTATTTCATCATCATCATGACATCTGATAGGCAATTTTTCTGAATACCAGCTGAAGATGATTGCCCCATACTCAGTCATATCCTCCCCTTGAGTGGTCGAATATTTGCAACCATGACCTTACATTTTGAAAGCATATTTGAAGCAATACAAAAGAATCTTTGGGCTTGGAGTAACAGAATCAATTCAATATACTACTTAAGAGATAGTTCTTGCAAGCTGTACCCCTTTGATGCATAGACATGAGCGAGACAGACTTTAAAATTTCAGACAATCTGGAAACATTCATTCTAGATCTCTGACTAGCTTACTTCTTGGTTTCCTCTATTAAGGGCCTACACATCTTGGCAACGCATCCTGTTCCCCTTGTGAAACCTACAAATATTGTTGAGATCATAACTATGGGCAGACGGGCTTGACATCTTCTACATTGGCCTGGGTAAAATAAGTCTGAAATGGGCATTCCAAATATATATCAAAATTTGCATTTGTCCGAGGAATCTTTCATGATAGACCTGGTGAGTCAGTTGACCTTTTCCTCTTACGACCTCAGGGAATCCAATCATTGCATTCATTTACTTCTTTCCCTCTTTTCACTTGACATTTCAACATTTGTTTTCTGAGCAATCCAATTGCATTTCCTCCAATCAGGGGCTAGCTTTAAAAGTTACATACCTTAATAGCTGATCTTCAGTGTCAACTTCCAAAATCTCCCACTTCAAGAAGTTCTAAATTCCCAGCTTAAAAATGTAGCAATCTTCAATGTCTCAATCATAACTCGCAATAGTCTTGATGTTTTAACAACTTAATTAATGGGGCTCTGATAATTTCTTGTGATGCGAAACTTCGAGCAATTTGAAATGTATTTCACAATAGAAAATAAGAATGAGATCCAGTTTAGATTTTGACTTTCCAATGACATGAACATCTTGAGCATCTAATCTTGGAACATTCTTTGGTGAAGAAAATATTGCAGAAAATATACCAAAATATTACTTTGACTCTAATAAACCCAAGACTGTAACGAGTTATTCACAAAATTCTGTCATAGCTTCTGTCCCTTTTTTATCTCGACGCTTTAGCAAATGATAGTCTTCGATTGAACTCAACTCTTTACTTCCAGAGCATGAATACCCAACCTTAATGAGAGCAAATACTTCAAGGGGGCCATTATCTGAAAGTAATTTTGTATAGAGCAAGGCCACAAATCTGAATACGGCATTGGATAGGAATGATTGTCTTCTTTTTCTGACAGATCTCTTTTGTCTCTTTATCTCGTATCTATATTCTGCTCCTCTTGCAATCAACTCCCTTGTGAGTAAGCTTCAATTTCTAACTAACCCTAACATTCACCGTTTTAGGAAAATATAGTATGCCCCTCGTTTCCTTTGGGATCATTACATCTTCTGACTCTTGCTGAACCATCGATCGGTAAAACTTTTGGCTAAACTCCAAAATTTGAATTCATGCAATCTTCCCAAGCCTGTCCACTGGACTTCTTTCATTTTAGTATTTTCAAAGTCTACCAGTGCCTCTAAGTCAAACATTTCACTGTTCTCATCATAATCCAAACTCGGGTCTTCTAGATTCTATACAAATGCCCCTAGCTATATTGATTCGAACTTGCCCATCTTTTTTTGCTTTTATTCTCATCTCTCTCTTTTCTTTCTTTTTTCTTTTTCTTCTTCTTTGACTTTCTTTTCTTTGACTTTCTTTTTTTTCTTTTTTGACTCTTTTTTTGTTTTTGTTTTTTTTTTGCCTTTTCTTTCTCTTTTTTGCATGAAGAGTCATTTCAGACTGAACCCTTATGTGAGATGGGTTTCTAGCTTGATCACTCTTGTTGGTGTTTCATATTAGCTCGTACTCCATCTCGTTTTCGAACTGATCAACCTTTTCCTTCATTCGGTCCAATTGGTTATCAACAACCTTTGTGACTGCTCAACCTTAATAAATTTGTTACCCATGTTTTTCAGAACATGAACTTTAACTAATGTAATGTTACTTTATTAAAAAAATGCAATATTTAAACAAAAGTGCAATTTTTATATTTTACATAATGTTTAAATGTTGTAATGCATGAATGCACGAGGTATCAATTTCAAAAACTAGTCATTAGAACGACACCCATTTAACTGAAAGGTCGAATATAGAGAAAAGGCAATATGTCACTAGCTCCAGCTCCTTTAGTTGATCATTTTGTTTAGCCTCTGAATCAATGTCTGCCCTGGCTCGGTGTCTGTACCAAAATGTTGTTGTGGGATCACAACTTCATCGAACAAAATCTGCACATATCAAGCAACTCCCCGCACTTGGCTCCTAAAGTTAATCATTTCACATCACTGTTTCTGGATAGCCCAGATTACTGCCCTAGCTTGACTTTCAGTGTTTTATCCTTTATCGTGGTGCCACTTCAAAACTTACAAGCTGGTCTTTCAAAATGTTGTACTGCATTTTCTGATTATGTCACTTTCCTCGGCTCCTCATTTTGTCAGCATTTCTCTGATTATGATACCCTTCGGTAAATTCGTCATTCATGGAACTTGGATATCACCTCTGAGTTCAAAGCTTTCTATTCTTATTTGGATTATTTCTTGACAACAACGGCACTTGAATGCCCCTTCAATTTATCCGTTATTTATTCCTCCTTTGGTCATCATTATTTTTCTAAATACTGCATCTTGTTTATTTTTGTAACTGCCACTGACCTTATCTTGAACCCTAAATTGTTATTGAGTCTTTGTATAAACCTTATCCTTTTTGACCATTGGATTAGTGTAGCAAAGCCTCGTATTTCCTTATTGTTGGTGTCACATGTATCTTCCCAAAAAGCGAATAATTATATTGGGCTTCATACACAGGTCACGACCCTAAACAACTATTGATCCATTTGACTGTCTAGTAGCAATATTATAACCCAATAATCTTGCTGGAAATAACTCTTCATATTCCCCATCCTATGGTTCTCAAATTAACTGATTCTGGCAAAACTTCATTATGCTCTGAATTTTCTGGTACAACTTTGCAATAATGACATTTGGCCTCTACAGATATTGTCTTCGTTCTTGTTTTGAGTTTTCTCGAATCGTGTCCAAAGTGACATATTGTCCCCTACTTGTCTATCGGACCCTTCAGCCCTTATGGCCACCACCTACTCGACTAATTCTCGAATTGATACCTCCCAAGAATGCAATGTGATACAACATTTATAGAATAAAACACACCCAAACAAGACAACAAAACAAAAGAAAAAATTGTGTCAGTATGGTGAATTAATATTGTAAGCAAAAATAATTTTTACAAGAAAAGAAAAAAATTATTGCGTAAAATTAACCAGAGAACAATTTATTTTGCACACAAAAATAACCAGAGAAGTGAATTTAAATCAGCAACACCCTGTTTGGCTCTAGTGGGGTAGGTTTCTATTACAGTATGTAGGTTTCGATCTAGACTCTGGGTACTCGAACTGTCGTTACTCGACTAGTAAGACATCGATACGGGAGTATACAGCCTCTTATAGCGGAGGCGTAACCTCACGGTGTATAAGGTTGGTATATCGGAGGGAGGACAAAATTCCGATCACGAAGCTGAATAACTCACATAGGATCATGCCTCAAACCACTTAAAGGCGAAAAGCCCGGGTAGAAGGCTTACGCATGAATGACAATTTATATCATACAAGAAAAAGCTATCTCCATTTTTCCTAAAAATTCATCCAATAATTATGAAAAAATTAAATTCAAATTACTATCTAAAATGCCACGTAAAATTAATTAGGCCTGACTCTCGGTTCTAAAGTTTTCCCTAGTGGATTCGCCAAGCTGTCGCGACCATTTTTGAATTCGAGTGTGTAAAAATAGCTTGATGATCGAACTTTTGGAAAATTAGGGTCTTTTTGGCCAGTTTTAGTTTAATCTTGAAAATTTAGGGTTTTCATATTAAATCAGATTTTCCTTTATTTATTTTTAAAAAACGTTTGAAGTCGCCATAGATCACTTTGAGGTAGACCGGACACCGGAAAAACAAACCAGAGATTATGTCTTAAAAATTGGGTTCGAGAGTCGGTTATATGTAGGGAAGGATTAGCACCCCTACATACGCCCGTTATCGGTACCTTTAATTTTACGTGGCATTTTGGTATTTCGAATAATTATTTGAATTTAATTATTAATTGAATTTAAATCCCGGATGCATATATCCTTTTATAAGGAAATTCATTTTGTTCGAATACGAGATTAAAAGTACCCCGTTATGTGGCACCTCTATTCGTATTTAAAAATGAATTTCCAACATAAAAGGTTTTAAATGAATGACTTTTTATTGTCTTGTTAATTTTAAGTACTATTCCTAACAAGGCTCTAATTGATTAATTAATTATACTATGAATATTAATTAGTTTAATGACTTTTATGAGAAAATGCCAATTTCTTGAACACATTCCATATATTTAAACCCTTAAACTAATCATATTCCTAATTAATTAATCTTTCTAATTAATTAAAGTTATAGTCCTAATTAAGGCTCTAACAATTTATTATTCAATTATAAGTGAAAATATATATCGAATATACACCTTTATGACCAAGGTTGAGATAACACCCCATTGTAAACAATGAAACACCATCCAAATTTGAACCTCAAAGATTCTATTCGATATACATTTAATTAACTACAATGTATTCTAATTAATTGTTTAATTTTAACTAAAACTAAATTAATAATCAATTTTAAGTGGAATATATATTAAATATATTTTAAAGAAATCCATGTGATAACACCCCATTGTAAACAATGGAACACCATCCAAATTTGGATTCTAAAATTATATTTAATATACTTTTAATAACTACAATTATCTACCCTATTTAATTATTGAACTCTGATTAAAGAACTTAAACTAAAAGGCTCTAAACAAATATTAAGTCTAAATGCATATTTAATTATCTATTAAATTATACTATATGCTTGATTTTAAAGAAATGCACTCAAACATATAAATTAATTGCATTTAATAAAACAAACAATTAACTAGATGACTGAATTAAAAGAAATTGAACATTAAAACTGATTTTTATTACTATAGGACTAAATTGAAAAGATACAAAACTCTAGATTCCCAATTACAAATTACAGTGACCCAAATGTATAGATTACAAATCTAGGGGTTCAATAAAGGGGTCAAGGGGCTAAATTGGAACAATTGCAAAATTTTGGGCTCAAATCTAAGAGGAATGGGGACTAAATTGAGAAAAGATAAAATTTTGGAAAAATACCAAATGATATCCGTATTAAAAATGCGGATATGACCCGACCCGGATAAGGGTGCGCAGACCCCTTTTTGACCCGCTGCCAAAACGGCAGCATTTTGGAATGGCTATAAAGCCCATTTTTTAAGCATCAACTTTTATTTCCATATTTTCTCCTCTCTTTCCTCTCTCTCTACCTGAAACGCCCTGAACCATAACACTCCAAATCCAGAAAATGTTGCCAAAATGGATTGAAATCCATGGTTTTTGCTTGAACCTCATTCGTGTTCGTCCATTTTCGGATGAAAACTAAACTATTAGGCCACAAACCCTAAACAACTTAGCCCTTAAATCTTCAACCGCCTCTCTCCGGCCATGCTCAGCAGTTCGTCGGCCACCATCCCTGAACTTCGATCATTGCCTCACTTCGGCCGGCCACCGCGAGACAATTTCCGACCGTCGTGAGGCAATTTTCGGCCACCGCCAACCGCCGTACCGAAACCCTAACTTATCCCAAAAATTTCCATGTTTAACCCAAAAGTTCTAAATTTATCCTAATCCGACTGGATCTAACCCTTCTTCCCCAAAAGCCGAACCTAAACTACTCGGATTCGAAAGAATCCTCCCAAGATCTCCCGATCTAGAACTAAGCTACCCATCCACACTCAACCTCTTCAACTCCGCCCGTTCAGAAACAATTCTGGCCGCCACAAGACAAAAACTCCACCACAGAAAGGATTTCCGATCTTTTATTTATTGTTTTTTACTATTGTTTTGTTAAACTAACATGTTTATTATTTTTGCAGAAATAAAGAAATGGGAAAAATATACCTCCTTTGTGATTCCGGCAACTCTACAACTTCCGGCGACGATTAGGCTCCGGCGGCGACCGTCCAGCTATTGGTGGTTTACCTCCACATAGGCGGTTCGGCTTCCCCGAGGTAAGCTTCTATCTCCTCTTTATTATTATTATTACTTTATTTATTATATTATTAGTGGCTATCATTATTATTCTGACTTTTCTCTTTCTTCTTATTTATAGGTGGGCAGAGGATGATGTAATCGGATGCCAGCTGGATCAAAGAAACACATGTCCTTGTGAAGCCCTTTTTGGCCAATAATAGTGTGACATGTGTCCCTTCAGATTAAAAATTGAGCAGGAAACCCAGTCTTGGACCAAATTTTGTGTTTGTTTGGTTGTATATACCCGAAAATGGGTCCGATCCGATATTGACCTGACTCGAAAAGCAACTGATCTGATATTGGCCTGACCCAAAAAGTCAACCGATCTGATATAGAACCTAATAAAAAATTCAACCGATTCGATATTGACCTGACCTAAAAATCAACCGATCCAATATTAACCCGACTCGAAATAACATAGACCCAAACTAAATCTGAACCAGACCCAATCCGACTCAAATTGAACATAAACCGAAAACAACCCGAATCGAATATCAACCCGACCCTAAGTGACATGACCCAACCCCGATCCGAACGACCTGATTGCCATCTCTAGGAATATGAGGGAACAAAAATGAGCAATTGACCAACCGACCAAATTTGCTTGCTCTAAAATACACTTCCTAAAGCTAATAAAATGTGCTTTCTTTCATATATTGATTTTATAAGTGATCATAAATTTAACCCTAAATGTTTTAACCTTTCATCAATTTGACACTCAATCTTTTATAGATTGAAGAATTGTACTGTTTATTTTCTCTAATAAAATACTTGTTAAAACATCATTTTTAACAATATTGACATGATAATCCACGTGACAGTTTATTAACATATAACATTATTTATTTTATATGCCACATCAATTCCTAAAAAATTATATGTCATATAAAAAATAATTTAAAATTTTAAAAAATAAAAGACTTTAAAAGCATTTAAAAATAAAAAAATAAAAAATGTCATGAAATATATGTGGACTACATTGAGAGCTTAATAACAACGTTTTTAAAAAGCTTAATGTTTTATTTAAAATTGTTATTGTTGTAACATCTAGGTCTTGAGTTTAAATACGTTTAAATACAATTATCTTTCCTTTAAACGTTAAGGGTTATGAATAGTTTAACGTCACTCCTTAATGATAGACTATATGAATGAGCTGGAGTAAATTTGTCTTGTTGGCATGGTTACTAATGTTATTGTAATATTTAGGTCATGTGTTTGAATATGCTTCAATGTAATTATTTTGAATTTAAATGTTAGAAATTATAAATAGTTTTAAGGACGGAACGCCCTTGAGGCCTAAAAGGGCCTAGGTCCATGTTATAAATTTAACAAAGTTAATAAATTTAGTTTAATACCAATTTGACCCCTATAAAAGATAAATGTTTAAATTAAAAAGCACAAATACTTATTAAATATTTAATTAAATAGGGACTGAAATAAAGGACAAATATGTGTCCTTAACTTTTTTTATCTTGACTCTGTCCTTGAATAATTTAAATTTTAAAGATGATCCCTTAAGATCGATTATATGAATGAGTTGGAGTAAACTCGTGTTAAAATGGAAAGTTTTTATAAACATTAAGTCTTTGTTTGCGGTTGAGGTTGCAAAACCATGGTTTGCCCCCAAACCAAGGTTTTGTAAAAGCTAGTTTTTATAGCTTTTGGCAAACCAAGGTTTGAGAAGCTAGTTTTGGGGAGCAAACCAAGATTTTAACACTCAAAAGCTGTCTGTTTTTTTGTTGCTTCTGGTTTTTCAAAATGGCTTTTCCACCCAGAAACAATCGCAAATAGGGCCTAAGTAAACATGTACGAAAATCAAAGCATGATTAAAGCAATCGTGAGCAGAATGACCTCATTGAAACCCTATCTCACCTTTAGCCAAAAAGTATCTCAAAAAGTGTTCTTGAAACTCCATAATCAATCCACCACCTTGAACATCCCAAGTTTCTTATAAGCACGTGGGAACAGTTCTCCGACATGGATTCCTTCATGTGTTTTATTTTGCAGGAACACCAAAAGTGCTGCCCAAACCTAAGAATTCTACATTTCTTCAACCTATATAATCCCCACTGACATCCACCAGCCATGCAGACAACACAAACAACTTGAGCTTTAAGTTTAGTAATGGAGGGTACAATTAAGAGCAAGGATGAGACTACTCGATACCGAGGCGTACGAAGGCGGCCTTGGGGGACGTTCGGGGCCGAGATACGAGACCCCAACCAGCAAGGAGCTCGTGTTTGGCTTGGGACATTTAACACAGCCGAAGAGGCTGCTCGAGCTTATGACAAAGCCGCTTATGCCATGAGAGGTCACTACGCTATTCTTAATTTCCCGCAGGAGTATCCCATGGGCAATGGCGTTGCCGCCTATAATGCGTACTGCCGTTCGTCTTCCGTCGGTTCCTCGTCATCATCGATGGGCAGAGAGGTGTTTGAAATCGAGTATTTGGATGATAATCTGCTTGAAGAACTGCTTGAAATTGAAGAGAGGAAGACATGAAGTTAACAATGATGACAATTTTCCTGGGGCGACAATAAGAACCCTGTTGTTTCATTGGCTTCTTAATTTAAATATCTTGAAATCATTTGATAATTAGTGAACTAGTATTTACTTAAATCATTGTTTTTCATACAATTCCATAGAAGAAGACAAAATATGCATAAGAGATAAATAAATTAAGCATATGAATCAGTTCGGATGAATACAATAGTTAAACGAAATTACTACACTAAGAACACAGAGATTCTAAGTTCTAACGGTTTCACACTTTCCCAAGTGGAGTAAATGTGTCATGTTCGACATTCTCATTCCCTCGAGGACAAGAGTCCATTCGCTGGTGAGAAACTGCCTGAAGATAAGGAAGAGAAGCCGAGAGATTAATAGAGTAGGCACTCGAAATATGTCCATTCTATTACGATGGAGAAAATGCAAGAGAGATGCGAAGAAATCTTTTGGCGAATCCACCATCAATTAGTTCATTCTCCCACATGAGAAAAACATCCAAAGGTAAGGTATTCGAACCGGACCGTACAACTCATTCTACGTCGTGAGACCACGGGAACGATTGCCGCTAATCACGCGCCAATGCAAGATTCCTAACCAAAGCCTTATAGGGGAACATGAAGCACAAACCAGGCAATGAACATCACCCATAATCATCTTCTCCCATATCAGTATGCATTGCAATTAAGTGCCAAAATTTAGATCATCACCACAATATTTGTAGTTTAGTGTAAAAATAAGGGAACAAACTATGCTTCAACACTAAAAAATTAAATTTTAAGTCATAATGTTAAATTCTAAATCCTAAACTCTAAGCTCTAAAAAATACCATACAACAAATTTCATAAACCTTAAAACTAAACTCTAACCCTAAATCTAATGTTTTGATGTGAGGGCATAAATAGGGGCACAAGAAAGAGCCAGAGAATTTATATAATTCTCTTCCAAATAAGGGCTGATTTTTATTTATCAATTGTTATCAGCCTCTCCAACTTAGCTAGTTTATATTCAAGTTGGCCCATGTCATGATGTTTATTCTGTTGTAAAATTGTTAGAATCCGAGATGGTAAAAGAAATTGAAATTAAAATTAAAATTTAAATAAATTAAATATTCGGAAATAACATAATAAAAGAAACAAACTCTGATTCGTTTGAAAAAAAAGTAGGAAACATGTTGAGGCCAGTAGCTATGTAGTTTTCTTAAGATAGATTTTGACTATTTTAAAGTACTCGAGTTTGCCGGCCGTCTGACTCCCAACATACAATAACAAAATGATCTTCGACAGAAACACAAACTGAAGAGATCATGAACTATGCTCTTGACTTTGTCTATCACCGAAAATACTAGAGGAGAAAAAAATAATTTTGAGTTGTGTTTTGAAACTGAAGAGAGGAATGATATATTTATAGGGGAATGGAAAAGAAAAAAATATGGAAAACAAATATTTTGTATTAATGGCCATTGACCCTCTGTCCGATTTAATTCGAAAATAGTCAATTAATACCTTATTAAAAGGAATATATTTTCGTGAATTGCAACTATTAATTTGAAGAGGATAAAAATATCCACAAGCCCAAAAAGGGCAAACTCATCCAAACATTTGCATCAATGCAAATGTGCCCGCCCCAACCTGAATGGGTTTGATGTGTTTCAATTTGCACACCCCTGCACTTGTGCACAAGGCATAATTTTCATTCAAATCATTCAATAATTAGCAAGTGAGTTGGTGTATTTAAACATTTTTCATGCTTGTTATCCTACCAATGTGGGATTAGGGGTTCTTATTTTTCCTTACACAATTCACAAGTACCTTACTTTGAACATCAATTTCTCATTCATCACTCAACCGTTTTGAGCATATGAGATACTGTTGTAAAGGTCTCATAGAATAGAATATGAACCAATAAATTTATCATTCGAATCTCTATCTTTACCCATAGAAATTATGGGATTTATCATATTTTTCCAACATATTCTTGACTTTGACGCCATTGGCATGGATTTTTGCAGGTTTCAAAGGTCATTTTTCTTTTATATATGATATTCATATACCATTTTTAAAATTACGTATTCAACGGTCCAAATGACGTTAAGAAAGTGAAGTCAGATCATGGTATAAAGCAATGTTTAGTGTAAACATTATTCAGAATATTCTTTAAAATTTATCTTCAATCATTGCCCATGTGATAAAATGGCAAACGTGGTGAGATATATGCAAAGCAACTAGAATCATAGGTGACTGATTACATTTTTTTAAGTATCTTGAATATCTTGAATATAGTAAAATACATACCCATATGCTTTTAATAATAAAATGCCTTAGAAAAAACCAATTATCACGTTTGGTTTGCGTAAAAGAAATTTATTTAGTTGACACCGTCATTGTTATTTGATAGAAAAAAACTTTCATATACAGATAGTATAAACTAAAACGTGTCTTTTAGTTTCGGGCTAAAGTTTTAGTTTAGGGTTTAAATTTTAGGGGTTTAGGTTGTCGGGTTTAGAATCTAAAGTTAGTGTTTAGAATTTAAGGTATATGGTTTAAATTTAGGGTTTAATTTTTTAGGGTTAGGGTTAAAAATTTAGGATTTTGGTTTTATAGTGTAAATATGCAGGCTTGTGTAAAATTAGTTTTACACAACCTATGTATTAAAATTTTACCCGTTGTGATAATATTTATATCTTAATTTTTTTGATTAAATAGTAAGGTATTACATTCCTATACTGGGATTCGAACCTATACAAGATGAGCATCTTTAGCCACTAGGCTAATTAGTGGATTTTTTATATCTTAAATCTGAATGTGTATAAGTACAATTATCATTGATTTAACATATAGCAGTTATGAATAGTTTAAATGTTAAACAAGTATATTTGGTCGGTTGGTCAAGCTGCTCATTTTTGTTTTCTTATTTCTCTTAAGTTATGGGTTCTAGATCTACTAAGAGCATTTCTTTTATTTTCCTAGAGTCCTCTTTCCCCTGTCTTATTCTCCCCTCTAAGTAGAATTAAAATTAGAATTTGTCAAAAAAAATTTTAAATGTTACTATTTAAAGATTGACTATATGAATGGGCTGGAGTAAACATGTTCAGTTGACATCGTTATTAAGTCTTCCTAACATCGAGGACTTGAGTTCAGGGGCCGACGATAATGGGACCAGATGGAGTGTTGACCCTCAAAATTTTAAAAATTTAATACTTTGTCATTCAAAACTTTAACAGTTTCGATTTGCCCCCTTCAAAACTTTTAAATATTCTTATTATTTTTCATTTTTTTTGAATGTTTGTAATTAAGCATTCTCTTAAAAAATTTAAAAAGTCATTTTTTTGAAAATTTTAGTTAGATTCCAAATTCTTAAAAAATAAATTAAAAATTTTAATTAGATATTTGAATTTTTAAAAATTTTAAGTAGGCTTCCTCAACATTCGTTATCAAGATCCACCCATGCTTGAAATCGAATACGCTTAAATGCAATTGTCTTTTTTGTTTAATCATCGGTATCCAACTCATTGTCTGACTAATCTGGATCGAGTACTGTAGAGGCCTATTATGGAGAGATCATATCAACTCAATTTGCTTCATTCACAACACTGGCATTCAAATTCCTAACCTTATTTAAGAGATCTAGTGTCTCATCCCATTAGACCAACTAGTTGTTGGTAAATGCAATTATCTTTTATTTAAATGTTAGGAGTTATAAATAGGTTAATGTGATTACTTAAGATTGGCTATATGAACGACCGGGACTAAACTTAAGACAATCTTAGAAAAACTAAGTAAACAAGTATTGGAAATCAAAGCTTGATTAAAGGAAGTGCAAAATGATAAAGCAATCGTAATCAGAATGACCTCATTAAACCCTATCTCACCTTTACCCAAAAAGTCTTCTTGAAACTCCATAACTAACCAATCCACCACCTTGAACATCCCAAGTTTCTTACAAGCACGTGGAAACAGTTATCCGACATGGATTCCTTCATGTGTTTTATTTTGTAGGAACACCAAAAGTGCTGCCAAACCTAAGAATTCCACATTTCTTCAACCTATATAATCCCCATTGACATCCACCAGCCATGCAGATTGCAGACAACACAAACAACTTGAGCTTTAAGTTCGGTAATGGAGGGTAATTTTAAGAGCAAGGATGACAGAGCAGGCGAGACGACTCGATACCGAGGCGTACGTCGGCGGCCATGGGGGACATTCGGGGCGGAGATACGAGACCCCAACCAGCAGGGGGCTCGTGTTTGGCTCGGGAAGTTTAACACCGCCGAGGAGGCTGCTCGAGCTTATGACAAAGCCGCTTATGCCATGAGAGGTCACTACGCTATTCTTAATTTCCCGCAGGAGTATCCCATGGGAAATGGCGTCGCAGCCTATAATGCGTACTGCCGTTCGTCTTCCGTTGGTTCCTCGTCTTCGTCGTCATCATCGATGGGCAGAGAGGTGTTCGAAATTGAGTATTTGGATGATAATCTGCTTGAAGAACTGCTTGAAATTGAAGAGAGGAAGAGCAGGAAGACATGAAGCTAACAATGGTGACAATTTTCCTGGGCGACAATAAGAACCCTGTTGTTTCTTGTTTCTTAATTTACGTATCTTGAAAGTCATTTTTGATCTCCTCAATTTTTTTTCTGAACAAATATAATTTTATTAAGGAAAATCATACACGCCCTAAATTATAATTACATTTGATATCTAATCAGAGCATGTTCCCTGCCTAAATTATGAAAAATTATTAAATGGGTCTGGCTCACCACGTCATCCATGGTCACATCCAATAATAATTTTTCATCTCACTTTTTTTTCAAGGTGAATCTTCACATCTTTCCTACATGTCATTAAATGAATGAATCTCATTGGATGGGACTATGGATGACGTGGTGAGCCGGAACCATGTAATAATTTCTCTTAAATTATAGTTACAACTTTTGTTTTTATACTTAATTACAGGAAAATGATTAAGATTAAAAATATTAAAATTTGAATTTCAAATGGTTGAATAATACTTCTTAAATATATTAAAATGTGCATTTATTTCTTATATTGATTTTAGACATGATCATATATTTAACCCCAAATAATTTTACCTTTAGTCAATCTTTCAGGAATTTAAGAGTCAAATTGCTTTTTTTAAATGAAATACTTACTAGAACACTTTTTTTAATAGTATTGACATAGCAGTTTGCGTGATATTTTACGTGTACGACATATTGATATGACATTATTTATCTTATATGTCAAATCAACAAATAATTTAAAATAAAAAATGAAAAATAAATCTTAAGAAAATTAAAAGAATAGCATGGAATACACGTGAAATACCATGAGAGTTGTAATGTCAACATCATTAAAAACTTAATACTTTATTTAATTTCCCGTTAAAAAAGTAATTCGACTATTTTTGAAAGATTGAGGATCAACTTCGATCCTTTTGAATAAAATGAAGGCTAAATTTAACTTTTTTAAAAAAGAAAATATAAAATTAATAATTAAATTTATCATTACGCTATTATTTTAAATGGTTAGACCTTCAAAAAGGGCGAACATGGGAATGTTGAACCTTGCAAGTGACACATATATGGTAAATTATTAGTGCTACCAAACTATTTATGAACTTTTAGGAAAGGAGGGAATATAAATAATACTTGTATATGGTAAACGTGGAGTCTTTTAGCAATCGCAATAGCCAATATGTACAATTAAAGATGTAATTATGAAATCTTGTTACATCTATCTAGAAGATCATATGATTTAAGTAATTATTATATTCGATCTTGGTTACGAAGGAAATTTTTAATGAGATACGTTTACTTTTAAAAAAATTATCATATCTTTGTACAAGTGCTCAATGTTCTCTTATTTATGAATAAAGAATTATATGAATAGTACAATCATTGTATCGAACTGTATGCGAAACTAACATTGCAATAATCTTCATACCGATACTTGTTAATGAATTCAACTTTAGGCAATACCATGCAGGTGTTGGTTTGCGCAACTTTTCATAACCGGCAACCTTAATATGTTGAGTACAAACTAGTTTATATTAAAAAATGTTGAGTACAATGATTAAATATATTGTATTCTTAATATTCGAAACTATATTTGAACTTTAGAGATGATTAAGGATGAAATCAGGAAAAGGAAACCTTGAGAGGCCAAAGTTAAATTGAAACTTTTTAAGAGGATTCGAAATGAAAACGTAACACTGTATTAATTTAAAATTTTTGATGGGGCTAACTCATAAAGTTATCAATTTTGCATGCACCAAAATGTAATTTTACCATTGTACTCGTTTAAAATGTTACCTCAAACGTTTGATTCTCTTGGCCTTAGCATATATCTCACCACTTTGCCATATTTCTCACATGCACAACGATAAAAGGTAAATTTTAAAGAGGGTTCTGAATATTTTGTAGACCAAACAGTTCTTTATATCATGATCATATATCACCTTCTTAACGTCATTGGGGGATTAGATCTGCAATTATTTTAATTAAAAAATGGAAATTGTCTAACAGATATGATGAAATATTAGGCCTTTAAATAAGATTCAACTATTAAATAATGTTAGCGTAATATTAAATTGAAAAACTAGATAATTAATTTTTGTAGAAATTAATAATCCATCAAAATATTGAGAACAACAATATACAAAAAAAAACAGTTATAAAATTCGGAGTTATGGGCAAAATATTAATATCAAAAAGTGGGAAGGGAAATCATAATTAATCTATTTTTAATAATATATACAAAATAAATGTAAAAAAAAAAATCTCGTGGGGAGGAGCCCTTCCTAGGACCCACATGAGTCCGTCTCTGAGCACCTCATACGTGGGAAGGAGCTATATGTAACAGGGTGGGTCACGTCTCACCAAATTTTGAATTTAATTGTATTTTAGGTCTCTTCTAATTTTGAAGCTAGACAAATTAGACTTGGATCCCTTAATTTTTTGAATTCAATTGTTATTTAGGTCTTTTAGTTTTGAAATTAGGTAAATTAGGGTCTTTGCCTATATTTTTAAAAAAATATTTTTTAGGTCCCTTTCTTTCAAAATAAAATAAATTAATATCCTAGCCCCTCTAACTTTAAATTTTAAATTGTCTTTTTCGAATATTAATTTTAAATTGATTACTTAATGATTATACTTCAACTATCATTTTATTCCTATTAATATTTACCCTATGAAATTTTTTCCTAACTCTGCCCCTGCCTTGGATTGTTATGATTGATTAGATTGATGTCGAAATATGATAGCATTTCGATACTTAAACTAGAGTTAAAAACGTTTTTTTTTTATGATAAAAACGTGAAAATTGGATGTTTTAGGGCATTTTATCAAGCACGAGTATATATTTCACCATGTTTGAGACACTTCAGTGCATGGGCAAGAATAAGAATTTTGCATCCCTCTAATTCAAGACCCTTCAGTGGGATATACGGGAGATAAATACATATACTCCATGTCTATATCTCGAATAAAATTTTTGTCCTTTTTCAGTATTTTTATTTATTCTCCTACACTAAAAATTTAGGTTTGTGGTTTAAGATTAAAGTTTAGGATTAGAGTTTAAAAAATTTAGGGTAAGATGTATTTTTTAGAATTTAGGATTTGAGTTTTATGATTCAGAATTTAAGTTAGAATTTAAAATTTGATCTTTTAGTGTTGAGACATAAAAGGAGACACTGAAAAGGGCAGAAGATTTTCGTCCCTATGCCTCTCCTGTAAGCTTTTGATTCTCTGGGCCTTTGCTTTGTACATATATCACCACCTTTGCCATTGTCTCACATGCTAAAAATGATAAAATGTTATAGAAGATTCTGAATATTATGCATACTAAACAGTTCCATCATCATCTCAGATCACCTTCTTAACGTCATTGGGACAGTTGGATATTGTCCTTTCTCTAAAATACAAAAATCTCATATCGCGGGTTAGTTTAGCACGACCAAGTATTAGATCCCTTAGGCAAGGCTAGGAGTTTGAATCCTAAAATTGTGAATGGATCAGCAATTGAGTTGGGAATCTCGCCCCATAATAGACATTTACAGTATTCGATTTGGATTAACCAGCTAATAAATTACATACTAGTGGTTATACCAAAAGAATACAAAAAAGACTGCAACTCGATAATAGTAAAAAGAAATACATTAAAATATTGAATTTTAAAAATTTAAGTTCGAACTTTAAAAGATGATATTGTTAAGAACAGTAGATTGACCTTCATCTGAAATGAAATTAGAAAATGATGAAACAATCGTAAGGTACATGAGCTCATTGAAACCCTATGTCACGTATATAGAAAAAGGTGGCAACATAAAGATGTTGAAAAAAAGGGGAAATTGTTGTTAAATTCTATAATCGTCCACCTTGACTATCCATCACGTGGAAACAATGCTTCTCCATGGATTCCTTCATGTGTTTTATTTTGTAGGGACACCAAACCTACTATAAATTAAATCCATACATACATCAGCCATGCATATAACACAACAAACAGCTTCGACTTTAAGTTTGGCAATGGAGGGTAATTTTAAGTGCATGGATGACAGGGAAGGCGGCAGGTTAGGCAATACTACTCGATACCGAGGCGTACGTAGCCGGCCTTGGGGTACGTTTGGGGCCGAGATACGTGACCCCAACCAGCAGGGAGCTCGTGTTTGGCTCGGAACATTTAACACTGCCGAAGAGGCTGCTCGAGCTTATGATAGAGCTGCTTATGCCATGAGAGGTCAGTTCGCGACTCTTAATTTCCCGCATGAGTATGGCATGGGTGGTGGCGCCGCAGCTAATGCTTACCGCGATTCGTCTTCTGCCGTTTCGTCGTCGACAGAGAGTGGCAAACAGGTTTTCGAGATCGAGTATTTGGATGATAATTTGCTTGAAGAACTTCTTGGAACCGAAGAGAGGAAGAGCAACAATAAAGTTGACAATGGTGACAAATTTCCTAATAAGAACCCTACTGCTTAATTTAAGTATCTTGAAAGCCTTTCTTGATTTTTCCCGTTTGATAACTAATTAAAGCACTTTATTTTCTCTGTCTAAATTATAAATGAAGAATTGGCCAAAAAATTATTATAAAGAAAAAATAAATAAATTGAAGCGGTTTATGTATTTTCATCATTCATATATTTATGTTATGTAATATATACATATATTTTTTTTTATTTAGACAAAAAAGATAGGCCTAATTTAAACATGGGCTGAACTCGAGATCCAACCTTCAAGGCTTGAATCTGATCTCCTTTTTAAGTTTATAATATATTCTTTATTTTATTTTTATATATTATATAATTTAGAGTTTAAATTTGATACACAGGCTGTGTAAAATAAATTTTACACAAATCTGCCTATTTCTACTATAAATCAAAATTAAACTTAAACCCTAAAAACTAAACCCAAAACTATAAACCCTAAGCCCTAAATTATAAACCCCAACCTTAAATTCTAAAACCTACAACCCAAACCCCTAATCTTTAAACCCTAAACTAAACGCCTAACCCCTAAAACTAAAAGGTTTGTGTAAACTAAAGTTTACACAGACTGCGTATTAAAGTTTTTCTCTATAATTTATATCACATAAAATTAAATTTATGATAATATATAATACTATAATACAAGCATTAAAAAATATGTTAAGTTATCCTTTTATAAAAGAATTAATCTCAACTATCAAATTCCTCGAACTTGAAATTAAATGATAATCGCTTATAAAATTTTTGATGATCGAAATTAATTATCTTGCTTTTTTTGCATTTTTTTTTTGTGAATGAGAAATTTACACATCTTAAAAATTAAAAAGGAATCTAAAGGAAGATACTTATAGTTTTTTGTTATTTAATTTATTCGAATTAAAGAATTTAATTCAAAAAATTGAATAACTCAAATAACTTGATTTATCTAACTTGAAATAGAAACTCATTTTTTTAGTTAAGTCAAGCTTTAAAACCCTAAATATACGTATATTCATGAATTCTATAAAATTTAACCATTAAAATCAAAATACAAAAGAAAAAGTGACATTCATATATTTAAAATTTCAATCTCAATATTTATAATTTCAATCCCAATATTTATAATTTCAAACTTTTTTAGAACAATAAAGATTTAACACTTAACGTTTATAATTTTTTTTTCAACTTAGCTTTTATTTTTTAATTAGTTAGATCCTTCAGCCTCTTATAAGAAAAATCATATTTTTTAAATAAAAACATGACTAAAACTTCGACAAAGCATCATACATAACAATTCATGTGTAATTCGTGTTGATAACATCAACAAATAATTTAAATTTTATAAAATATTAAATACAAAACTTTGAAAATCTAAAATTTCGTAAATTGTTATAAAAATTCTAAAAATAACAATACTTATGTGAACCGTAATACAAAGTGTCATATTTATATAGGGTAAAATTTTGATACACAGGCTGCGTAAAATTAATTTTACACAAGCATGTGTATTTACAATATAAATTAAAATTAAACTTAAACCCTAAAAAATTAAACCCCAAACCCTAAACTTTAAATTCTAAACACTAACCTTAAATTTTAAACCCTACAACCCAAACCTCTAAACTTTAAACCCTAAACTAAATCTCTAACCCCTAAAACTAAAAGGTCTGCGTAAACTTTATTGAAGTTTTTCTCATCTATATATTAAAAACTAATATTTTATTCTTTCTCAATCTTAATTTTTCTCTCAATATTTTTGTATCGACTTTGTCTTTCCCTTTAATTTTTGTTTAGTTGATGGCGTCAATAATTTAATGTTGGTTGTCGATCGTCAGTTTTTATTAATTTTTTATTTTTGCATACTATGTCATTTGTTTTTTTTTCAATTTTAAATAAGAATCTTTGTCCTTGTGACATGATTTTCTCTGCTTTTGTGGCATGCTTTTTCTTTGCTCTTGTGGCACGTTCCTTATGACTTTTGGTACGTTTTTCGCATACCTTTGCGGTCATTTTGGTGCTTTCACAAAGACCCTCACGACTTTTGTTTTCTGATTGGTTTGTTGGTTGTCACGTATAGTCAGATCCCCTCTTTGATAAAAAGGTTGTTTGCCGATATAATCAGAATTGTGTAGCGAAGTAGCCTACCAGATAGTTTAGTAGGCTCACCACTCTTTTATCACTTCGTAAAACATCTCGTTCGACATAGACAATAATTTTTTATGGAGGTTATTGGGTTTTTTGATGTTGGAAGCCATTCTCAAGGGAATGTTTCGTTTTTCTTCGTATATTTGGGTTTAATATTTTTATTTTATGTATGAATTTTTAGGTGGCTATTGTCCTTATTTTTCATTTTATGCTTAGGTGTGTTGTAATCATGCTTTTTTTCATTATTTTTATTAATAAAATCCAGCTGCCATTATTTAAAAAAATTAAAATATTTTAATTAACTTTTTATTTTAAGGCTAAACTATAAAATAAGTACCTAAATTATGTCTCTTTTTTGTAATAAGTGTCTAAAGTATTTTTTGTTTGAAATAGGTGTCTAAACTTTTATTTTAGCTGAAATAGGTACCTAAACTATTTTTTGGCTAAAATAGATGCCTAAACTTTCATTTTTAGCTTGTTTTAAAGTCAATTTTGGCACCTAGTTGGGCACTTATTTCAACAAAAAATGAAAGTTTAGGCACCTATTTCAGCCAAAATATTTTAGGCACCTATTGCAAAAAAGAGATATAGTTTAAACACTTATTTTATAGTTAAGCCTTATTTTAAAAATAAAGAAAAAAACATGTCATTTCAAATAACAGAAAAAGCCGTGGTACAATGATGATATTGGCCTACATGCATAAATAATGTTCATATTATTTATAACTTAGATATTGACAATATGCTCCCAGATACACTACAAAATTATTTGTAAAATAAAGTGGATCATAACAGAAAATCAATCAAGACTTTCAAGATACTTGACTTTGCCAATGGTATACCGTACACTGTGCTTATCTTTTGCCCCCGGGAATCCTTCACATTTTCTTGCTCTTTTCCTCTCCAATTTCAAGAAGTTCTTCGAGCAAATTGTCATCCAAATACTCGATCTCGAAAACCTGTTTTCCTCTCTCCGTTAACGAAGATGACGAAGCAGAACCAGAAGAAGACGAACGGCGGTAGCCATTACCGGCAGCACCAACGCCACTCCCCATGGGATACTCATGTGGGAAATTAAGAATCGCCAAATGACCTCTCATGGCATAAGCAGCTCTATCGTAAGCTCGAGCAGCTTCCTCCGCGGTGTTAAACGTCCCGAGCCAAACACGAGTTCCCTGTCGGTAGGAGTTGCGTATCTCGGCCGCAAACTTCCCCCAAGGCCGCCTGCGTACGCCCCGGTACTTAGTCGTCTCGCCGCCGCCAGTAGAATTACCCTCCATTGCCCAAAATTCAAAACTGCTTTTGTATTATCTGCATGGCTGATATGTGCGAGCGGGAAATTGCATTTTATATGGAATGGAAAAAAAGTGGAATTTCTTAGGTGAGACAGCACCTTTGGTGGGTCCCTAGGAAATTAAACACATGAAGGCATCCATGGACAAAAGTTGTTCCCACGTGCTTATCAGAAACTTCGATTGAGCTTTAAATTGTTCCTTTTTATTCAATGTATCCGGATGGTCAAGGTGGATGGCTATGGAGTTTATATTTGAAAAGTTGATGGCTTAATGTCAAAAGAATTTGTCAACTTCATTACACATGAGATTAGAAAAATTATTAGATGGATCTGGCTCATCACGTCATTCATGGTCTCATTTAATAATAATTTTTCATTTCATCTTTTTTCCAAGGTGAATCTCCACATCTTTCTTACATGTCATTAAATGAATGAATCTTATTGGATGAGACCATGGATGACGTGGTGAGCCGGGACCATGTAATAATTTCTCCATGAGATTGGGTTTCAATGAGGTCATCTGGCTTACGACTGTTTTGTACTTCCTTTGATAGCTTAGTCAGGGACGAAGTCATGATTGAACTAAAACGAGCAGACTGATTAACTTGAAGTGAACATGGTTTTGAAAATTAATTAAACCATAAAAATAGGGAGTTTAGGTTTAATTGTACAAATTTTAAGATTGAAAGGTCTTCAAAAGTAATTAAACTAAAAAATGAGGGGTCAAAGTTTAATTTTATTAATTCTAAATGATAGGGTCCTAAAGAACAATAAACTAAAAAATTTTGGGAGGGGCAAGGTTTTAATTGTAATGGTTTCAAAACTATTTGGATTTAAAATATAATTAACCCATCAAGTGATTGCCCCCACCTTATACGTAGCACCGTCCCTTAGTGATAGAGACCTCTAATCGAAAGTATTCAAATTCGAGTTTCATCATGCATACATATCATGTGTGGGTTACATTTATCTTCTCCTCTAAGTTCAAGTTAGGGACAGAACTATGATCAAACATTGAGAGAGGCATGAGCTTATTTAGTCTTTAAATTTAAAAATTAGAAGGGACAAAGATCATATTTAAAATTAATATTTAAACTAAAAATGACCAAAAATACTAGTATACCAAAAGTTTTAAGAGGTTCAAGTCATATTACATGGGGCGCTATCCCATTTCTTTTTTAATATAGGTTTGTAAGTTGTATTTCGGTTATCAGTCTATTTATAAGGACGGAACTAAGATCAACTATTAAGTTCTAAAATCTAAAATTTAGAAGGGATAAAAACTTTATTTGATTAATATTTAAATTGAAAATGACTTAAAATACTATTATATCAAAAAAATTAGGAGGAATTGTTGCCCTTCTCATCCACTAAATGGCTCTTTCCCTGCATTCGATTAATATTTAAATTGAAAATGACTTAAAATACTATTATATTAAAATCTGTGACGTAAAATAATTTAAATGAAAAGTTTGACTTAAAAATTTAACTTTTATTTTTGTTGAAAAACTAAAAATAAATAAAAAATATCTTATAAAAGGAGTTAATTTTTTTAAAGTAATAATCTGAATGAGACAATTTTAAAATGATAAGAATTAATCGAAACACTTGGGATAGAATGTATTCAAACCCACGACCTTTAGAAAATTCTATATTTTTTTATTCATTTAAATTTAAGCACTAGCATGAAAACAAGAGGTATACAATCAGAATGAAATCAGAATAATTTAAGTTAAATTTACTTTTTTTTAGGTTCCAAAATGAGGGAATAAATATTTGATTCGTGATGATATAATTTAGTGGAGGAATCTCAAGTTTGGAAGCTGGGGGCGCCATTTGTTTGATTAATCACTTTTTAATTATAGTTAATACAAGTGATTAAGTCAAACTTCTGGAACATAGATTCATCATATTTCAAACTTTAAAAACGTGTTTTTAATTGGTCTTGTGGGTCTATCAGTTAGATTCTTTAAGTAAGATCGTATGTTTGAATTTTTGATGTTGTGAATGAAATAACATGATTGAGAGTGTCGCTCCATAATTAATCTTTATAATTTTTAGTTCAAATTAATCAACCAATAAATTAAATATAGGCGATTATAAAAAAAATCAAGTCCATAATCACTTAATAATGTCCTTACCATGTTTGAATTTGATTTTTTTTTCCATGGGACTAGAAGTAAGCCCAGTAAACCTCTCCTTTTGCTGGGCTGTCTTGAATTCCCAGTACTATAGTTTTTTTTTTCTTAGCCAGTGTTGTTTTTATCCGGTTAATAGTATAAGATGTTAATCTCATCAAGATGAATAAGACTATAAGAATGTTAAATTCGTTTTTTCACTGTTCTCTTTCACTTTATCGGTTTAAAATTTTTCAAGATTTATTTAAAATTCGTAAAATTTAATTCAAGAATCAAAACTCACAAAACCTTAAATCCTCCGATTAATGCGGAATCAAGATATATAACTCATTTTTCCTTCGTCACCTCTCTATCGTTGGGATTTAGAAGGGACATGCTTCATCGTCGGCAAATCAAAAGATCCAAAATTATGAGTTTTTTACACATAAAATAAGAAAATTTCATCAAAGATTTTCTAACGCTCGTCGGCTTAAACGTCTGTTTGAGTAAGAAAAGCTGAAATATTTAGCTGCGGAAAAATGTTCGTTTGGGCACCAAATTTGGCAGGAGAATACTCAAAACACGTGTTGTTTGTACCTGTTTAGTATTGCTTCTCTAGTGAGTACTTCAACTGCCGCTAAAAAAGTATTGTTGAACGGGCTCTTATATCACAGAAAATATATTTTATATGGTAACTATGACGTGGCAATGATGGAAGTAAAGAAAGGAGAAGCTTAATTAAATTGATGTTTAACATGTAAATAAATAAGTATATTTCTGGTGGAAATGGTGAATCATAAGAACGTTACTTTGAAATTTGTTTTTCAATGATTTCTAAATTACAATAATTTTATGTTTTGGGTGTTAAAGATTTAATTTAGGATGTTTGAGTATATTTATAAGGTTTAAAATTTAATTTTAAGATATAGATTTAGATTTTAATTTTTAATAGTAAATATATAGACTTGTGTAGATTTTTTATACAATACGTGTATCAAAAAAATTACTCAAATAAATTAACATATGACTTTTTTTAATATGTTTTTGTGATTACATAGTAGTATCTGTTCATATTTTTTTCTTAACTATTTAACAACGCACACATCTTGTACACTCAAGTGCTCTAACTCGGATCTCTTAGAATGGACATCATCTACTATTCTATTAGACCTATCTATAAACAAAATTTGTGGTCGATATGTAAAAGTTAGGTGTGGATATATGACAAAAAATAATACTATTTTTTAATAGTCTAAAGATGGTTATAAGGTAGTATCTGTTCGTGGATATTATTAATTTTTTGACTATTCGCACACACTGTAGACAAATAGATTGAAAAATAACATTGGTCAAATTAATTTTTTTTTTCAATCTAGGCCTCACCCTGCAAAAGATTGAAAAAATTGAAGTGGAATATTCAAAGTCAAATATAAAATCTCACAATAAAACATGGCTTCTCATAGGGATGTACAATTACATATTGAATTATTCAGGGATGAAATATTCCAAGTTGTATTTGATTAGGGTCGTTTATTTAAGTAAAATTCTTCATGTAAATTTAACCATGTTTTGAATTTGAATTTCATCAATAAAATAATAGTATTAAGAGAACTTGTCTTTTAAAATAAAAATCAATTTAATTAGATATCAAATTCATTCAAAATTTTTGTGATTACTCGAACTCGAGCCAAAAAGAAACTAAGGGTCCTTTTGGCATAGATTAAAAAAGAATTTTTGCTTAAAAAGTGACTTTTTATCCATAAGCAACGTCAAACACTTAAAATTGGAGTGAAAAATCACTTAAAAAGTGATTTTTCATCCAACCTTAAAAGCTAAGATTTCTAACTTTTAGGCGGAAAATCACTTGTAGGTGTAAAATTACTTTTTTCCCTTAATTATTAATATTAAAATTAATATTAATATATTAAAACAATATTAAATATTATTATTATATTAAACTAATATTTTAATATTAAATACAATAATTATTAAATATATTAAATATAATAATTATTAAAAATAATATTTTAAATAAAAATAATAATAAAACTCTTTAACATTATAAAATAATATTAAGTATAATAATAATTAATATATTAAATTAATATTTAGTTATATTACAATAATATAAAAACATATAATTTAGACTTTAGAGGTTAAATTTTTATATTTAATTCAAAATTTTATATTAATTATTTAGAAATATTTAAAGTTTATATTCTATATATAAAAAATACTAATGAGTTGTCATTGTTTTTATATTTTTATTATTTAAATTGATTTATTTCATATATAATAATATTAATAAATTATATGATAACGAATTTAAACATCATTTATTTTTATTTACTTTTGCTTTACAATATCATGTCTGAAATGAACATTTTATCTTTTTAAAACCACTTCTTGACAGCAATGTCAAACACTAAAATCTTACAATTAATTTTTTAAAATTATTTTTAAAATTACTTTTTAACAATATTTTTAAAAATATTTTTTAAAAATAATGTTAAACTGACCTAATTAACACCAACACGAACGTTCACAACAAATTCAATACAGATTCCATGATTGTGATGTGAACAAATTCAATATAAATTAGCATTATTATTAATGGGGTACAGGATCTTTGACTAAAATAAAAACATGAGACAAGCTATTTTTCTAGCACACTTTCTATAGATTGTCAACACGCAATTATAGAGATGGACTGTCGGTTCTTTTCCCTTTAATCTTTTTTTTTATTTGGAGTTCGAAATTTTGAAATATTAAATTTGAATTTAATGTCTATAAATATTTTACTCTATTTGCATTTTTAATTTAGATTTTATTTTGATTATCTGTTTAATCGTATGTTATATGATAATTTTTAATTATTAACGAGAATACATAAAAATTAAAACTATATATATATTATTTTAGGGGTTGGGTTTTGCAGTTTTGGGATCATAGTTTTACAGATTTACTTTACAGTGAAAGAAGACCCCACTAGGAAATAAACTATTCCCAAGCCGTGTAACTTAAGCTGCTTTTTTATAAAAAAAAAGTTGCTTTTTTTCACATTGAAGCAAAATTTACATTATTATTATTATTATATTACATTTTAAATTATTTATCTCATCAAATAGGATCATAAAAAAAAATTTTGATCAAATAATTTGATAAAGTAGAATATACATTATTATTATTATTATTATTATTATTTGATAAAGTTGAAATTTTCAGTTGTCATTAAATGCTCGTTTGGACACTAAAAATGAGGAACAAATGTTTGTTGAGATCAAATTAATGGTCGTTTGACGAGAAAATAACGAACAAATGAATATTGGTGACTTAGAAAAAAAAACGCAGCCTAAAGCAAACAAATGTATTTTTTTACAAAAAATATTAATTGGTGGTTTGTATGTGAGTTTGAAACTTTGATTTTTGTTTTTTTATTTATGAGTGATGATGATTATAACACCCCGATTTGGTCCTGGATCCGGAGCATCACTTTCGGGTCACCCAAAATCGATCCATCAAAAATTTTCGTTTAAAACCATAAGTTAGGAATTTTCAAGATAATCCATTACCATAAAATCCACATAGATAATAATATAAAAAGGGGTTTACAAAACATAAGTTCCAATTAAAATACTCCGTTTGACCAAATACAGTAAATCAGAATAAAATACAGACTCGACTGTGGTAAGGTCCTATGAATACAACCAGTCCAAACTAAACATCAAGTACTGTACTCTGAGATTGGCTCGATGCTGGAAAATCCTTCTCGATGTGCTCCTCCAAACGCAACCTATCAACCTACGCACGGAAGAAACCACAATTCCGTACGCTGAGCTAACAAAGTTCAGTGGTACATTTATACTTTACCGCAATTCATGAATATCATAAAACAAGCATGCATGATAATATAATCAAGAGAGCACGGAAAGGCTTCTCCACATCTAAGGATCATATTCTTGCCTATCCTAGCTAGAGCTTACCATTGTCTCAAGATACCACTATTATGTAAGAAGTTTACCAAGCCATCCCAGGCTTACCGTACACGAGGCCCCACCGACCACTGAATTACGTCCCATACCCTGATCACATAGCCCAAGGGTTATCTAACCTATACTCGAGATCATAAAGCCCATCGAGTTACATCTCATACCCTGATCACAAAGCCCAAGGGTAATACAACCCATACCCAAGATCACATAGCCCATCGAGTAACAACCCTACCCTGATCACATAGCCCCAAGGGTAAAAATAGCCAACATCTATTATCCATACAACAATGTAAATAACATACATTCCCTAATGGCCAACGTAGCCATACTATTTATCCCATGCTCACACAGCCGTCAGGTTACCCGTGATCACATAGCCGTCGGGTTAGGATCATATCTGGATCATTGTAGCCACAGATACGTCATAGACATAATTGGATCACAATAGCCACAAGCAGTCTTATCCTGCGATCACATAGTCGAACAAGATTACTCGAGATCATATAGCCCATCGAGTTACTCGAGATCACATAACCCTTCGAGTTGTATTTCCATATCCTGATCACATAGCCCAAGGTAGGTTTTGGACCGAATCCAGATCACATAGCTCGTGGATACGTCGGATGTACTCGATCACATATCCCGGAGTACCCATCCCCTTATTTAAGTGCCCTTACACTGACTCTAGGATATCCGAATTTCTAACCAAGACTCATATGACACCACATACTCCCTCGAGCATCAACATATCTCACAGAGAGATAAAATACATCCTGCCAACTATTACCAATGCCCCAAGGCATGACTCATTTGTTACACTATTTAATATGTGTCTTTAGGATTCGTTTACGCATTTCTCATTAGATTATCTCATTACTCGGGGAAACCAGCCTACATGGGCGTCCCTTCAGCACACAACAAGGACCCCAAGCTACCCATAGCAATATCTGATCCACTACGGATCCCTATGGATTACCATTCCAAGCAACTCTTTTAACTATTACCAAGCCATTAGCCATTGATCCTCCTACGGGTTGTTGACCTCGATTTCTCAATCTTAGAGTTTGTTCTATACCTTTAGGGACCTACCGGACCCTTTACCACAATTTATAGAACCCCCGAACGTGAACTCAACTTTCTTGGGAAGATTGTCCAGCGAATATCGATACTCTAAGGTGAGTATCGGTACCGCCCTATTTGTATCGATACTCCCCTATAAGTACCGATACCCTAACTAGGTTCGAAAGAGTTAGACCACAAGACGTATCAATATGTTCTTACCCTGTATCGGTACCCATCATTGGTACTGGATCGTCTCGTACCAATCCAAGCTCGTACCGATACTACAACCTTCGAGTACCAGTACGCTAAGCCTATCCCAGGAAATGAAACAGTGCGTACCGATACGCCCTTTACGTACCGGTACGCCTAAGTGCTACTGGATTTCTATTTGAGTGAGGGGTACCGATACACGGGAAGGCATACCGATACGCCCCTCACAGACCATCTCTTAAAATAAAAAAGGAGCACCGGTACACAACCACCCCATACCGGTACTCGAGCCCAGATCTTGAAACCTAGAGCTCGGGATTACACCGATCCTACCCTTAACCCCCATGGTTAAGTCCCAATTATTTCCTACAAGTTATTTGGAGTATATTAGGTGGTTTCCTACTAGTTTTACCCATTATCAACTCCCAAAACATGATTTACCATTTGAGGGTTTTAAAGCTCAAGAACCCTAACTTTGCTACTCATGAACATAACCCAAGCAAAGCAATCATCTTATGAGGCTCATGAAATGTAGGAGTCAGAAATGTACTGACCTTAAGTAGTAAAACCCGAAATGAAGCTCCCACCAAGCTCTTACCACCTCTCTTCTTGGTCCAAGCTTCCAACTCAACCTCCACTAAATCCAATGATGCTTAGCTCAAAACGGAGATCATTTGATGCTGATAAACTTTTCCTTGATGACCAATCCGAGATTCACACTCCACTGCAACAAGTTTCCATCTTTTTTGTGTTTGGGTGGGTGTTTTGGGGAGAGAGAATTGAGATGAGATGAAGATGATCTCACCCCTCTTATACCATGCAGAAAATTAAAGAGGCACCATCCCTCTTGTCCCCCATTTATGATTTTACCATAATACCCATCATTAAGCCTAACATAAGCCAAACCCAAAACCACCAAGCAAGCCCACAACGTACGGAGGCCCATTATAGCCCAACACGTCGGTCCAAGACCAGGGTCAATGCCCATTATTAACTCAAGAAATCTAGGTCATTACAACTCTCCCCCTTCAAGAAATTTCATCATCGAAATTTAGATGGATGAAAGAGAGATGCAACCCGAACGGATCTAACCACTTCACTATTCAAACAGGATCACCCTGATTAGGGAAAGTTCTCCCTTAATCTACCTTAAACAGAACCATAGTATAAGCCTTTCGCTCTCAACACTTATCTTGAGGTTTCCAACGACTCTTTTTTTAGCAGCCGACACTTATGACGAACCTCTAAGTATGATAACATAACCAACCTCGAGCCACACTGCTTAAACATCAACTTAAAGGGCTCACTTCTAAGGGATTCTATCTTGGTTAACTAATCATTTCTACTAGCATCCGTAAACCAAACTAAACTTGGGAATCATCTACGTCTAAAACGCTGCACCATATCCACAGACCATTGTCAGGAACCTACCATGTCTAACAACCATATTCGGTCCAATCCTTAGAGGACAAGCAAAACCCTCACAAATCGATCATTGTCATCAATTTACCTTGAATCTAACAGTTATTTTCCCCAGACTTGAGCCACTAAAATGAGATTTAAACTTCGATTTATCCAACTATTTTCAATAGGGCCAACAACCACTCTCGATCCCAACTACTTGGTTCCAAGAAATGACCATCGTCACTTAGGAACTCACTCAAGTAACCCAAAACTTAACCATTCTATTTGCGAAGGTCTAAACACCTTCTTCCTAACCCTTGCCTCGATCTCACCCATCAGATGTGGGAAAAACCATTTGACTGCTCTCAAGAATTTCCAGTTGGTCCATCTAATAACATTTATTTGCAAAGCAATCACCCGGTCACCCTTAACACAACTATTGATCTATATTTTCGCTGCGTTACTCTGATAACTTCCACAATGTTTTCCTTAACCCAATAACAATCTGATCGACTTCATTTAGCAATCATCCAATCCCAAAAAATCTAGCTCAACGGGTGCACAAGCCAAGCAACTATTCTCACCATTCTCCCTTAGGACCTCAACCATGATCACCACGACTTTTATCTACATTTCTAACGGTACCTTTACTCCGATAAACAACACACGGAACTCTCACATTCTATGGCCAAAATAAGGTCGTTGATCTCAGTAACCCGTTATCGGTCTTCCACTATTGTACTACGGCTCAACACATCTAATGCCACCATACAAGCTACTCACACGCATATATGATCTCGACAAAGCACTTGGCATCGACACCCAATTGGTCGTTGGCACAAGTGTGTCTCCAACAAGAGTCCGTTAAGTACCATGCCACGAAGCGATGGACAATCACAACGAACTCAACCTTACCTTTATCGCGGTTCTAAACCAAGATCAACCGATAAGATTGCTCACTCACAAAGGGTACCTCTATACCCTCAAAACACCCACAACACTAAGACTAGGAACTCTTAACCCTCATGTCTACAACGCAAGCTAAAAATACCTTGCAACCTGTAGAACCTTCCTTGAGCTAGCACTACAGAGCACAACGTCTACTTTAGATAGGTTAAGATCCTATACAACCAATACTAACAACTAGATTCAAGCAATCTAAACTTCACCACTTCTCACACGCAACCTACGACGCACTTTCCCTCTCAACAACCATCTACGATAAAACCTTATCTAGCAAGGGATGTAATTCTATTTACCATCTAAAGCAACAACTAACCTAAGATTTACCGAGATGCATATCACAAGAATCGGTCTATTACACAACCGGAGAGCTAAACGGCTAACACAACAGCTAAAACCAACACAAACCTATTTACCTAATATATCCTCAGTCGTAACGCTATCAACTCTAATCTGAGTTGCATACTGCCTAGCAATGCCTCGTGCGCCAACCCTGGCGGTGGATCTCATAGGACCTCTACCTCGATAGCTTGACGGTGCCCTAGCTCCGCTTCTAGAAAAACTCTGATTAAGTCAGGGAACGGCCAACCTCTGAGACCAAACCGGTGTATTCTCACATAATTGTGCAATCTTTTACCATATGACCTGGTGCTCGGCACCGATAACAAACCCTCTGAAGCAAAAAACATATTTCATGGTGATGTCGGCCACAATTCTTGCAAGTTGGTAGAAGCGATACTCCTACAAAACCATCAATACTCTCCTCCGGAGTAGGGATCAAAGAGCCTCTACGAACCCTCGATCTAGATCATGTGCCGACTCACAGAAGCTGGTGTAAAGCAACTCTCTTCGAACTCCTCGAAGCATAAAACCTCTCGTGAGGATAGGGAGAAGGATTCATGACATCCTGGGTCTCCACATCACGACCCATAAAATCCTCGAACTGGGTAGATGCTGAACTCTAAAGCCGCTCAAGTGCCTTCGCACTATTGGCTAACTCAGAGAATGTCCCAAGCAGACCCGCTGTCACATGCAACTGAAAGTCAACATTCATGTCTTGTCTGAACCTCTTGCACCTCAACTCTTCCGTCGCAACAAACTCTGAGGCATAACAGCTCAAACGTAGAAAATCTTGCTCATAAGCAAACACTGTTCGATCTCCATAAACCAGATGCATAAACTGGTCTTTCATCTCATCCATATGTACTTCTTCTGAAACTCATCCACAAAGATGTCCCATGTTGGGAGCGTAGGCTTTAGACCCAACTCTACGGTCTCCCACCACTCATGTGCATTGCCCTTAAGAAGGAAAACAATGCAATCGAGATCATCTTTTGGGCTTCCCTTTATCTGTCTCAAGATTCTCTGTGTGTCGCGCAACCACTGGTCAACCTTGATAGGGTCATCCTCACCCAAGCCTTCGAAACTCTTAGGCCCAAAATGATGAAGCCTCTCCACATAGGTCTTGTGAGGCGTCTCAGGTTGCCTCAGAATAGCTTATACCACACACAAGAGGGCAGAGATAAGGTCACGAAAGTGACCTGCCTCTCTACTACCGATTTCACCCTCTATCGATCCTTTTTATGAAACACAACAAGCAAGGTGGCACATCAGGATTCTCGATCTTATAAGGTACACTTAACTTTAGGGGCTTGTATTCACTAGACATCTTACCATGACCTCTACGACACCTCGGAGTTTTATAGAACCGACTAAACCTAGGCTATGATACTAAATGTAACACCCCGATTCTGTCCCGGATCCGGTGTATCACTTTCGGGTCACCCAAAATCGACCAATCAAAATTTCTCGTTTAAAACAACAACTTAAGAATTTTCAAGATAATCCATTACCATAAAATCCATATAGATAATAACATAAAAAGAGGTTTACAAAATATAAGTTCCAATTAAAATAGTCCGTTTGACCAAATACAGTAGTTCAGAATAAAATACAGACTCGACTGTGGTAAGGTCCTATGAATACAACCAGTCCAAACTAAACATCAAGTACTGTACTCTGAGATTGGCTCGATGCTGGAAAATCCTCCTCGATGTGCTCCTCCAAACGCAACCTATCAACCTACGCACGGAAGAAACCACAATTCCGCATGTTGAGCTAACAAAGCTCAATGATACATTTCTACTCCACCGCAATTCATGAATATCATAAAACAAGTATGCATGATAATATAATCAAGAGTGCACAGAAAGGCTTCTCCACATCTAAGGGTCATCTTATAGCCTATCCTAGCTAGAGCTTACCACTGTTTCAAGATACCACTATTATGTAAGAAGTTTACCAAGCTATCCCAGGCTTACCGTACACGAGGCCCCACCGACCACTGAATTACGTCCCATACCCTGATCACATAGCCCAAGGGTTATATAGCCTATACTCGAGATCACAAAGCACGTTGAGTTACATCTCATACCCTGATCACAAAGCCCAAGGGTAATACAACCCGTACCTGAGATCACATAGCCCATCAAGTAACAAACCTACCCTGATCACATAGCCCCAATGGTAAAAATAACCAACATCTATTATCCATACAACAACATAAATAACATATATTCCTTAATGGCCAACGTAGCCCTACTATTTATCCTGTGCTCACACAACCGTCAGGTTTCCCGTGATCACATAGTCATCGGGTTAGGATCATATTTAGATCACTGTAGCCACAGATATGTCCTAGACATACTTGGATCACAATACTCGCAAGCAGTCTTATCCTGCGATCACATAGCAGAACAAGATTACGCGAGATCATTTAGCCCATCGAGTTACTCGAGATCATATAGCCCTTCGAGTTACATTTCCATATCCTGATCACATAGCCCAAGGATAGGTTTCGGACCGCATCCAGATCACATAGCCTGTGGATACGTTGGATATACTCGATCACATAGCCTAGAGTACCCATCCCCTTATTTAAGTACCCTTGCACTGACTCTAAGACATCCAGATTCCTAACCAAGACTCATACGACACCACATGCTCCCCCGAGCATCAACATATATCACCGAGAGATAAAAGACATCCTGCCAACCAGTACCATTGCCCCAAGGTATGACTCATTTGTTACACTATTTAATATGTGTCTTTAAGAATCGTTTACGTCTTTCTCATTAGATTATCTCATTACTCAGGGCAACCAGCCTACATGGTCATCCTTTCAGCACACAGTAAGGACCCCAAGTTACCCGTAGCAATATCTGATCCACCACGAATCCCTATGAATTACCATTCCAAGCAACTATTTCAACTATTACCAAGCCATTAGCCATTAATCCTCCTACGGGTTGCTAACCTCGATTTCTCAATTTTAGAGTTTGTTCTATACCTTTAGGGACCTACCAGACCCTTTACCACAATTTATAGAACCCCCGAATGTGAACTTAACTTTCTTGGGCAGATTGCCCAGTGAGTATCAATACTCCAAGGTGAGTATCGGTACCGCCCTATTGGTATCGATACTTCCCAATGAGTACCGATACCTTAACTAGGTTCGAAAGAGTTAGACCACAAGCCGTACTGATACGCTCTTACCCTGTATCGGTACCCATCATCGATATTGTGATCGCCCCATACCGATCTAAGCCCGTACCGTTACTCCAACCTTCGAGTTCCCGTACGCTAAGCCTATCCTAGGCAATGAAACAGTGCGTACCGTTACGCCCCTTGCGTACCGGTACGCCTAAGCGCTACTGGATTTCCATTTGAGTGAGGGGTACTGATACACGGGGAGGCGTACCGGTACGCCCCTCACATACCGTCTTTCAAAATACAAAAGAGTACCGGTACACAGCCACCCCGTACCGGTACTCAAGCCCAGATCTTGAAACCTAGAGCTCGGGATTACACGAATCCCACCCTTAACCCCCATGGTTAAGTCCCAATTCTTTCCTACAAGTTATTTGGAGTATATTAGGTGGTTTCCTACCAGTTTTACCCATTATCAACTCCCAAAACGTGATTTACCATTAGAGGATTTTAAAGCTCAAGAACCCTAACTTTGCTACTCATGAACATAACCCAAGCAAATCAATCATCTTATGAGGCTCATAAAATGTAGGAGTCAGAAATGTACTGACCTTAAGCAAGCAAAACCCAAAATGAAGCTCTCACCAAGCTCTTACCACCTCTCTTCTTGGTCCAAGCTTCCAACTCAATCTCCACTAAATCCAATGACGCTTAGCTCAAAACGGAGATCATTTGATGCTGATAAACTCTTCCTTGATGACCAATTCGAGATTCACACTCCACTACAACAAGCTTCTATCTTTTCTTTGTGTTTGGATGGGTGTTTTGGGGAGAGAGGATTGAGATGAGATGGAGATGATCTCACCCCTCTTACACCATGCAGAAAATTAAAGTGGCACCACCCCTCTTGTCCCCTATTTATGATTTTACCATAATACCCTTCATTAAGCCCAACATAAGCCAAGCCTAAAACCACCAAGCAAGCCCACAACGGACGGAGTCCCATTATAGCCCAACATCTCAGCCTAACACGTCGGTCCAAGACCCGGGTCAACGCCCATTGTTGACTTGAGAAATTCAGATCGTTACAATGATTGACCTAAAAGGATGAGTGCATGAAAAGTCAAACAGGTTTCCATTAATCCTCAAGCTTTCACATCCAATCTATACATGCCAACCTTGATCCCAATTTTGGATTAGGTTTTGAGTTGGTATGATTTCATTAGTCACTTTCCACTTTTTAATACTTCATCAAACTAGTATGATGGCTTAACAAATATGCTTTAATTAGTACTAGTATCAGTACTCTTAATCTTATTTATTTATTTTAATGGTATAGAAAGAAAAGTGTCAAATAAAAAGGGTAAAGTACACAGATGGTCACCGAACTTTTAAGACGCTTTTATTTTGGTCACTAAACATTTAAAATTTTCATCACGGTCACCCAATTTTTATTTCGGTTTCATTTTGGTCCTTCTTGTTACCCTCTGTCAAAATGTTGACGTGTCACGTTATCTTCTTCTTTAACCTTTTTCTTTTTCTCCTCTGTTTTTTCCTCCATCAACATAAAAATTTATAAAAATAAGAATTTAGCAGAGAAAGGAACTCTTCCACTAAGATTAATGTTTTCCAAATTGATTTCATTCACAAACTCCATAAACCCAAACTTCGTTAGCACTTCTCCTTGAAGCGTGTTGTTGTCAAAACTTAGATAACATATGTTTCTCAAGTGCACTCTCATGTAAGCTGAAATTTTACCAACCAATCCCATGTTGGAAAATCTTAGTCCCAAAATATCTCCAAATTCTCCCATATATCCGCTATCTACCTTCCTAGTAAGTTCCCACTCTAATGCACCTCCTTCAATCTGGACATTTCGGCTAAAAACAAAGAAACCCCAAAGTTACAAAAACTGTTAAAACTCAAATTCAAAACTCCAGTCATATGTGTATGCAAACTAATTTCATATCTCATGTTTTATGAGTTTTGTTTAAAAGAAGATGAAGTGTAGGGAGAAGTTAAAGTTTATCTATAATAATATCTAAGGGAAGAAGAATAAATGTAGAAAATCAATAGATGAAAGGTCATAGTTTTGTAAGTTATTTTGTTCATGGAGTAAAAAATATAGGAGATGAAGACAGAGGTTGAAGAAGAAGATAATCTGACACGCCATCATTTTTTAACGGAAGGTAACGAGAGGGACCAAAATGAAAGTGAAATAAAAGTTAGATGACGCCAATGAAAGTTCTAAAAGTTCGATGACCAAAAAGAAAACACCCTAAAAGTTTGGTGACCATCTATGTATTTTACCCAATAAAAAATATTAGTTCAAAGGAATAAAATACAAAATTTTTCATGTGTTAATTTATAATTTTATAAATTTTAAGGAGTTTATACGCAATTCTATCACTTGAGATCTGACAATTTCACTAGTGGCCTTAATATATTGACAAATGTCTTATTTATTTTCTTAAATTTTTAAAGGATTGTTATTTATTTTTTCTTCACATACGATCTTAATCTATTATCATGTCTTTAACTAATATTTTTTAAAATATACATGCAATATTTATATATTATAAAATTTAAATTTAAAATCATTAAAATTTCGATCTATTGTTAAATGAAAATCTTATTAACAATATCAAATATAAATAGTAAACCGACCCTTAAACAATTAAATCATACATAAGTCAAATATTTGGTCCCAACCTTGATGCATACGTTTCATGTCAAACTCTATCATTGCTTGTAGTGGGCCAATCCATTTGATTTTAGTCCCCCCTTCCCCTCAAATTTAATATTACCCCGTACCTGTTATTTCATTAATTAATTTATTTATTTAACTAAAATAATGTATTTTTAAATAAAATAATTACAATAAACGAGACACCGAAAGTCTGAACCAAGTTTTATTTTTTTCCCCAAGCAAAACTTCTCGTGGAAACTTGAGAGAAATTCACCAACCACGTACTCTCCTTTCAGACTTCCTTAAAATAAAGTTTTGTAGTTAAATTCTTCAATAAGTCCTTGTATCGTGTGTAAACTATGGATTTAGTTTAAAAGCATGTTCTTAGCTCCCCGTATGAAAATTAAATCATTTGGAAGAAAACAGAACTTGGCAGCAGCTCATCTTCGATAAGGCGTGACCACGTATTGCGACTGATGCGAGGCTAATGTCTGACGTGAATTTTCATGAATTTTAATGCTATCATTGATTTTATTTAATGGTAATTTTGATTTGAATGCTTGTTGCGGTGTTCCCTCGAGTAGACTAATCAATTATAAAAGGAGAATAATTGTTTGTTTTGGTGTTCCTTTAAGCCTATAATCAAAGTTACGGTTGGATAAAAATCACACCTTTGGAACCTTTGGATTAGAAGTTCGGTAAGATTGATCTTAGTTATTTTTATTTTCAGTTTTTATTTATTATCTTTAATCTAAGTTTGATAAACCAAACCCCCCTAATTTTACTTTTATTGTTTAAACTTTGAGATTCTAATATTAGCTCTCTTGGGATTCGACTTGATCTCACTATTACTACAAGTTAGTTTAGTAAAATTAGTTTTTATTTTGCAGGACTTCGACAACCTTGCCACCGTGTTTTTTTATAGAGATTTAATGTTAGATATTTGTTTTAATGTATTAAGATTTGAATATTTTTAAGAGTAATGAATATATGACTTTAAATTAAAACCAATCATATATTTTGGTTAGTGAAATAGTAAATTTGTTTAGTTTTTTGGATGAGGATTCTCTAAAACCCGTGAGGATCCAATGGGTATGGTAATAGGGATGAGAAAAATCGTCGGAGCATGTAATGAGGACTCTCCGAAATCGTCCATACAAGTGTTAGAGACGGAGTAAAAAATGTAAAATCGTCCCCGCACCGCCCGATTCTCACATTTCTATTTAATTAGGGAGAACGAGCCCTATTAATGCATAATTAAATTTAAATAGTCTTTATTTATTTCTAATTATGGGTGGTGGCCCTAGACATGGGAAGAGCCCTGAGCAAACATCTTCTGGTTCGAGGATAGATATAGTTATATTTGCTCTTTTAGAGTTAATTATACATTAATCATTCCAGTTTTGTTTGTAATTCATTTAATTTAATTTTACATAATTTCTTGTTATTTTGACTCTTTCAAGTTCTATTTTTCTTTCAGTTTGATCCCTCAACATGTTTATTTTTATTTTCATTATTTATTATTGCACTGCATATTTATTGTTATTAGGTTTTCAATTCACTACTATAAAACACCATTATTATTTTTTCAGTAATTAATATATTTTTATTATAATAATTATAATTATTATATAATATATTTTTCACTCTATTTTTTTATATTTATATTAGGATCATTTTTAGTATCATCACTTTCATCATTTTCATTATCATATATTATTTTTTTTCTTACTATTATTTTATTATTTATTTTATTTTTGATTTATTTGTCAATAATAAAATTTATTTGGGGTCATTATTATGTTCTAATAATTTATAATTTAATTTTTTTCTTACTCTTGATTTATATATGATTATATTTATTGTTACATCGATAAACCATCAAGTTTAAATTTTGAATTCGTCTTTAGTTATCTACAACGCAATTAAGCAATAATTAATTGACACATAAATAGAATATGGATATTTAATATTTAATAATCTTAGCCATAGCTTAGGCTTTTTCCATTCTTCATTAGTCATCACAACAGTATTGTATACACATTTCCTCCTGTGCTCCGCTGCTAATTCCTGAGGTAGAAACAGAGTTCTAATGGCGGAACTAAAGCCTGAATATCATCGAACGAGTGAATTGAAAGCTTTTGATGAAACAAAAGCAGGTGTTAAAGGACTTGTTGATGCTGGAATTAAACATGTTCCTCGGATATTCCATCATCCACCGGATCCGTTAGAGAAGGGCTCATCTCTTTCAGTTGGTGGCATCCATGACGGTATTCCGGTTATTGATCTCGAAGGCACGAAGGAAGATCCCAGTACTCGTCGGAAGATCGTCGAGCAAGTTAGAAACGCATCCGAATCTTGTGGTTTCTTCCAAGTTGTGAACCATGGGATCCCAGTGAGTGTCCTGGAGGAGATGAAGGATGGTGTCCTCAGGTTTTTCGAGCAAGATTTGGAGGTCAAAAGAAATTCTATACTCGAGATGTTAGGACCAAAAAAGTGGTCTACAATAGCAATTTTGATCTTTATAGTTCACCAGCAGCAAACTGGAGGGATACCCTTTTCTGCTTTATGGCTCCTGATCCTCCCTTGCCAGAGGACTTACCGGAGGTTTCCAGGTATCTTAACATACGTGCCGTGTTTTGTCAAGTTAACGAATCCGGTTACCGCCGGCTTTCGAATTACGAAACGAATTGAATGACTGAAATATGGTTTGCTATTTGTTTGTAGGGATATAATGATGGAGTACTCAAAGCAAGTTATGCAATTGGGTTATTTGCTATTTGAGTTACTCTCTGAGGCTCTAGGATTGCAGCCTGATCACCTCAAAGACATGGACTGTGCTAAAGGGCTCGCTATGCTGTCCCATTATTACCCGGCGTGTCCGCAACCGGAACTCACTCTCGGTACTACTAAGCACTCGGACAACGACTTCCTCACGGTGATCCTACAAGACCATATCGGCGGCCTCCAAGTTCTTCATCAAAACCAGTGGGTCGATGTACCCCCAACTCCCGGCGCCCTGGTCATTAACATTGGTGATCTTCTACAGGCAAGCATAATGTCTTCCTTGTTGATGCCGCAGATGTTAAGATTCGAATCTCAGATTTTTTAGATTTTATCTTTGATATTACTTTGCTGTGTTTATTTTAGCTAATATCAAATGATGGTTTTAAAAGCGTGGAGCATAGAGTAGTGGCGAATTCTGCAGGGCCGAGACTTTCAGTGGCCTGCTTTTTCAGCACTGTTCTTCTGCCAAATTTGAGGACTTATGGTCCTATTAAGGAGTTATTATCTGAAGAAAATCCATCAAAATACAGGGAAGTCACCATTGCAGAATATGTTGCTTATCACCGAGCAAAAGGCCTTGATGGTACCTCTGCCCTGCTGCATTTCAATCTCTAAACATGGCCATGGTGACTAATTACACCAGCAATGCCAGTGTTATCTGATTTGAATTTCTTTTTCAATCTGTCTTCTGTAAAATATTGATCAATCAATGTGATCTTTGATTCTAGACCAATTAAAGAGATTTGATTTTTACTTGTTTAAGAATAAACAAGTTACTTTTTATTTCTAAAAGTAATTTTTCAGTCAGTTTGTCTATTATTAAAACTGAAACAAGGTCTTGGTATAATAATAAACTTAGTCTTCAAAATTATGTATTCTAATAATTTGGTCCTAATTCGAAATAATTCAATAAACTTAACGATTCATATTTAAGAATTTCGACATTGCACCATCCTGACATACCCTCCGACCACTTACCACACTCTATGTTATGTCTATTAGTCTGGTAATCAACAATTGTGATAGCTCGACAGACACAATCACTTCACTAATGGAATAGACTCATTATGACCTTAACGTAAATCTCGCTAATAGACACAATTACTTCAATAATGGAATTTGTAAAACTAATATTTGATTTTGATATAATAAGAAATTTTAAAGACCATTTTGTAAAATTATATAAATTTTTAAGTACTCAAAAAGTCTCACAAAATGTTTCTCAAGTGCACTCTCATGTAAGCTAAAATTTTACCAACCAATCCCATGTTGGAAAATCTTAGTCCCAAAATATCTCCAAATTCTCCCATATATCCGGTATCTACCTTCCTAGTAAGTTCTCACTCTAATGCACCTCCTTCAATCTGGACATTTCGGCTAAAAACAAAGAAACCCCAAAGTTACAAAAAACGGTTAAAACTCAAATTCAAAACTCCAGTTATATTTGTATGCAAACTAATTTCATATCTCCTGTTTTATGAGTTTTGTTTAAAAGAAGATGAAGTGTAGGGAGAAGTTAAGGTTTATCTATAATAATATCTAAGGGAAGAAGAATAGATGTAGAAAATCAATAGATGAAAGGTCATACTTTTGTAAGTTCTTTTGTTCATGGAGTAAAAAATATAAGAGATGAAGACAGAGGTTGAAGAAGAAGATAATCTGACACGCCATCATTTTTTAACGGAAGATAACGAGAGGAGTCAAAATGAAAGTGAAATAAAAGTTAGATGACGCCAATGAAAGTTTTAAAAGTTTGATGACCAAAAAGAAAACACCCTAAAAGTTTGGTGACCATCTATGTATTTTACCCAATAAAAAATATTAGTTCAAAGGAATAAAATACAAATTTTTTCATGTGTTAATTTATAATTTTATAAATTTTAAGGAGTTTATACGCAATTCTATCACTTGAGATCTGACAATTTCACTAGTGGCCTTAATATATTGACAAATGTCTTATTTATTTTCTTAAATTTTTAAAGGATTGTTATTTATTTTTTCTTCACATACGATCTTAATCTATTATCATGTCTTTAACTAATATTTTTTAAAATATACATGCAATATTTATATATTATAAAATTTAAATTTAAAATCATTAAAATTTCGATCTATTGTTAAATGAAAATCTTATTAACAATATCAAATATAAATAGTAAACCGACCCTTAAACAATTAAATCATACATAAGTCAAATATTTGGTCCCAACCTTGATGCATACGTTTCATGTCAAACTCTATCATTGCTTGTAGTGGGCCAATCCATTTGATTTTAGTCCCCCCTTCCCCTCAAATTTAATATTACCCCGTACCTGTTATTTCATTAATTAATTAATTTATTTAACCAAAATAATGTATTTTTAAATAAAATAATTACAATAAACGAGACACCGAAAGTCTGAACCAAGTTTTATTTTTTCCCCAAGTCAAACTTCTCGTGGAAACTTGAGAGAAATTCACCAACCACGTACTATCCTTTCAGACTTTTTTGTGAGGATCCAATGGGTATGGTAATAGGGATGAGAAAAATCGTCGGAGCATGTAATGAGGACTCTCGAAATCGTCCATGCAAGTGTTAGAGACAGAGTAAAAAATGTAAAATCGTCCCCGCACCGCCCGATTCTCACATTTCTATTTAATTAGGGAGAACGAGCCCTATTAATGCATAATTAAATTTAAATAGTTCTTTATTTATTTCTAATTATGGGTGGTGGCCCTAGACATGAGAAGAGCCCTGAGCAAACATCTTCTAGTTCGAGGATGGATATAGTTATATTTGCTCTTTTAGAGTTAATTATACATTAATCATTCCAGTTTTGTTTGTAATTCATTTTAATATAATTTTACATAATTTCTTGTTATTTTGACTCTTTCAAGTTCTATTTTTCTTTCAGTTTGATCCCTCAACATGTTTATTTTTATTTTCATTATTTATTATTGCACTGCATATTTATTGTTATTAGGTTTTCAATTCACTACTATAAAACACCATTATTATTTTTTCAGTAATTAATATATTTTTATTATAATAATTATAATTATTATATAATATATTTTTCACTCTATTTTTTATATTTATATTAGGATCATTTTTAGTATCATCACTTTCATCATTTTCATTATCATATATTATTTTTTTCTTACTATTATTTTATTATTTATTATTTTTTGATTTATTTGTCAATAATAAAATTTATTTGGGGTCATTATTATGTTCTAATAATTTATAATTTAATTTTTTTCTTACTCTTGATTTATATATGATTATATTTATTGTTACATCGATAAACCATCAAGTTTAAATTTTGAATTGTCTTTAGTTATCTACAACGCAATTAAGCAATAATTAATTGACACATAAATAGAATATGGATATTTAATATTTAATAATCTTAGCCATAGCTTAGGCTTTTTCCATTCTTCATTAGTCATCACAACAGTATTGTATACACATTTCCTCCTGTGCTCCGCTGCTAATTCCTGAGGTAGAAACAGAGTTCTAATGGCGGAACTAAAGCCTGAATATCATCGAACGAGTGAATTGAAAGCTTTTGATGAAACAAAAGCAGGTGTTAAAGGACTTGTTGATGCTGGAATTAAACATGTTCCTCGGATATTCCATCATCCACCGGATCCGTTAGAGAAGGGCTCATCTCTTTCAGTTGGTGGCATCCATGACGGTATTCCGGTTATTGATCTCGAAGGCACGAAGGAAGATCCCAGTACTCGTCGGAAGATCGTCGAGCAAGTTAGAAACGCATCCGAATCTTGTGGTTTCTTCCAAGTTGTGAACCATGGGATCCCAGTGAGTGTCCTGGAGGAGATGAAGGATGGTGTCCTCAGGTTTTTCGAGCAAGATTTGGAGGTCAAAAAGAAATTCTATACTCGAGATGTTAGGACCAAAAAAAGTGGTCTACAATAGCAATTTTGATCTTTATAGTTCACCAGCAGCAAACTGGAGGGATACCCTTTTCTGCTTTATGGCTCCTGATCCTCCCTTGCCAGAGGACTTACCGGAGGTTTCCAGGTATCTTAACATACGTGCCGTGTTTTGTCAAGTTAACGAATCCGGTTACCGCCGGCTTTCGAAATACTGAAACGAATTGAATGACTGAAATATGGTTTGCTATTTGTTTGTAGGGATATAATGATGGAGTACTCAAAGCAAGTTATGCAATTGGGTTATTTGCTATTTGAGTTACTCTCTGAGGCTCTAGGATTGCAGCCTGATCACCTCAAAGACATGGACTGTGCTAAAGGGCTCGCTATGCTGTCCCATTATTACCCGGCGTGTCCGCAACCGGAACTCACTCGGTACTACTAAGCACTCGGACAACGACTTCCTCACGGTGATCCTACAAGACCATATCGGCGGCCTCCAAGTTCTTCATCAAAACCAGTGGGTCGATGTACCCCAACTCCCGGCGCCCTGGTCATTAACATTGGTGATCTTCTACAGGCAAGCATAATGTCTTCCTTGTTGATGCCGCAGATGTTAAGATTCGAATCTCAGATTTTTTAGATTTTATCTTTGATATTACTTTGCTGTGTTTATTTTAGCTAATATCAAATGATGGTTTTAAAAGCGTGGAGCATAGAGTAGTGGCGAATTCTGCAGGGCCGAGACTTTCAGTGGCCTGCTTTTTCAGCACTGTTCTTCTGCCAAATTTGAGGACTTATGGTCCTATTAAGGAGTTATTATCTGAAGAAAATCCATCAAAATACAGGGAAGTCACCATTGCAGAATATGTTGCTTATCACCGAGCAAAAGGCCTTGATGGTACCTCTGCCCTGCTGCATTTCAATCTCTAAACATGGCCATGGTGACTAATTACACCAGCAATGCCAGTGTTATCTGATTTGAATTTCTTTTTCAATCTGTCTTCTGTAAAATATTGATCAATCAATGTGATCTTTGATTCTAGACCAATTAAAGAGATTTGATTTTTACTTGTTTAAGAATAAACAAGTTACTTTTTTATTTCTAAAAGTAATTTTTCAGTCAGTTTGTCTATTATTAAAACTGAAACAAGGTCTTGGTATAATAATAAACTTAGTCTTCAAAATTATGTATTCTAATAATTTGGTCCTAATTCGAAATAATTCAATAAACTTAACGATTCATATTTAAGAATTTCGACATTGCACCATCCTGACATACCCTCCGACCACTTACCACACTCTATGTTATGTCTATTAGTCTGGTAATCAACAATTGTGATAGCTCGACAGACACAATCACTTCACTAATGGAATAGACTCATTATGACCTTAACGTCGTCTGCTAATAGACACAATTACTTCAATAATGGAATTTGTAAAACTAATATTTGATTTTGATATAATAAGAAATTTTAAAGACCATTTTGTAAAATTATATAAATTTTTAAGTACTCAAAAAGTCTCACAAAATGTTTCTCAAGTGCACTCTCATGTAAGCTAAAATTTTACCAACCAATCCCATGTTGGAAAATCTTAGTCCCAAAATATCTCCAAATTCTCCCATATATCCGGTATCTACCTTCCTAGTAAGTTCTCACTCTAATGCACCTCCTTCAATCTGGACATTTCGGCTAAAAACAAAGAAACCCCAAAGTTACAAAAACGGTTAAAACTCAAATTCAAAACTCCAGTTATATTTGTATGCAAACTAATTTCATATCTCCTGTTTTATGAGTTTTGTTTAAAAGAAGATGAAGTGTAGGGAGAAGTTAAGGTTTATCTATAATAATATCTAAGGGAAGAAGAATAGATGTAGAAAATCAATAGATGAAAGGTCATACTTTTGTAAGTTCTTTTGTTCATGGAGTAAAAAATATAAGAGATGAAGACAGAGGTTGAAGAAGAAGATAATCTGACACGCCATCATTTTTTAACGGAAGATAACGAGAGGAGTCAAAATGAAAGTGAAATAAAAGTTAGATGACGCCAATGAAAGTTTTAAAAGTTTGATGACCAAAAAGAAAACACCCTAAAAGTTTGGTGACCATCTATGTATTTTACCCAATAAAAATATTAGTTCAAAGGAATAAAATACAAATTTTTCATGTGTTAATTTATAATTTTATAAATTTTAAGGAGTTTATACGCAATTCTATCACTTGAGATCTGACAATTTCACTAGTGGCCTTAATATATTGACAAATGTCTTATTTATTTTCTTAAATTTTTAAAGGATTGTTATTTATTTTTTCTTCACATACGATCTTAATCTATTATCATGTCTTTAACTAATATTTTTTAAAATATACATGCAATATTTATATATTATAAAATTTAAATTTAAAATCATTAAAATTTCGATCTATTGTTAAATGAAAATCTTATTAACAATATCAAATATAAATAGTAAACCGACCCTTAAACAATTAAATCATACATAAGTCAAATATTTGGTCCCAACCTTGATGCATACGTTTCATGTCAAACTCTATCATTGCTTGTAGTGGGCCAATCCATTTGATTTTAGTCCCCCCTTCCCCTCAAATTTAATATTACCCCGTACCTGTTATTTCATTAATTAATTAATTTATTTAACCAAAATAATGTATTTTTAAATAAAATAATTACAATAAACGAGACACCGAAAGTCTGAACCAAGTTTTATTTTTTCCCCAAGTCAAACTTCTCGTGGAAACTTGAGAGAAATTCACCAACCACGTACTATCCTTTCAGACTTCCTTAAAATAAAGTTTTCTAGTTAAATTCTTCAATAAGTCCTTGTATCGTGTGTAAACTATGGATTTAGTCCATATAATGTACTTTGACCTTTTTGAGGTCTTATACTTTTTTCAAATTTTGATTTCGACTCAAACAACTGTTATGAAATCAGTTAAATTAAATTATGCTATCAGTCATTGTACTATGTGTAAGTTGTTGATTTAGTTCTTATTATTTAGTTTGACCATTTTAAGCCCCTGTAATTTAGTCTTATTGTTTACGTATTATTTAGATCAAGATTTAAGTTTTAAAATCCGAAAAAGAAAAGAAATAAAATTGATCTTTATACTTTTCAAATTTCAATTTTTTTTATCATGACCCAAACATTATTTGTGAGATTTTTTAAATTAAATTCTAATATTAGTCTTTATATTATGCGTAAATTGCAGATTTAGTACATGGATAGTAAGAATAAATTAAAGGGCTTAAAATGATCAAACTGAATAAAGAAAATCGATCCCTATACTTCTCAAATTTTAAATTTTCGATCACGACCCATACAACACTTGCGAGATTTATTTAAATTAAATTTGAATATTAGTCTTTGTATTATGTATAAGTTGCAGATTTTGTTCTTAACCTTCGATTTCACCATTTTAAGTCCCTTTAGTTTAGTCTTATTGTACAATTATTATTTGGATCAACATTGAAATTTCAAAATTCAAAAAGAACATGACTATTAAATTAGAGTATAAGGAATAAATTCATAATTTATGTATACTACAAGGACTAATGGTAGAATTGGACATTTTCCCTTGCACAATTTCATTTAATACAGTATATAATGTAGCCTTTTTCTTGTCCCCATCTTAACACCTCCCTCATTTATAGTCTGCCTGGTTCCTATCTCTCTTCTCCATGTTTTTCCCCTTCAACTGTCTCTTTTCCAAACCTATCTTCAACCCATTCAATGTCTGTTTTGTTGATGTTTCAATGGGTTTCAAACATATAACAAGACCCAAGTAAACCCTTTTCTTTGCATTGTCTGAAAAAAACCCTGCCTATTTCAATGGATCTTGTAAGAAAAACCAGATTCTCACAAACTCTTTCACCAATCACAAGTCCAGGGAACTCGATCCCGGGGCCTCATTCCCATCCATCCGACACGAGCTTCCCCATCATAGCCATTGCCGTGTTGGGCATTCTAGCAACAGCTTTCTTGTTGCTCAGCTATTACATCTTTGTCATCAAGTGTTGCTTGAATTGGCAAAGGATTGATCTTTTCTGGCGATTCTCGTTGTCCCGAAGACGACACGAAGACCCTTTGATGGCGTACTCGCCGGCGATCGAACGAAGACACCGAGGGCTTGATGGGTCCGTGATAAGGCAAATCCCGATATTTCGATTCGACAAGGATTCGAAAGAGAGGAGCTTTTGTGAATGCGCTGTTTGCTTGAACGAGTTCGAGGACGACGAGAAGCTGAGGGTGATACCGAATTGCAGCCATGTTTTCCACATCGATTGTATCGATGTCTGGCTTCAAAACAATGCGAATTGTCCGCTTTGTCGGACGAGTATCTCGAGTCACGGCGGATTCCACGCTGACCCTGTTGCTGCTCCGAGCTCAACTCCACAAGATCCGAGTCCATACACCGAGACCATCGTTAATGGTGATGAAGACTTTGTTGTGATTGAAATAGGTACTAACAGCAGTCGTTCAACTCATCAAACATTGCTTGGTGCTCAAGAAAGATTGAATTTGGTGAACTCGGTGGTGTTATCGACTCGTTCGATTAGTCCTCCGCTGTGGAAGTCGGACCAAAGATTGTTGCACAAGAAAGCAAGGAAGTTCCATAAGGGGACTAGCATGGGAGACGAATGTATTGACATCAGAGACAGAGATGAACAATTCACAATCCAGCCAATAAGAAGGTCTATTTCGATGGATTCATCGGCAGATCGTCAGCTATTTTTAGCTGTTCAAGAAGCCATAAGATCGAACCGGGATCGGCAGCAAGCGAGCGACGTTAGCCCTATTGAAGGTTGCAGTAGCAGCAGGGTGAAAAGATCTTTTTTCTCATTTGGTCATAACAGAGGGTCCAAAAATGTTCTTTTACCTGTTTATTTGGAGCCCTAAAACCAGAGTTTTAGGGTTCATTTTTGAACATAGAGATTAAGAGAGCCAAATTAAATTTGTGACATAGAGATGTTCAATTTTAAAATTAGAAAAACCATTATTTTATTTGAAATTCTCTCTGGGGTTTATATATTATAATAACTTGGACATACAACTATGATTATAGCCATCATTATTCATTGTTTAAACAACTTTGAGCGAGAGTCAAATACGAGTAAATGTTTGAGGGTCTAATTCTCTCCCGTTTAACAATTTGATCCAACTCGACTTTGAATATACTTAAAGTTCATACGATTAT